>QNTS01002126.1:185395-224474 GCA_003317085.1 Hucho hucho | reverse complement strand
GGGGGGGGGGGGGCAGTCTTCTTCTGGCTTTGCTGGGTGGAGAATATAAGAGAACATGGCCAAGATGTTCAAATATGACCAGCAGGGTCAAACAATAATAATCACAGTGGTTGTAGAGGGTGCAACAGGTCAGCACCTCAGGAGTAAATGTCTGTTGGCTTTTCATAGCCGATCATTCAGAGTATCTCTACCGCTCCTGCTGTCTCTAGAGAGTTGAAAACAGCAGGTCTGGGGCAGGTAGCACGTCAGGTGAACAGGTCAGGGTTCTATAGCCACAGGCAGAACAGTTGAAACTGGAGCAGCAGCACGACCAGGTGGACTGGGGACAGCAAGGAGTCATCAGGCCAGATAGTCCTGAGGCATGCTCCTTGGGCTCAGGTCTTCTGTGTGAGTGAGTGAGTGAGAGAGTGTGAACAGAATATAAAAGGGTGAGAGAGAGAGAGAGAGAGAGAGAGAGAGAACCATTTGTACTTTTTAGCTAATGCCATAACGCTAGTTAATCTTCCTGGGGTCCAACAACCAGATCAATGTGGAGCTAAATCCAGGGAGTACCAGATAAATGTACAGAGGTATTTGAGGTAGATATGTACATAAAGGCAGGGTAAAGTGACTAGGCATCAGGATAGAGAATAATAAGGTACAGTGGCAAGAAAAAGTATGTAAACCCTTTGGAATTACCTGGATTTCTGCATAAATTGGTCATAAAATGTGATATTCTCTTCATCTAAGTCACAGCAATAGTCATACACAGTCTGCTTAAACTAACACACAAACAACTATACATTTTCATGTCTTTATTGAACACACCGTGTAAACATTCACAATGCAGGGTGCAAAAGTATGTGAACCCTTGGATTTAATAACTGGTTGACCATCCTTTGGCAGCAATAACCTCAACCAAACGTTTTCTGTAGTTGCGGATCAGACCTGCACAATGGTCAGGAGGAATTATGGACCATTCCTCTTTACAAAACTGTTTCAATTCAGAAATATTCTTTGAATGTTTGGTGTGAACCACTCTCTTGAGGTCATGCCACAGCATCTCAATCAGGTTGAGGTCAGGACTCTGACTGGGCCACTCCAGAAGGCATATTTTCTTCTGTTGAAGCCATTTTGTTGTTGATTTACTTCTGTGTTTTGGGTCGTTGTCCTGTTGCATAACCCAACTTCTGTTGAGCTTAAATTTGCGGACAGACAGCCTTACATTCTCCTGCAAAATGTCTTGATAAACTTTGGAACTCATTTTTCCGTCGATGATAGCAAGCTGTCCAGGCCCTGAGGCAGCAAAGCAGCCACAAAATATGATGCTCCCTCCACCATACTTTACAGTTGGGATGAGGTTTTGATATTGGTGTGCTGTGCCTTTTTTTCTCCACACATAATGTTGTGTGTTCCTTCCAAAGAACTCAACTTTAGTTTAATCTGTCCCCAGATTATTTTGCTAGTAGCGCTGTGGAACATCCAGGTGCTCTTTTGCAAACTTCAGACTTGCAGCAATGTTTTTTTTGGACAGCGGTAGCTTCTTCCGTGGTGTCCTCCCATGAACACCATTCTTGTTTAGTGTTTTACCTGTCTTGGACTAGTCAACCGAGATGTTAGCATGTTCCAGAGATTTCTGTAAGTCTTTAGTTGACACTCCTGGATTCTTTTTAACCTCATTTGGGCATTCTGCGCTGGGCTCTTGCAGTCATCTTCGCAGGACGGCCACTCCTAGGGAGAGTAGCAACAGTGCTGAACTTTCTCCATTTATAGACAATTTGTCTTACCGTGGACTGATGAACATCAAGACTTTTAGATATACTTTTGTAACCCTTTCCAGCTTTATGCAAGTCTTCTGAGATCTCTTTGGTTTGAGGAATGGCTCACATCAGGCAATGCTTCTTGTTAATAGCAAACTCAAACTTTGTGAATGTTTTTTATAGGACAGGGCAGTTCTAACCAACATCTCCATTTTCGTCTCATTGATTGGACTCCAGGTTAGCTTTTTGAGAAGTCATTAGCCTAGGGGTTCACATACTTTTCCCAACCTACACTGTGGATGTTTAAATGATGTATTCAATATAGACTAGAAAAACACAATTATTTGTGTGTTATTAGTTTAAGCACACTGTGCTTGCCTATTGTTGTGACTTAGATGAAGATCAGATACAATTTTGTGACCAATTTATGCTGAAATCCAGGTAATTCTAAAGGGTTCACATACTTTTTCTTGCCACTGTATTTGAAGTAGATATGTACATGAAGGCAGGGTAAAGTGACTAGGCATCAGGATAGATAATAATTAGAGTAAAATAAAGAACAGAGTACCAGCAGCATATGATGTGTAAAAGTGTGTGTGTCTATGTGTGTGTATTTGTGTTGTGTCAGTATGCGTGTGTGTGTGTGCACATGTAGTGTATGTGAATGTGTGTGGGTTTTGCGTGAGAGTTTCGGTGCAGTGTATGAGTGAGTGTGTATACAGTACATAATGTAGTCCTGTGAATGAGGAGGTTAAATAAGACTGACAGAGGGGAGAGTTCATAGAGGAGGTTAAATAAGACTGACAGAGGGGAGAGTTCATAGAGGAGGTTAAATAAGACTGACAGAGGGGAGAGTTCATAGAGGAGGTTAAATAAGACTGACAGATGGGAGAACTCTCCCATTAAATAAGACTGACAGATGGGAGAACTCTCCCATTAAGTAAGACTGACAGATGGGAGAACTCTCCCATTAAGTAAGACTGACAGATGGGAGAACTCTCCCATTAAGTAAGACTGACAGATGGGAGAACTCTCCCATTAAGTAAGACTGACAGATGGGAGAACTCTCCCATTAAATAAGACTGACAGAGGGGAGAGTTCAGAGAGGGGGTTACATGAGACTCTGGCAGAGGGGAGATGACAAAAACGTGGCTTACAGGCAATCTAGCAACTTAAATCATTTTTTCCAGTCCACAAATAATATCAAATCAAATGTTATTGGTCACATACACATGGTTAGCAGATGTTATTGCGAGTGTAGCGAAACGCTTGTGCTTCTAGTTCCGACAGTGCAGCAATATCTAACAATTCCCCGGCAACTTCCGAATACACACAGATCTAAGTAAAGGAACAATTTCACTACAAACGTGCTTTAATTTAAATAGGTTCAAATTCCACAGAAAAACAGTATGGGTGTACATCCCTCCCAGGTTCAGGGGTTTACAGAAAAACGTAAATACAATTGAGTGGAATGGAAAGTATGCATGCATAGCAGAGCTTCAATTCTCATGCAATCAGTAAGAGCTTCATGGAATACATAATCAAGCTAAACACACATGCTCTATGGAGCGGCCTAAATAAACTAAATCAGAGTGAAACCAGACTTAGTAGGAAGGTTCGGAAATCACCATCGCTCAACAGCAGAGGTAGGGAGCATTGTAACAAAGAACCTATAAATAGTGAGAAATTGAGAAAGACCTAGAACCTAAAAATAGGGAGAGAGGGAGGCACAGTGCTTCAATTATTTTTCAGAAGGGAGAGAAGAACAGAAAGAGAGTGGGAAGTTATGCCTACCATGAGAAAAAAAATTACTGCATTTACTGTACTGACCCTCGACCCCCAAATAGCAGTGGTTCAAAGCTCGCGACCCCCACGCACGCATATGGGAACACTGAAATGGACCACCCACACAGACAATGTGGTGAAGAAGGTGCAACAGAGCTCTTCAACCTCAGAGGGCTAAAGGAATTCGGCTTGTCACCTTTACAGATGCACAATTGAAAGCATCCTGTCGGGCTGTATCACCGCCTGGTACAGCAACTGCATCACCCGCAACCGCAAGGCGCTCCAGAGGGTGGTGCGGTCTGCCCAACGCATCACCGGGGCAAACTACCCGCCCTCCAGGACACCTACAGCACCCGATGTTACAGGAAGACCAAAAACATCCAGAAGGTGAGGTCAGTACAGGTACATCAAAGCTGGGACCGAGAGACTGAAAAACAGGTTCTATCTCAAGGCCATCAGACTGTTAAACAGACATCACTAGCACATTAGGCATAGACTAGAAATCACTGGCCACTTTAAGGAATGGAACACTAGTCACTTTAATAAGGTTTACATATCTTGCATTACTCATCTCATATGTATATACTGTTAGTCCGTTCCACTCTGACATCGCTCGTCCATGTGTACATAGTCTTAATTCATTAATACTTAGATTTGTGTGTATTGGGTATATGTTGTGTAATTTGTTAGATATTATTTGTTAGATATTACTGCACTGTCGGAGCTAGAAGCATAAGCATTTCTCTACACCCTCAATAACATCTGCTAATCAAGTGTATGTGACCAATAAAATTTTATTTGAGCGCAGTCGCTGCGCATTGCGCAAATGTAGCCTGTCGTATTACAGCCATAAATGGTGATGCATTTTCACAAGATGCAGGTGTAAAACGCAGTTTATTTCTGTATTTTGAGCTGAAAGTATTTCATTTTCACATCCAATATCAACACGGGACATCATGTCACTTCTCTGGAGTCCAGAGAAAACAGCATCATATGGCCTACCTGCATGGCCGAACTACTGCATTTGGGGCACCGACCTCGGGGGCTATGTTAGTAACCAGATCATAAAGGTACAAATATAAAATACAAGTGGTATAGGCCTATGTTGCGGCCTATTAAAATATGTACAGTATATCACAAAAGTGAGTACACCCCTCACATTTTTGTAAATATTTGAGTATATCTTTTCATGTGACAACACTGAGGAAAGGACACTTTGCTACAATGTAAAGTAGTGAGTGTACAGCTTGTATAACAGTGTAAATTTGCTGTCCCCTCAAAATAACTCAACACACAGCCATTAATGTTTAAACCGCTGGCAACAAAAGTGAGTACACCCCTAAGTGAAAATGTCCAAATTGGGCCCAATTAGCCATTTTCCCTTCCAGGTGTCATGTGACTCATTAGTGTTACAAGGTCTCAGGTGTGAATGGGGAGCAGGTGTGTTAAATTTGGTGTCATCGCTCTCACACTTCCTCATACTGACTAGTCACTGGAAGTTCAACATGGCACCTCATGGCAAAGAACTCTCTGAGGATCTGAAAAAAAGAATTGTTGCTCTACATAAAGATGGCCTGGGCTATAAGAAGATTGCCAAGACCCTGAAACTGAGCTGCAGCACGGTGGCCAAGACCATACAGCGGTTTAACTGGACAGGTTCCACTCAGAACAGGCCTCGCCATGGTCGACCAAAGAAGTTGAGTGCACGTGCTCAGCGTCATATCCAGAGGTTGTCTTTGGGAAATAGACGTATGAGTGCTGCCAGCATTGCTGCAGAGGTTGAAGGGGTGGGGGGTCAGCCTGTCAGTGCTCAGACCATACGCCGTACACTGCATCAAATTGGTCTGCATGGCTGTCGTCCCAGAAGGAAGCCTCTTCTAAAGATGATGCACAAGAAAGCCCGCAAACAGTTTGCTGAAGACAAGCAGACTAAGGACATGGATTACTGGAACCATGTCCTGTGGTNGGAGTGTCATGGTCTGGGGCTGCATGAGTGCTGCCGGCACTGGGGAGCTACAGTTCATTGAGGGAACCATGAATGCCAACATGTACTGTGACATACTGAAGCAGAGCATGATCCCCTCCCTTCGGAGACTGGGCCGCAGGGCAGTATTCCAACATGATAACGACCCCAAACACACCTCCAAGACGACCACTGCCTTGCTAAAGAAGCTGAGGGTAAAGGTGATGGACTGGCCAAGCATGTCTCCAGACCTAAACCCTATTGAGCATCTGTGGGGCATCCTCAAACGGAAGCTAGAGGAGTGCAAGGTCTCTAACATCCACCAGCTCCGTGATGTTGTCATGGAGGAGTGGAAGAGGACTCCAGTGGCAACCTGTGAAGCTCTGGTGAACTCCATGCCCAAGAGGGTTAAGGCAGTCCTGGAAAATGATGGTGGCCACACAAAATATTGACACTTTGGGCCCAATTTGGACATTTTTACACTGTTTACACTGTTATACAAGCTGTACACTCACTACTTTACATTGTAGCAAAGTGTCATTTCTTCATTGTTGTCACATGAAAAGATATACTCAAATATTTACAAAAATGTGAGGGGTGTACTCACTTTTGTGATATACTGTATTAAGGTATTTTTCCCCATTCAGGTTATTCAGTACTGTAAAGTACTTAAGTAAAAATACTTTAAAGCAGGGTTTCCCAAACTCGGTCCTGACCCCCCCCCGGGTGCATGTTTTGGTTCTTCCCCTAGCACTACACATCTGATTCAAATACCCAACTCAACATCAATAATCAACATTGATTATTTGAATCAGCTTTGTAGCGCTAGAGCAAAAAACAAAACGTGCACCCAGGTGGGGCCCCAGGACAGAGTTTGAAAAGCCTGCTTTAAAGTACTACATAAGTAGTTTTGGGGGGTATATGTACTTTACCATTTATATTTTTGACAACTTTTACTTTACTACATTTCTAAAGAAAATAATGTACATTTTAAATGCTTAAGCAGGATAGGTCATCCTTACTGCCTCTGATCTTGCTGACTCGAAACAGGATTATTTTATAAATTATGTCTGAGTGTTGGTGTGTGCCCCTGGCAATCCAAAAAACAAGAAAATCCTGCCTTCTGATTTGTTTAATATAAGGAATTTAAAATGATGTATACTTTTACATTGGGATACAAAAGTATATTTAAGACCAAATACTTTGACTTACTCAAGTTGTATTTTACTGGGTGACTTTCACCAAGTCGGAGAACCATTGCGGGCGCTGGCGGCCATCTACTGGAGTGGTGCGCACAACACAACGCCCAGGGGGATTGAAATAGAGGACAGGCACTTTAAATACGATTTTATTTATAGTGAGAAAGAAGAGAGAGAACTTTTAGCAAGAGAAAGAGGAGTGATGTTAGACGTCTATGTGAGTAAGATGTGAGATGTTTTACAAAACAGTGCTGATGTTAAAGTGCTGATGAAACAGACATTTTGCTGTGTACACTAGGGGTCTCAAACAGGTAGATTGGGAAAGGAGGGTCCCGATCCTCCGGTGGAGGAGGAGTTTGGGCAAGATGAGCGTAAAATTCGAGTGATAAATCTTGTTGTGACTGTGGTCATGTTAGAATGGTACATACAAATATTGTCTAAACTCACAGTTTGTGAAATGGCACTAACAACTCTCAGGGTGAATTCCAAAGGTATCTATGACGATTACACAGTACTTGCAGCGTTTCCCAAACTTGGTCCTCGGTTTCCAAGGGGTGGACATTTTTGTTTTTGCCCTAACACTACACAGCTAATTCAAATTATCAAAGCTTGATGATTAGTTAATTATTTTAATCAGATGTGTAGTGCTAGGGCAAAACCCAAAACGTGCACCCCTTGGTGTCCCAAGGACCGAGCTTGTGAAACCCTGGAGTAAGCTTACACACGTTCTCAGTCTCAATTATATAAGTAACACTACTGCTCTCTGCTGGTGATATGTGGCAATCACATAACATAGAAGGCCCGTATTTCAAGATGAAATGTGACTCCAAAATATAACATTTCTATATTAACTAACTTTTCCTTACTCAGGCAGATAACATTTGTTTGACATGAACCAGCATGAATCCCAAAATATTTTATTAATAAATCCCAAGAATAAAGATGGTTTGCCATGGACTGAATACCCCATCACCTTCTGAGAATTTCCCGTGAACTGTGCACGAGCACTGATTCTTGCGGACAGTTTCTCAACATGCGATGACTTAAATCCCTTTATTATATTTAGAAGGCTTCATGGCAAAGCAAAGCAGCATTTTCAATAAGTCTCCGCCACCTGTTCCGAAGGCAAACCCGGGTACCTCGCATAGAGAAGCTGCCTTGCCATCCTCGGTTCGAAAAAATACCAACTCTCCAAAAGAAGAAGCTAAGCAAACATCTCAAACTCAGACCACTAAAAAGACTCCTGTAAAAGTGATCAAAGGCGGATTCGGAAGACTCTTTAGGAATAAGACACCAACAGTAAATGAGAGGTAAGGCAGATGGCTAAAATTACTTAGCAAGCTAGTTAGCACAAGAACTACGTTGCTTTTAATGTGGCTAGTGCGGTAACGACGTTTGATTTGCGAAATAGCACAGGAGAGACGTTATGCAAGGTAATACGATTAGTGTCTGAAGTCTCGAGGTATTGCTCGCCTGAGGTAGAGTACCTTATGAAAAGTTGTCAATCAATCAAATGTATTTATAAAGCCCTTACATCAGGTGTAGAAGCACGGTGGCTAGGAAAAACTCCCTAGAAAGGCCGGAACCTAGGAAGAAATAGAGCGGAAACAGGCTATGAGGAGTGGCCAGTGGTGTCCACAACCAGGTGGACTGGGGACAGCAAGGAGTCATCAGGCCAGGTAGTCCTGAGGCATGGTCCAAGGGCTCAGGTCTTCCGAGAGAGAGCATACTTAAATTCACACAGGACACTGGATAAGACAGGAGAAATACTCCAGATATAACAGACTGACCCTAGCCCCCCCGACACAAACTATTGCAGCATAAATACTGGAGGCTGAGACAAGAGGGGTCGGGAGACACTGTGGCCACTATACCCGGGGGGGGGGGCGCCAACCCGGACAGGAAGATCACGTCAGCGACTCAACCCACTCAAATGACACACCCGTCCTAGGGACGGCATGGAAGAGCACCAGTAAGCCAGTGGCTCAGCCCCTGTAATAGGGTTTGAGGCAGAGAATCCCAGTGGAGAGAGGGGAACCAGCCAGGCAGAGACAGCAAGGGCGGTTCGTTGCTAGTGCCCCACTGCTCCCTAAGTAGTTAACAGCCCTAGCCTTAACAGCCCTAGCCTTAACAGGAAGCCAATGTAGAGGCTAGCACTGGAGTAATATGATAATTTTTTTGGTTCTAGTCAAGATTCTAGCAGCTGTGTTTAGCACTAACTGAAATGTATTTAGTGCTTATCCGGGTAGCTGGAAAGTATAGCATTGCAGTAGTCTAACCCAGAAGTGACAAAAGCATGGATACATTTCTGCATAACTTTTATGATTTTTGCAATGTTACATAGTTGGAAACAGTCTTGATATGTTCGTCAAAAGAGAGATCAGGGTCCAGAGTAACGCAGAGGTCCTAAAGTTTTATTTGAGATGACTGTACAACCATCAAGAGGAATTGTCAGATTCAACAGAAGATCTCTTTGTTTCTTGGGATATAGAACTAGCACCTCTGTTTTGTCTGAGTTTAAAAGTAGAAAATCTTCCGCCATCCACTTCCTTATGTCTGAAACACAGGCTTCCAGGGAGGGCAATTTTGGGGCTTCACCATGTTTCATCGAAATGTACAGCTGTGTATCGTCCGCATAGCAGTGAAAGTTAACATAATGTTTCCGAATGACATCACCAAGAGGTAAAATATATAGTGAAAACAATAGTGGTCCTAAAACGGAGCCTTGAGGAACACCGACATTTACAGTTGATTTGTCAGAAGACAAATCATCTACAGAGACAAACTGATATCTTTCCGACAGATAAGATCTAAACCAGGCCAGAACTTGTCAGTGTAGACCAATTTGGGTTTCCAATCTCTCCAAAAGAATGTGGTGATCGATGGTATCAAAAGCAGGTCTAAGAGCACGAGGACAGATGCAGAGCCTTGGTCTGACGGCATTAAAAGGTAATTTACCACCTTAACAAGTGCAGTCTCAGTGCTATGATGGGGTCTAAACCCAGACTGAAGCGTTTCGTATACATTGTTTGTCTTCAGGAAGGCAGTGAGTTGCTTCGCAACAGCTTTTTCTAAGATTGAGAGGAATGGGAGATTCAATATAGGCCAATAGTTTTTATATTTTCTGGGTCAAGGTTTGGCTTTTTCAGGAGAGGCTTTATTACTGCCACTTTTTGTGAGTTTGGTACACATCCAGTGGATAGGGAGCCGTTTATTATGTTCAACATAGGAGTGCCAAGCACAGGAAGCAGCTCTTTCAGTAGTTTAGTTGTAATAGAGTCCAGTATGCAGCTTGAAGGTTTATAGGCCGTTACTATTTTACGTCAATGTGTCAAGAAATATAGTACTAAAAAGCTTGAGTGTTTCCCTTGATCCTAGTTCCTGGCAGTGTTGTGCAGACTCAGGACAACTGAGCTTTGGAGGAATACGTAGATTTAAAGAGGAGTCCGTAATTTGCTTTCTAATGATCATGATCTTCATGAATTTATCACTGCTGAAGTGAAAGCCATCCTGTCTTGGGGAATGCCGCTTTTTAGTTAGCTTTGCGACAGTATCAAAAATAAATTTTTGATTTTTCTTATTTTCCTCAATTAAGTTGGAAAAATAGGATGTTCGCAGGCTCTTCAATACTGCATGGTACTGTCTTTCCAAGCTAGTCGAAAGACTTCCAACTAGTGTTGACCACACTATCTACCAAGAGTTCCCATCTGTATTATTCGTAGCCGTCTATTTACCACCACAAAGCGAAGATGGCACCAAGACTGCTCTCAACCAACTCTCTATAAGGCTATAAGCAAAGAAGAAAATGCTCACCCAGAAGCGGTGCTCCTAGTGGCCAGGGACTTTAATGCAGGCAAACTTAAATCAGTTTTACCACATTTTTACCAGCATGTCACATGTGCAACTAGGGGGGAAAAAATCCTAGACCACCTTTACTCCACACACAGAGATGCATACAAAGCTCTACCTCACCATCCATTAGGCAAATCTGACCACAATTCTATTCTCCTGATTCCTGCTTACAAGCAAAAACTAAAGCAGGAAGCACCAGTGACTCGCTCAATACGGAAGTGGTCAGATGACACGGATGCTACACTACAGGAATGTTTTGCTTGCACAGACTGGAATATGTTCCGGGATTCATCCAATGGCATTTAGGAGTACACCACCTCAGTCATCGGCTTCATCAAAAAGTGCATTGATGACGTCGTCCCCACAGTGACTGTACGTACAGAAGCCATGGATTACAGGTAACATCTGCATCGAGCTAAAGGCTAGAGCTGCCGCTTTCAATGAGCGGGAGACTAATTCGGACGCTTATTAGAAATCCCGCTATGCCCTCAGACGAACCATCAAATAAGCCAAGCGTCAATACAGGATTAAGAGAGCCGGTGTAGTAGGATTCAGACGCTCGTCGAATGTGGCAGGGATTGAAAACTATTACGGACTACAAAGGGAAACCCAGCCGCGAGCTGCCCAGTGACGCGAGCCTACCAGGCGAGCTAAATGCCTTTTATGCTCGCTTCAAGGCAAGCAGCACTGAAGCATGCACGAGAGCACCAGCTGTTCTGGATGACTGTGTGATGACGTTCTCGGTAGCCGATTTGAACAAAACCTTTAAACCGGTAAACATTCACAAAGCTTCTGGGCCAGACGGATTACCAGGACATTTACTCAAAGCATGCGCGGACCAACTGTCAAGTGTCTTCACTGACATTTTCAACCTCTCCCTGACCGAGTCTGTAATACCTACATGTTTCAAGCAGACCACCATAGTCCCTGTGCCCAAGGAAGCGAAGGTAACCTGCCTAAATGATTACGGCCCCGTGGCACTCACATCGGTAGCCATGAAGTGCTTTGAAAGGATGGTCATTGCCCACATCAACAGCATCCTCCTGGACACCCTAGACCTAATCCAATTCGCATAACGCCCCAACAGATCCACAGATAACGCAATCTCAATCCACACTGCCCTTTCTCACCTGGACAAAAGGAACACCTATGTGAGAATACTGTTCATCGTCTACAGCTCAGCGTTCAACACCATAGTGCCCACGAAGCTCCCTCTGCAACTTGATCCTGGACTTCCTGACGGGCCGCAACACATCTGCCACGCTGATCCTTAACACTGGGGCCCCTCAGGGGTGTGTACTTAGTCCCCTTCTGTATTCCCTGTTCACCCACAACAGCTTGGCCAAACAAGACTACAACACCATCATTAAGTTTGCTGACGACAACAGTGGTAGGCCTGATCACCGACAACGATGAGACAGCCTATAGGGAGGAGGTCAGAGAACTGGCAGTGTGGTGCCAGGACAACAACCTCTCCCTCAATATGAGCAAGACAAAGGAGCTGATCGTGGACTACAGGAAAAGGCGAGCCGCACAGGCCCCCATTAACATCGACGGGGCTGTAGTGGAGCAGGTTGAGAGCTTCAAGTTCCTTGGTGTCCACATCACCAAAGAACTATCATGGTCCAAACATACCAAGACAGTCGTGAAGAGGGCACGACCAAACCTTTTACCCCTCAGGAGAGAAAAGGTTTGGCATGGGTCCCCAGATCCTAAAAAGGTTCTACAGCTGCACCATCGAGAGCATCCTGACCGGTTGCATCACCGCCTGGTATGGCAACTGCTCAGCATCTGACTGTAAGGCGCTACATAGGGCAGTGCGAACAACCCAGTACCTCACTGGGGCCAAGCTCCCTGCCATCCAGAACCTATATAATAGGCGGTGTCAGAGGAATGCCCATATAATTGTCAGAGACTGCAGTCACCCAAGTTATAGACTTTTCTCTGGAGCACCAAGTCTAGGACCAAAAGGCTCCTCAACAGATTCTACCCCCAACCATTTGACTGCTGTACAATTTATAATAATCGCCACTTGACACCCCCCCTACCTCTTGTACACTGCTGCTACTCGCTGTTTGTTTGTTACCTATGCATAGTCACTTTGCCCCCACCTACTTGTACAGATTACCTCAACTAGCCTGTACCCCTGCACACTAAGTCGGTACTGGTGCCCCCTGTATATAGCCTCGTTATTGTTATTCTTATTGTGTTACTTTTTATTCTTCTTGAACTGCACTGTTGGTTAATGGCTTGTAAGTAAGCATTTCACGGTAAAGTCTACACTTGTTGTATTCGGTGCATGTAGAAAATAAAGTTTGATTTTAATAACTAACTTGCCAGCTGATGTTAGTTATTTGTCTCTCAACCCTTCCACACACTTCCATGTGCACCCGGCGTCAGGCTGTTGGAAAAATGATCCATTCTGATCAAGCATGTCAATGTACATGTATGCGTCCTCATTTGGCGGAGAATATGTCATGTAATTCAACACTTGCGTATGACTAGCACGAAGGGGGTCATGGGTGGACGTGAACCCAGTGGGACCCCTTACAGATGTGGCCACCAGATGGTTTGTTTTTAATGTAGCTAGTAGGCCATTATTTAGAGGGACAAGGCATCATATCTTCACAACTATGTAAAACAATTGAGTGAGGGAACTATAGATGCGTCCCAATAATCTTGTGCTTCACGGTTGGGATGGTGTTCTTCGGCTTGCAAGCCCCCCCCTTTTCCCTCCAAACGTAACAATGGTCATTATGGCTAAACAGTTGTATTTTTGTTTCATCAGACTAGAGGACATTTCTCCAAAAAGCAAGATCTTTGTCCCCATGTGCAGTTGCAAACCGTAGTCTGGCTTTTTTATGGTGGTTTTGGAGCAGTGGCTTCTTCCTTGCTGAGCGGCCTTTCAGGTTATGTCGATATAGGACTCGTTTTACTGTGGATATAGATACTTTTGTACCGGTTTCCTCCAGCATCTTCACAAGGTCCTTTGCTGTTGTTCTGGGATTGATTTGCACTTTTCGCACCAAAGTACATTCATCTCTAGGAGACAGAACACGTCTCCTTCCTGAGCGGTATGACGGCTGCGTGGTCCCATGGTGTTTATACTTGCGTACTATTGTTTGTACAGATGAATGTAGTACCTTCAGGCATTTGGAAATTGTTCCCAAAGATGAACCAGACTTGTGGAGGTCTACAATTTTTTTTCTGAGGTCTTGGCTGATATATTTTGATTTTCCCATGATGTCAAGCAAAGAGGAACTGAGTTTGAAGGTAGGCTTTGAAATACATCCACAGGTACACCTCCAATTGACTCAAATGATGTCAATTAGCCTATCAGAAGCTTCTAAAGCCATTACATAATTTTCTTGACTTTTCCAAGCTGTTTAAAGGCACAGTCAACTTAGTGTATGTAAACTTCTGACCCACTGGAATTGTGATACAGTGAATTATAAGTGAAATAATCTGTAAACAATTGTTGGAAAAATTACTTGTGTCATGCACAAAGTAGATGTCCTAACCGGCTTGCCAAAACTATAGTTTGTTAACAAGAAATTTGTGGAGTGGTTGAAAAACGAGTTTTAATGACTACAACCTCAGTGTATGTAAACTTCCGACTTCAACTGTAGATATCTATCTAATAAATATCTATAATTTCTATTTTTAATCCCAGCCCCCGTCCCCGCCGGAGGACTTTTGATAGGCCATCATTGTAAATAATAATTTGTTCTTAACTGAATTGCCTAGTTAAATAAAAGATGTAAAAGCGGAGCATTGTATTGGTTGGATAGGCATGGGCTAGAGTAGACAGGAGAGATTATTTCTATGCAAACAGTTTTATTAATAGGTATTCTTCTCCACTTTTGATTCCAGCCCAGCACCATGTCCATTCAGTGCTGGAGCCTTGGTGTGAGCCAAACTAGAATGCTGTGTATGGTAGTGCTCCAGCCCCTCAGCTGGCAGCAGATGAGGGACAGGGGTAAAACCCACGTCCACTTCTTCGACGAGCTTCTGACCAGGGGCTGGGTCAGCACCAAATACATCCGCGAGTATCACGATCACTCCCTGCCTTTACTATCTACACTACAGGATGCGACTCCCTCACCTGTGCACATGGACATCTATGGTCTATCTATTATAGGTTAGCCTGGTCCCAGAACTGTTTTTGCGGTCTTGTAGCCTGGTCCCAGATTTGTTTGTGCGGTCTTGTAGCCTGGTCCCAGATCTGTTTGTGCGGTCTTGCCAACTCTTCTGTTTGTTATCATGATTGACAATCACCATTGGAGTTAGCAAGACGGCACAAGCAAATCTGGTATAAGGCAAATTCTAGCTATGCTATGGCCAGTGAGGATAAATACAAGATGTTCTCCAAAACATGCCTTGTGTTGATTCTAGAGCCATATACACTTTGGAGTGTACTAAAAATAATGTCCTTTCTCATTTGTACTCCCAGGCTCAGACAGCAGTGATGCTATGACAGGAGGGGTGTTCTTCAGTAGTAAGCCTGTGATCCGCAGGGCCATGATGCTGGCTGATGCTGCTATGCCAGACAGCCCAGAGATCAGACTGAAGATGCCTGTCTGTATGGACCCATCTGATGCTGAGGAGGAGAAGGATATGGAGGTGAGACAACCTTTCCGTCTGAATGTACTGCTGCTGGCATTGCACTTCCCTTTGATTAATACTTTATTAATCCACAATCTATTTATCTATCTAGACACACTGTTCAATGCATATGTAAGCCAATAATTTTTTTCCCATCTTGTAGTTAAATTATTTTTAACTTTGAACTAATGATAATATACTGTTACTCTATTGTCTCTTGTACAGACTGGCATGTGTAATGCAAACGTGTTGAATATTTTAGTTAATTTGCCCTTGCACCGACAGCTTGATAAGTCAAGGCTGACCGACGAAGATCTGAATGAAGAGCGAGATGAGAAGGGGACGGTGAAGTCAGTCTAGTCGCCGTACATCCCACTCCACAGCCAAACAGGGCAGCAAGCCCAAGCGTTGCTGCATCATGGTCACCTCCAACAGTGAAGGCTCAGGTGATGAATTCAAACCAGAGCAGGCAGGAGGCAGCAGTGAGGAAGAGAAGGTAGTGAACAGTACGTTGGAGGATGAAGAAAGTGAACCCGGGGCTGAACCCGACAGCCCAGTTAAACCGGTGAAGCGCAAACGACCCGCGGAGAAGCCAGCACCAAACCAAAAACTTAAGACTCCCACTCTTCCAGAACCCGCCAAGAGAGCCCCCCTATTTAGCACAATCACAGCCGACACCAAGTCTCAACTCAGCCTTTTCAGCGCCGGAGAGCTTCGACAGCCAGGTGAACGGCTTGGGTGCTGGTGGAGGAGGTGGGGCTATGGTATGGGACCACGAGAAACTTGATTGCTACAGGACGGCCGGAGGAAAGACGCCAAGAGACGTGGACAGTCTGAGGAAGACTACGACTCTCTACGTCCCAGAAGACTTCCTGAACAAAACAACCCCAGGCATGCGGCGCTGATGGCAGCTCAAGTCGGAGATGTTTGACGCCGTGCTCTTCTACAAGGTACTATTAATCAATCAAATGTCCTTTTTATATCAGCAGTTAAATCATCAGTGACCTGGATTTAGGATCGGATCTCCCCATGCTTGTCTGTGTGCTGTATTTTGGTGACGGTGCTTCTTTGTGTAATATATATTTAGCTCATTAGTAATGTTGTGTTTTCTATTTGGTGTATACTCTATTTATATCTCTACGGGCCAGTTTCCCAGACACGGATTAAGACTTGTCTAAACTAAAAAGCATTTTACATCCAGGCTGTATCACAACCGGCCATGATTGGGAGTCCCAAAGGGCGGCGCACAATTGGCCCAGCATGTCCGGGTTTGGCCGGTGTAGGCCATCATTGTAAATAAGAATTTGTTCTTAATTGACTTGACTAGTTAAATAAAGGTTAAATAAAAAGAATAAGTAAAATTAACATGGAGATTCTCCATTGAATATACATTAGTCCAGGACTATTCTGGATCTGTTGCTGTGAAACTGGCCTTAAGTGTCCTTGTCGATCTTGAAAGGTGCAAATAGAATGTATTATTATTCAGGTGGGTAAGTTCTATGAGCTGTACCATATGGACGCTGTGATAGGTGTCAACCAGCTGGGTCTGACATTCATGAAGGTGGCCTGGGCCCACTCTGGAGGCCCGCACCTCCAAGGTTGGCTTTGACCAAGAGTATGACCAGGCTCTCAGTCGTATCAAGACCTGTGTGAGGAACCTACAGGACTACCTGGACAGGTACCTTCGTCACTTGGGACACAAATTCTGGGACACTTGACACACTTTTAGCGCACATCTCCCCAGACAGATTACGCCTGGACTAAAAAGCATGCTCAATGTAGAATTTAAAATATATATTTTATGGGGCAGCAGGTAGCCTAGTGGTTAGAGCGTTGGGCCAGTAACCTGAAGGTTGCTGGATCGAATCCCCGAGCTGACAAAGAAAAATCTGTTTACTAACCACTACTAAAGGATACAAATAAGAAGAAGAGACTTGCTTGGGCCAATAAACATGAGCAATGGACAATCTGTCTGATGAGTCCGATTTTTCATCCCAACCACTGTGTCTGAGACACAGAGTAGCGGTTCCCAGTGTGAACCATGGAGTGATGGTGCATTAACCTATTTTGTGCATAATGTTGCTGCTACGGTCTCTTATGACCGAAAATAACTTTTGGACATCAGAACAGCGATTACTCACCATGAACTGGAAGAAGCCTTTTCCTTTAATGGGTCCAACGTGAAGGATATACTGCTTTCCCGGGAACAGGCCCAAATCCGTCATTTGCGTGAAGAGAAGACAGAGAGAAAAAGGGGGCTGAGGTCAGACTGGCTTCTGAGAATTCATAGGCGAGCGAGTAAACCCCCACTGCCATCCGTTCAATTGGCCAACACGCAACCATTGGAAAATAAAATCGATGACCTACGAGCAAGGGGACATTTTAATTGTCTCTTGTGTTTCAGTGTCGTGGCTGAACGGCTGGTTATACACTGTATCGGCAGGATAGAACAGCAGCCTCTGGTAAGAAGAGGGGTGGCGGTCTATATTTGTAAACAACAGCTGGTGCACAATATCTAAGGCAGTCTCGAGGTTTTGCTCACCTGAGGTAGAGTATCTTATGATAAGGTATATGGTGTGGTCTACAGCTTAAGTTTATCTGTATTTTTCGTAGCTGTCAACATACCACCACAGACCGATGCTGGCACTAAGACCGCACTCAATGAGCTGTATACCGCCATAAGCAAACAGGAAAACGCTCATCCAGAGGCAGCGCTCCTAGTGGCCGGGGACTTTAATGCAGGGATACTTACATTCCTTTTACCTCATTGCAACCAGAGGGGAAAACAACTCTAGACTACCTTTACTCCACACACAGAGACGTGTACAAAGCTCTCCCTCGCCCTCCATTTGGCAAATCTGACCATAATTCTATCCTCCTGATTCCTGCTTACAAGCAAAAATTAAAGCAGGAAGCACCAGTGACTCGGTCAATAAACAACTGGTCAGATGAAGCGGATGCTAAGCTACAGGACTGTTTTGCTAGCACAGACTGGAATATGTTCCAGGATTCTTCCGATGGCATTGAGGAGTATACCACATCAGTCACTGGCTTCATCAATGACATCATCCCCACAGTGACCGTACGTACATACCCCAACCAGAAGCCATGGATTACAGGCAACATCCGCACTGAGCTAAAGGGTAGAGCTGCTGCTTTCAAGGAGCGGACTCTAACCCGGAAGCTTATAAGAAATCCCACTATGCCCTCCAACGAACCATCAAACAGGCAAAGCGTCAATACAGGACTAAGATCAAATCGTACTCTGACGCTCAACTGATGTGGCAGGGCTTGCAAACTACTACAAAGGGAAGCACAGCTGAGAGCTGCCCAGTGACACGGGCCTACAAGACAAGCTAAATTACTTCTATGCTCGCTTCGAGGCAAGTAACATTGAAACATGCATGAGAGCATCAGCTGTTCCGGATGACTGATCACGCTCTCCGCAGACAACGTAAGACCTTTTAAACAGGTCAACATTCACAAGGCCGCAGGGCCAGACAGATGGCCCAGGACTCCAGCCATTCTAGCCATAGACTGTTCTCTCTGCTACCGCATGGCAAGCAGTACCGGAGCGCCAAGTCCAGGTCCAAGAGGCTTCTAAACAGCTTCCACCCCCAAGCCATAAGACTCATGAACATCTAATCAAATGGCTACCCAGACTATTTGCATTGCTTTGATTTGGCTGTTGACACTGTCAATTATTTATTTAGAACTCAAGGTACACTTAACCAGCTTGGCTATCACAGCATTCTGCAGCGATATGCCATCCCATCTGGTTTGCGCTTAGTGGGCCTATCATTTGTTTGTCAACTGGACAATGACCCAACACACCTCCAGGCTGTATAAAGGCTATTTGACAAAGAAGGAGAATTATGGAGTCCTGCATCAGATGACCTGGCCTCCACAAATCACCCGACCTCAACCCAATTGAGATGGTTTGGACCGCAGAGTGAAGGAAAAGCAGCCAAGTGCTCAGCATATGTGGGAACTCCTTCAAGACTGTTGGAAAAGCATTCCAGGTGAAGCTGGTTGAGAGAATGCCCAGAGTGTGCAAAGCGGTCATCATGGCAAAGGGTGGCTACTTCGAAGAAAGTAAAATATATTCCTCCAGATGTTACGCTTTGCATTCAGGCCAAAGAGTTCATTCTTGATTTCATCAGACCATAGAATCTTGTTTCTCATGGCCAGAGTCTTTAGGTGCCTTTTGGCTAAGTCCTAACGGGCTGCAATGTGCCTTTTACTGAGGAGTGGCTTCCGTCAGGCCACTCTACCATAAAGCCCTGATTAGTGGAGTGCTGCAGAGATGGTTGTCCTTCTGGAAGGTTCTCCCATCTCCGCAGAGGAACTCTGGAGCTTTTGTCAGAGTTGACCATCGGGTTTATGGTCACCTACCTGACCAAGGTCCTTCTCCCCCGATTTGCTCAGTTTGGCTGGGCGGCCAGCACTAGGAAGTCTTGGTGGTTCCAAACCTCTTCCACTTAAGAATGATGGAGGCCACTGTGTTCTTGGGAACCTTCAATGTTGCAGTCATTTTTTGGTACCCTTCCCCAGATCTTTGCCTCGACGCAATCCTGTCTCGGGAACTCTACGGACAATTCCTTTGACCTCATGGTTTGGTTTTTGCTCTGACATGCACTGTCAACTGTGGGGCCTTTCCAAATCATGTCCAATTAATTTAATTGACAAAAAATGGACTCCAAGTTGTAGAAACATCAAGGATGATCAATGGAAACAGGATGTGCCTGAGCTTAATTTTGAGTCTCATAACAAAGGGTCTGAATAACTACATTCTAGACTAATCTGTGCTTCCAACTTTGCGGCAACAGTTTGGGGAAGACCCTTTCCTGTTCAGCATGACAATGCCTGCGTACAAAGCGAGGTCCATACAGAAATGGTTGAGATTGGTGTGGAAGAATTTGACTGGCCTGCACAGAGACGACCTCAAAACACCCTTGGGATGAATTGCAACACCGACTGCGAGCCAGATCTAATTGCCCAAAATCACTAATGCTCTTGTGGCTGAATGGGCGCAAGTCCCCTCTGCAGTGTTATGTAGATTGAAGACAAATTGATTATACATTTTTAATCCCACTTTGCAACAATGAAATCCAAAGGGTCTGAGTACTTTCTGAAGGCACTGTTAGCTGCATGTCAACAGTAGGCTGCTAATGAAGTCAGTTCACCAATGACAAGGCATGTTGAATGAATGGTAGTCAGACCTAACTTGATGGATGAGGTCAGGGATGGAGATCATAGGCCTAATTCACTTGTTTCATATTCCATAGTCTACTGTAAGAGGGGCTGCAGGTAGCCTAGTGGTTAGAGTGTTGGGCCAGTAACCTAAAGGTTGCTGGATCGAATCCCCGAGCTGGCAAGGAAAAATCTGTTGTTCTGCTCCTGAACAAGGCAGTTAACCCACTGTTCCTAGGCTGTCATTGTAAATAGGAATTTGTTATTTACTGAATTGCCTAGTTAAATAAAAAGCTAAATGAGAGAGACTACTACATTGCATCCAGTAATTGAATTATGAATTTCCTACCCAATCAAAATGAAGCCAGTTTAAATTATCACTAGACTTTCAAAATAAAGACACCTGATAATTAGAATAATCATTACTCCTAAATTTAACCTAGAAACACCTCAATTTCATTTAGGATCCAACACCAAATTTACAGGCAACCGAAAACATGCCTAGTCGGCACCTCCCAATGTAAATCACTCATTACTGCCACGCACAGGTCGTCTACGACTGCACAATACATCGGATGTGCCCCCCAAAAAAATCAGTTGCTTGTAAATTTCTACTTAGACCTTTTTTTTTTGGAAGCACATACCGGCCATAACGGGAGTAATGACGATAGTTGCTCAGCTAAACTCCATATTTGATGTAACCAACGTACAGTGTATTCCGAACATTAAGAACACCCCAATATTGAGCGCACGCACCCCACCCGTCTGCCATCAGAACAGCCTCAATTCGTCGGGGCATGGACTACAAGGTGTCGAAAGCATTCCCCAGGAATGCTGGCCCATGTTGACTCCAATGCTACTCACAGTTGTGTCGATGTCCTATGGGTGGTGGACCATTCTTGAAACACACGGGAAACTGTTGAGTGTGAAACTCAGCAGCATTGCAGTTCACACAAACCGGTGCACCTGCCCAGTTCAAGGTATTTCAATCCTTTGTCTTGACCATACAATCCGTCTCAAGGGTTAAATCTTTTAACCAGTCTCCTTCCCTTCATCTACACTGATTTGAAGTGGATTTAACAGGTGACATCAATAAGTTATCATAGCTTTTATCTGGATTCACCTGGTCAGTCTGTCCTTAATGTTTTGTACCCTATTAACACTTGCAGAGCTGTTCTACCCTTGAAAATATTAAGGCAGTCCCCTGCACCTATCTGAGGGGTTGGGGTAAATGCATTTTTGTACAACTGACTTGGTATCCCCTTTCAAATGGTTAGTTGGCATGCTTCCATGCTTCCAGGGTGTTAGACTTGCATCTCTAACATAGATACTGTGGTGCACTCATTGTACAGGAATAGAATAACCAATTTAATTGATATGGTGTTGATCTGTCATAACTCATTTGGTCGTCTATTTCTTTTTTTGCTCCACAGGAAGCTGTGTTTGTATGCTGAAGACCCCAAAGCAGCTGGCATACAGTTTGCCTTGCTGGTCCGGATGATCGGCAACCTGTGAAGATGCTCCGTTTTGTTGTTGGGGCCTGTTTAGGACATAACTTTAAAAAAAATTCAGATACTGTGTTCTACACGATACATTTGCAAGAAGTATTCATTCTATCTGCAACATTGAAATCCCATCCCTGAATACACCATTTCCCTTCTCTTCGTAGTTTCTGCTCTTTTCCACAAGTCACTAATGTATTATCATCTAATAAAGTTTATTTTAAAAAATGACCAGTTTCCTCTATCTAGGAAAGTAAACCCTTTTAATTCACTAGCATCTACATAATGGTTATTGAATACTCCACAATATATTAAGTCTGGGTGTTATGGTACATGCATACAATTCAAGCTGTTTGAGAGCCCACAGTCATCAATACACATGGATGGGGAGGAGGGGAACGTAATAAACCATTTACCGCTGTGTGGCTACTTAGTCTCATTCAATAGAGCTCTAGTGTTACTAAAAAAAAAAAAAAAAAACTCCAGGAATGTTTTACTCCCCTGGTCCCAGATCTGTTCGTGTGGCGTTGACAACTCCTGTGGTCATTATGGGAAACAGCACAAACAGATCTGGGACCAGACTAGGAAAGCACTACAGTACACCCTGGGCCTTGGAGCCTAAATGAAGACAGCTGTGATTTCACAAGACTGAGGGCTGGATTCAATCCGTATTACAGAATATCTGCGTTATAGAATGCTTTTAAATCAGGTGTTCCTGCTTTCGGGGAGACTGCATTCACAGTGAAAGTTGTATGTGTCGGCTCAATCGGAAATTGCCCTAAATTTAGGTCAAATTTCCCACAATACGAATTGAATCCAGCGCTTATACTTCGACAATTATACTGAGGTTTACCTGCCGTATGGTCCAAATAGGAAATATGTAGAGAAGCATTCATGGCTCCTTGAACTCCATATTCCAGACAAAAAGAAAAAGGTGTTCAGACTCGAAACAGCCACAACCAGTTTTAGATCAATTCTAAAAGTCTCACATTTAAAAGTCAACATTGCTGGAGAAAGTGTTTTTTGTTTGTTCTCTTTCACAGAAAGAACATAGATACTGCGACATGAGTACACTTACAGCAAGTCTAGGGTTGAATAACCAAAAAAAACGTATATTTAATAAAATAAGACATTCAAGTACAGTAACATTTTTGCATGAAAATACAAAGCTACAGGGAAAAAAGCATTTAAAATCAAACTTTTTTTCACCCAAAAAATTAAAAGCGGAAGTGCTAGGTCATTTCTATTTCATTTGTTGTATCCATACCAACGCCACAGGGGTTTGCTGCCTGGAGACATAAGCAGTGTGTGGCGAGGAACTGGTTCCTTTTATGGCTCTGAGCGTGGCTGTGCCGTCCTGCCATCATTCATGGCTCTGTACAATAACTGCAGTCTGACTTGACCACTTCGCAAAGGCGGCAGGGGGCATGAAGATGGCTAGCGTACATCCACCTCTCCCCAGCTCCGTTATGAAACTGCAATGCTTCCCATTAATTCTCCTTCAACCTGAGTCAATATCTCCGAGTCCGAAATGGCATCCTATTCCATTCATAGGGCACTACTTTCGATCAGGTCCTCTCCCCTCCGCCAATACGTTGCTGGGAAGGAAAACAAGGGGGGAGCGGTGCATCCACAGCAGAACATTTTTCAGTATATAAATGTATGTCTCCTTTCAGCTCATCTTTATCCATCACAACATCCATTTTTACATGTGTGAAACAATTTAAATATTTATAAGTTTGTATTGTATTTTTCCTCCTTCCCATGCAAGAGTGGACTAGTTAGCTGAACAAAGAGGAGTCTCTGTGTCGGTCCAAACGGCACCCTATTCCCTACATTGTGGACCACTTTTGACCTGGCCAGCATAGGGTCCTAGTCAAAAGTAGTGGACTATATAGGGAATAGGTCTGGAGGTGGGAGGTCAAGCTCAGTTGTGTTGCAGCGTATTGGACTCTATAGGAGGGGCGGAGTCGTACAGTGTGTCCGTGTCGTGCGTAGGCTCTCCGGCTAGCGTGCAGGGGTTTGACAATGTTCCGGCTCCACAGTCACAGAAGAATCTACCGAGAAGGTACAGAATATTATATTGAAAATGACTGAAGTGGAAGACAGGGAGGAAATATCAACTGATCAAGTAGTCACTAAAATACTAGCACATCTCCAGTCAGCGCTTTAGATTTCTCACATTTCTTAAAGTCAATTACTGTACACAGACAGACAAACAGATTTGAATGTGAGATATCATTTGGCACAGGAGGGAGAGGTTCTGCACATGATTGTGCAATATAAAACCAGATATAATTAAAAGTAATTTAGCATGAAATATCGCTGTAATAAAATGTGTAATTAAAAAGGCATTAAACAGAACAGTAACGTACCTATCATGCCTAATGAACTCAACGTCGTGCCCCTGGTGGCACTTCTTGATGCAGTTCACACAGATGGCGTTGCGGTCTGTTGTGTTACAGGTGTGACACCTGACCACACGGAGGGACAGAACAAAGAAACAGGTGACGAGCCAAATGAGTTTCATCCATTAAAGCGGACAGATGGATCAAAGAGTCCAACATTGCTTAAAATAACGTAATCTTTTTGAGAAATACAGACTTAAAATTCTCAATAAACCAGAAAATCAAAAGTTGTATGTGGCTGTTTATCAAAGTTTGCTGACTATCTTTATAATCCTGCTTTCTGGAATACTCCACTCGATGAAGATCTCTATCTATATATCCAGATGTGTGGAGATATCTCTAACTCTATCTATATATCCAGATAGGTGAAGAGATCTCTATATCTATATATCCAGATATGTGTAGAGATATCTATACACACAGGGTAAGAAATTATTACCTGTAAAAATCGTGCATTGGATAGCTGGTGTAACTGGAAATCTTGTACAGGCACTGACCTCTGCTCACAGCTTTTTCAATGGCATCTTGATTGTTCATTATTTTGTTATCTGGGGGGGGGGGATACAGGAGAACCGGGGGGTTGGATCAGACCAGGTACAGATAAGAAGAAGTAATTTAGAGGCAATTTCAGAGAATTCAATACCACCAGTTTGCCAAAGAGACTGACCATAAGTAGTTCCTATAATATTAGATTCCAGTAACAATATGTTCTCTTTTACCTTTCATTGTAACGTTGACACCCGATGCGAGAAACAACCCTCCAAAGCGGTTGTTGAAGATCTGATTGCCCTCCAGGGTTGCCGTGGCATGATTGGTGATCTCAATACCTGGTGGACATAGAAACAGAGACAGATCAGGATCAGCATGGGGGAAGTGGAGATTCAGGACCCCTAAGCACCTGTGGCGATCTGAGAGGATTTCATTAATATAACATAGTTAAACTCCCACCTAAACTATTGGACGACAAGGTGGAGACACACTATACAGTGTCTTTGGAAAGTATTCAGACCCCTTGACGTTTTCCACGTTAGTTTAAAGCCTTATTCAAAAAAGATTTAAAAAAAGAAATCTACACACAATACACCATAATGACAAAGCAAAAACAGGTTTTTGAAATACACATTTACATAAGTATTCAGACCCTTTACTCAGTACTTTGTTGAAGCACCTTTGGCAGCAAATACAGCCTTGAGTCTTCTTGGGTATGACGCTACAAGCTTGGCACACCTGTATTTGGGGAGTTTCTCCTATTCTCTGCAGATCCTCTCAAGCTATGTCAGGTTGGATGGGGAGTGTTGCTGCACAGCTATTTTCAGGTCTCTCCGGAGATGTTCGATCGGGTTCAAGTCCGAGCTCTGGCTGGGCCACTCAAGGACATTGAGACTTGACCCGAAGCCACTCCTGCATTGTCTTGGCTGTGTGCTATGGGCCGTTGTCCTGTTGGAAGGTGAACCTTCGCCCCCAGTATGAGGTCCTGAGCGCTCTGGAGCAGGTTTCCATCAAGGATCTCTCTGTAATTTGCTCTGTTCATCTTTGCCTCAATCCTGACTAGTCTCCCAGTCCCTGCAGATGAAAAACACCCCCACAGCATGATGCTGCCACTACCATGCTTCACCGTAGGGATGGTGCCAGGTTTCTTCCAGACGTGATGCTTGGCATTCAGGCCAAAGAGTTCAATTTTTTTTTCATCAGACCAGGTAATCTTGTTCCTTAAGGTGCCTTCTGGCAAACTCTCCCATCTCCACAGAGGAACTCTGGAGCTCTGTCAGAGTGACCATGGGGTTCTTGGTCACCTCCCTGACCAAGGCCCTTCTCCCCCGATTGCTCAGTTTGGCCGGGCAGCCAGCTCTAGAAAGAGTCTTGGTGGTTCCAAACTTCTTCCATTTAAGAATGATGGAGGCCACGGTGTTCTTGGGGACATTCCATTTTTTTGGTACCTACAGACAATTCCGTCAACCTCATGGCTTGGTTTTTGCTCTGACATGCAGAGCCAAACTTATATAGACAGGTGTGTGCCTTTCTAAATAAATTGAATTTCCACTGGTGAACTCCAATCAAGTTGTAGAAACATCTCAAGGCTGATAAATGGAAACAGGATGTATCGGAGCTCAATTTCGAGTCTCATAACATAAGGTCTGAATACTTATGTAAATTTGCACAATAACTGTTTGTCGGGAGCATCATGAAATGGGTTTCCGAGCAGCCGAACACAAGCCTAAGATCACCATGCGCAATGCCAAGCCAATGCCACTCCAGCCGTCGCTTGGCATTGCGCATGGTGATCTTAGGCTTGTGTGCTTGCCACCATTGGACTCTCGAATAGTGGAAACAAGTTCTGTCTTTCTGTCCCTGAACAAGTCACTGTTCCCCGGTAGGCCGTCATTGTAAATACAAATTTGTTCTTAACTGACTTGCCTAGTTAAATAAACGTCAAATAATAAAATACAAATGTAGTTCCAGTGAAGGAAAATCTTAATGCTACAACATACAATTACATTCTAGACAATTTCGCTTCCAACTTTGTGGCAACAGTTTGGGGAAGGCCCTTTCCTGTTTCAGCATGACAATGCACCCATGCACAAAGCGAGGTCCATACAGAAATGGTTTGTCGAGATCGGTGTGGTAGAACTTGACTAGCCTGCACAGAGCCCTGACTTCAACCCCATTGAACACCTTTGGGATGAATTGGAACACCGACTGTGAGCCATGCCTAATCGCCCAACATCAGTGCCCGACCTCACTAATATGGAAGCAAGTCCCCGCAGCAATGTTCCACTATCTAGTGGAAAGCCTTCCCAGAAGAGTGAAGGCTGTTATCGCAGCAAAGGGGGGGAGCAACTCGATATTAATGCCCATGATTTTGGACTGAGATGTTCAACGAGCAGATGTCCACATACGTTTGGTCATGTAGTGTATTTCTGTGTTCCTTTGGGATTGGGCCCCACTCTTCAATTAACCCAATGAGTCCCACCCACCGCAACGCTGGCGTGATTTGGAATTTTAACCCCATTTAAAATATTGTGTTTGAGCTGTTTTGTGAGACACGGGTGGATCCTGGGTCTTTTTACAAAAACGTCTGTAGAGTCAATGGTTTGAGCTACAAGCTATCTATGAAAAGCTGGGACTCTCAAGAACATGTAACATGTTTTGATCTATGTCACTAACAAGCTACACAAGAGTCGTTAGAAGGTAAAGGTTTCTTCTACATAGGAAATCCCAGGACATAGTGTCTATAATACTGTGATAAACTCACATAGTTGCTGTCACAAACTCCACACAGTTGTTACTGACTAGTTGAACATTCATTTCCCAGGGAGAAAACCATTACTGTACTTACAGCATTCATACGAATTCATTTTGATTAGGTTTTAGCTTGAGGACTTTATTTTTACAGCATATAAAACTCATGAATGCAACTGTTTATGTGAAATTGTTTTGTGTTCAGCCCTGGTCGTCCTTGAAATAAAATGGTAAAAAACTTCATTGTGAGGCTAAATATAAGGGCTGGACATGCAGAAACATTTAAGTCAGATAAACAAAAGGCCGATTTTAGCTGGAGTCTCGGGACTGATAGGGTTAACATCTACCAATGACTGTCTATTAATCACATGGAGTCAAAGCTAAATACTGCCCAGTCATGCTTAATAGGCACATAAAGTCAAAAATGTTTTGCAACAAAAAATAGCATTTCTTATTGGACCAATCCAGGTAGTCCCTCCCCCTTTCAGTCTGCTTTCCTTCATATGGTGCCTAATGAACACAACTCTGGACTGAACCCTGCTTTCTAGCATAGCGTTGCCCACCTGCAGCGAAGCCGTCAAATATCCTGTTCTTCCTCAGGATGGGGTGGCTGTTGGTGCTGATGAGGACCCCTGCCTGGGCGTTCCTGAAGATATCGTTCTCCTCCAGTAAACCTCGTCCTCCGTTGAATATACAGATCCCTCCGTCTCGCCCGTCGTGGATCTTATTCCTCCGGAGGGTGGGGTTGCTGTCTGTCTTTATCCACACCCCCGCCATGGCGTTGTCAAAGATCTCATTGTCCTCGATGAAGCCCAAACCTGAAACAGAGTCAGGATATCAGCCAAGAGGTCCCCCTTTCATGTATCATGGTTATAGAGTTCATGAGGGAGCATCTGAGTGACACAGGAATATGATGGAGCCACTCCACCCAGAACCTGTGAATCCAGGGTGTCTTAACTGTTCTGCATCATGAATTTCATGTAGAAAAGGTACACTTTCTGAAGAAAATATGTGCTTGCTTCACCCCTCCCCAGACAAAATCAAGCTGAGAGGAGAATGGATGGATAGAGACTAACAGTTGGTTTCTCACCTGAGTTGTAAACCAGAATGCCTCCATTTTGACCTCCCCAGATCTTGTTCCGTCTGATTTTGGGATTGCTTCCAGTTCTGTTACAGTGGGAAACATTAACCAACAAATTAATCAAAATCAATAGCATGACAAAGGTGCATAATGTGATAAATCATCCGTTAAATGCCTTTATTAAAACAGAAACATGCACTACATTATTTACACAGGTTGTCAGTGGGTCCCACCGTGTGGTTGTCAGAGGGTCCCATCGTGTGGTTGTCAGTGGGTCCCACCGTGTGGTTGTCAGTGGGTCCCACCGTGTGGTTGTCAATTCATTTTGAGTTCCAGCCCTTTCACTGACCTGATTTGAACTCCAGAGTACATGTGGTTGTAGATATCATTGTCCTCCAACACTCCATGGCCGTTGTCGTAGAAGTAGACACCAACCTGTATGACCCACAAGACAAGAGGGGAGGTGTGAGTGTTTAGTTTGCAGGTTATTGGCAAATTTCATTTGTTCATTCATCCATCCATCCGCAGGAGATGAGTGGCCCATGGAGCCAACTGAACTGACAGTGGTACCCCCATCTCTCGCTCTGTCCATCCATCTCGCTCTCTCCATCTATCGCTCTCTCTCTCTCTCCAGACACACAAAGGTACAGACACATTGTGATATTGTTGTATGGTGGTATTGAACATTTTGTGTTGTGGATATGTGGTGGTGTAGGGATGTTATAGGATGTACTGTTTTATCTTTAGCTCATTCAGTTCACTGTTTTATATGTAATGTGGGTGCTTTGGTGTGTTTGGACCCAAGGAAGATGGGGATCCCTAATAAATACAACTCTCCATCTATCTCCCTCTATGTCCATACCTGTTTCCCACTGTGTATCCTGTTCCTCCTGAGGACAGGTGTGCTTCCTGTGGTCACCCAGACTCCTGCCAGCGTGTTGCTGTAGACCTCGTTCTCCTCAATCACCCCCTGTCCCTTTTCATGCTACAGGGGAGACACACATGAATTACATTACTAACATCCTTATCCTCTGTCAGTCTGCTGCCTACTGTATGAAGGTTTATTTAACACTAATATGGTGGGCTAATAGTGGTTAAATATGCTAAAGGGTTGCAGATAAACCACAGCTATAAGCTTCCTAAGTACTAAACATGTGATTATGTGCTTTCTTTAAATACACAAAGAAAGTAGAAAGCTCTACTTACCACATAGATGCCCCCGTGCTGTCCGTCGTGTATCTTGTTGTGTCGTACGATAGGACAGCTGTTCGTCCTGATCTGGATCCCTGCCAAGGCGTTACCGTAGATATCATTCCCCTCAATGAGGCCTCGGCCGTCACCGAATATGTAAACGCCACCCTGGTTACCGTTGAAGATGGCGTTGCCCCTGTGATTGACACAACGTGGAAAAATTGCACCATTGACTATCCATTTACACATCAGCATCAATACAACTTAATATAGATTTCATAATGGACAAAGGGAGAGAGGAGACAGCGAAAGAGAGAGAGCGAGCGAGAATGTATTTGACTTAAACCCAGCTGACCTTATTGTAGGATCGCTATTGGAGGTGACCCACACTCCAGCAAAGTTGTTTGCATAGATCTTGTTCTCGATGAACTGTCCTCTGCCCTTCTCGTGCACGTAGATCCCTCCCGTCTGTCCGTGGTGGATCTCACAGCGCACCACCGTGGGGTTGGCGTATGCCTTCACCTCGAAGCCAGCTATGCGGTTCCTGTGGATGTTGCAGCTCTCAAAGTAGCCCTGCAGGAGACTGTCACGTCAGTAATGAATCAGAATACCATGGCTATTTCTCAATTCATCTTTTCTCGATTCGTCAGATCATCACTCCTCTTTTTCAAAAGCATTGTATAAGAACATCACAGGAAAGGAACCTTAGACCTTCTCCTATAATACAGTTGAGAAGAGCAAGGTGTCAAAAAACGTCTCTTTCCTATTGAGAAAATGACCTCAATCCGATGTCTTGTGTAACCAAAAGTAGGAATACATTTCCATGTTTTTAGAAGCTGTGGATTAAGGTTTATGTAACTAAAAACAGTGGTGGGTCTTCAAAACCTACAGATGGATTAAACCGGAAGGCAACACATCTCTTTAAGAAAAAGAGTATTCACAGCAGAAAGACAGTTTGATACGACAGCTACAGTAGAAACCAAGGTTCTTCCTCAATTCTTTCCTCATTACCTTGCATACGCTCCTCAAAACGCATTGAATGTCAGATGAGAGGGACCTTAGACATTCTCCTACAATACGATAGAGAAGGAAGCGAGAGGATGCAAAGGATGGAGGACAAATGAGAAAGAGCCTCCAGTCACAACTGTAGTCAAGATCAAAATGGAGTGTTCTCTCAGCGGTAGTCAGACCAGACCAATAGAGACCAGACCAATATGGAGCGTCATCTCAGCGGTAGTCAGACCAGACCAATAGAGACCAGACCAATATGGAGCGTCATCTCAGTGGTAGTCAGACAAGACCAATAGAGACCAGACCAATACGGAGCGTCATCTCAGTGGTATCCAGACCAGACCAATAGAGACCAGACCAATACGGAGCGTCATCTCAGTGGTATCCAGACCAGACCAATTGAGACCAGACCAATATGGAGCGTCATCTCAGTGGTAGCCAGACCAGACCAATATGGAGCGTAGCACATTTTGGGGAATATTCAGAGGTGGAAACCTTCCGTGGGAATTAAAGGGAATATATGGAAATATATGCAAATTAATATTAATACCATTTAAAGATGTAGATGTTTTTTGCATTGGATATATTGACCATATCATATAGAGACAGAAACAAACATTTTCATAAGTAGACATAATTGCAAATGATTAAATCCTTCCAATAGAAATAAAAAAAACAATTTAGTTACTAAATGAACTTTAATTAAATGAGTTGACTCTTCACATGGGATCATTTCACTGAACGATCTCCAATGATCCATCGCATTTCCCAAAGACGTTTTCAACATACATCTGTAAAAAGTCTAGAAACTAAAGCTTGGGTTGTCACGCTTCCATGTCTTCTCCCTGGTCCTCCTCAATGTCCACCTCTTGAACATCTGACTGAGGCCTCATCTTCACTGTCACTTTCCAACCTTGTTGAGGATGGCTTGTTGTCAGGCTCAAAAAGCCAAAAATTTCCCTGGATGGCCACCAACTTTTCAACCCTTATATTGGTCAGTCTGTTGCGTACGTTCCCAAACAAGGACAAGTTGCACTCTGAGGCAGTTGATGATGGTGGGATTTGGAGGATGATGGAGGTAACAGGGGAAAGAGCCTCAGATCCACAAAGTCCCTTCCACCAGGTGGCTGATGAGATATGTTGGCACGACTGCCATATTGCATCTCCATCCCAAAGCCCTTGCTTGGAGGTGTACTTAACCAGACTGTCAAGAACCTTGCCCTCATCCAGGCCAAGGTGGCGAGACACGGTAGTGATGACACCATAGGCCTTGTTGTTCTCTGCACCAGACAGGATGCTCTTGCCAGCATACTTGGGGTCCAACATGTACGCTGCGGCGTGTATGGGCTTCAGGCAGAAGTCTTCACGCTTTTTGATGTATTTCAGAACTGCAGTTTCCTCTGCTTGGAGCAACAGTGAAGTGGGCAGGGCAGTACGGATTTCTTCTCTTACATCTGCAAGCAGAGTCTGAACATCAGACAGGATGGTATTGTCTCCCTCAATCCTCAATGGCTACTGCTATAGGTTTCAGCTATATAGCTTCTGCTATAACTTGATGACCCTTCACATAACTAACCATTTCTTTGGCTCTCTTGTAGAGAGTATCCATTGTTTTCAGTGCCATGATGTCCTTGAGGAGCAGATTCAATGCATGAGCAGCACAGCCAATGGGTGTGATGTGAGGTTAGGACTCCTCCACTTTAGACCAAGCAGCCTTCATGTTCGCAGCATTGTCTGTCACCAGTGCAAATACCTTCTGTGGTCCAAGATCATTGATGACTGCCTTCAGCTCATCTGCAATGTAGAGACCAGTGTGTCTGTTGTCCCTTCTGTCTGTGCTCTTGTAAAATACTGCTTGAGGGGTGGAGATTTAGTTAATTATTCCTTGCCCATGAACATTCAACAAACCATCAGAGACGATTGCAATACAGTCTGCTTTCTCTATGATTTGCTTGAACTTGACTTGAACTCTGCATCCAGCAAATGAGTAGATAAAGCATGTCTGGTTGGAGGGGTGTATGCTGGGCGAAGAACATTCAGAAATCTCTTCCAATACACATTGCCTGTGAGCATCAGTGGTGAACCAGTTGCATACACAGCTCGAGCAAGACATTCATCAGCATTTCTCTGACTACGTTCTTCCATTGAGTAAAAAAAAAAACGTATATTTGAGGTGAAAATGATGAATCAGACACCTTATCGATAGCAGCAGCTCCTGGAATCAGAAGTAGAGCGACTTTTGTCAGAGCTTGCTTGTTGTGAGCGCTGAGGGAACTTTATGCACTTGACCAGATGATTCTGCATCTTTGTTGCGTTCTTCACATATGATTTGGCACAATATTTGCAAATGTACACAGCTTTGCCTTCTACATTAGCTGCAGTGAAATGTCTCCACACATCAGATAGTGCCTGTGGCATTTTCCTGTAAAGATTAGAAGAAAACAATTTTTTTTAAATTGTTTTTGAACAAATACAATTACATGTACAGATAAATAGTTAAGCAGTTCGATTAAACAACTCCTTTGTAAGATAAATGTTTTAAAATGAAACATGTATGGAAACAGGTGAATTAACACACCTCAGTTAGCAGGCTCAAGCAAGCTAAAACCTACATGGTAGCAAAAACTAACTAGCAGAAACTGTTAACAAGTTAGAAATTATTTAAATACACTTTGCTGTAGGCTACTATTTACTAGTTAACAAAAAAATCATGTACGTCATTTAAAATATATTCACCCCACCCAGTATTTTTATCAAAACTTACCAGAAAGCACGTAGTCCTTGGCTCAGACAGTGTAGTAGTGTGGGCTCAATAGCATCTCATTAGTGTGCAAGATCTTGAGAATCAGCTGTACATGTGATGAAAGAATGCACTGTGCACGCAGAAGGATAGTTTAACGAAAATATGCCACAAGACCTAGAATTGCCTTATGTGTATCCCACAAAAAACGGTTCACTGTTATAGGCTAACTTTTTTGATGAATTTAATTTTAGTTTCTGACCCTTTGCAACCCTAATGGAGCATCATCTCAGTGGTAGCCAGACCTGACCAATATAGAGTGTCATCTCAGTGGTAGCCAGACCAGAACAATAGTGTCATCTCACCATGCCGTGGTCGAAGGTGAAGACGCCCACGTCTCTGCCATGGTGGATGTGGTTCCGTCTGATGATAGGGTTGCCATGGTTTTTCACCCAGATCCCTGCCAGAGCGTTGTTGGAGATCTCATTGTCCTCGTAGATTCCCTGGGAACAAAGAATGAGTTGGAGTTTCACAGCACAGTCTTGGAAATGGGATGATTTGAGTAATCAAGTGCCATATGGAAAGAGCGGTGTGCGTTACCTACCTGTGCATGGTCGGTGATGTAAAGCCCCACGTTCTCACAGTCGCTGATGTTGCAGTGTTTGATGGTGGGACAAGCGCCCTGGCCGCTCACACAGACCGCTGAGCCCACTGAAACCAACAGGTGTAGAGCCAGCCAGGTGAGCATGGTAGAGCCCGGTGTATCCACTACACTTCTCAAACAGATACTCACCCACTGTCTCAAATCCATGTGTGGGAGACACTGTCAAAATATCACCCTATGAGCTATGGTGACTATAATACATTTAGGTGTCATGAAAATTAGACTGCACTAGGTAGGTCTGAGATGCTAAGACTATGCTTAGTGAAAGGCTGGTAGGTCTGAGATGCTAAGACTATGCTTAGTGAAAGGCTGGTAGGTCTGAGATGCTAAGACTATGCTTAGTGAAAGGCTGGTAGGTCTGTGGAGAGATGGAGACATTGTGTTGTAAGGTACCTGTGCAAGTGCTGCGTATGATACAGTGGTCAATGATGGGACTGCAGTTGACTGTAATCTCCAAACAGTGGTGGGCGTTGTGGTGCTGGGCAGACTTATCATCAGGATTAAACTAAGAGAGGCAGACAAACATAAGGGAGTTAGTTTATTACATAGGACTACGATAGGAGTCATTCATAACATATGACTAACATCCACAACTGATATCATGTCAACAGTTCCCTTTGTATGATGAGGACCACTGTACAGAGTCAACATGGCAATATGGTGAGGACCACCGTACAGAGTCAATATGATGAGGACCACCGTACAGAGTCAATATGATGAGGACCACCGTACAGAGTCAATATGACAATACGGTGAGGACCACTGTAGAATCAATATGACAATATGGTGAGGACCACTGTACAGAGTCAATATGACGAGGACCACTGTACAGAGTCAATATGACAACCACTGTACAGAGTCAATATAACAACATGGTGAGGACCACAGTACAGAGTCAATATGATGAGGACCACTGTACAGAGTCAATATGACAATATGATGAGGACCACTGTACAGAGTCAATATGACAATATGATGAGGACCACTGTACAGAGTCAATATGACAACCACTGTACAGAGTCAATATAACAACATGGTGAGGACCACAGTACAGAGTCAATATGATGAGGACCACTGTACAGAGTCAATATGGTGAGGACCACTGTACAGAGTCAATATGACGATGATGCCCACTGTACAGAGTCAATATGACCGCCCCCAGATGGTAAGGGTAGCTAACAACACATCCGCCACGCTGATCCTCAACACAGGGGCCCCTCAGGGGTGTGTGCTCAATCCACTCCTGTACTCCCTGTTCACTCGACAACACGTCCAGGCACAACTCCAACACCATCATTAAATTTGCCGATAACACAACAGTGGTAGGCCTTATCACCGACAACAACGAGGGAGGTCAGAGACCTGGCCGTGTGGTGCCAGGCAACAACCTCGCCCTCAACGTGATCAAGACTAAGGAGATGATTATGGACTACAAGAAAAAGAGGCCCGAGCACGCCCCCATTCTCATCGACGGGGCTGCAGTGGAGCAGGTTGAGAGCTTCAAGTTCCTTGGTGTCCCCATCACCAACAAACTAACATGGTCCAAGCACACCAAGACAGTCGTGAAGAGGGCACGACAAAACCTATTCCCCCTCAGGAGACTGAAAAGATTTGGCCTGTGTCATCAGATCCTCAAAAGGTTCTACAGCTGCACCATCGAGAGCATCCTGACTGGTTGCATCACTGCCTGGTATGGCAACTGCTCGGCCTCCGACCACAAGGCACTACAGAGGGTAGTGCGAACGGCCCAGTACATCACTGGGGCCAAGCTTCCTGCCATCCAGGACCTCTATACCAGGGGGTGTCAGAGGAAGGCCCTAAAAATTGTCAAAGACTCCAGCCATCCTAGTCATAGACTGTTCTCTCTGCTACCACACAGCAAGCGGAGCGCCAAGTCTAGGTCCAAGACGCTTCTAAACAGCTTCTACCCCCAAGCCATAAGACTCCTGAACATCTAGTCAAATGGCTACCCAGACTATTTGCATTGCCCCCCCTCTCCACACCACTGCCACTCTCTGTTGTCATCTATGCATAGTCACTTTAATTAACTCTACCTACATGTACATACTACCTCAACTAACCGGTGCCCCCGCACATTGACTCTGTATTAGTAACCCCCTGTATATAGTCTCGCTGTTGTTATTTTACTGCTGCTCTTTAATTACTTGTTACTTTCATCTCTTATTCTTATCCGTATTCTTTTTAAATTGCATTGTAGGTTAGGGGCTCGTAAGTAAACATTTCACTGTAAGGTCTACACCTGTTGTATTCAGCGCATGTGACTAATAAAATTTGATTTGATTATGAGGACCACCGTACAGAGTCAATAGGACGAGGACCACCGTACAGAGTCAATAGGACGAGGACCACCGTACAGTGTCAATAGGACGAGGACCACCGTACAGTGTCAATAGGACGAGGACCACCGTACAGTATCAATAGGACGAGGACCACCGTAGAGTGTCAATAGGACGAGGACCACCGTAGAGTGTCAATAGGACGAGGACCACCGTACAGTGTCAATAGGACGAGGACCACCGTACAGTGTCAACAGAACGAGGACCACCGTACAGTGTCAACAGAACGAGGACCACCGTACAGTGTCAATAGGACGAGGACCACTATACAGAGTCAATATGATTTGGACCACTGTTGAGTCCAGGCATACACCAACAGTCAGCTAGGCCCATATTACGTAAGTCATGGATAAGACCTCACCTTGATGGTCATGTAGCCAACGTATGCATCTTCTGAGCCCTCCATGAAGACAAACGTTGAGTCTCTGGTGTTCTCAATGATCACTTTGTCTGCTACTTTACCAGATGCTGTTGAAAAAAATACAGCATTGGGGGTTAAAAGGGCAGGGCAAAAGACAATGTGCTAAAAGTGTCCAGCAAAGAACCATAGTCAATGAACCATGTTAAAAGGTCAAGTGGGGTAGATAGACGGGGAACAGACGGTGTACGGTACAGAAAACAATGAACAGAATTAATACGTACCAGCTCCAATCATTGTGATGGGCGATTCGATGTAGATCCACTCATCAGTGTAGACCCCAGAGTGTACGAATATGAGGCCGTCAAAGTGTGCCTCCTGAACACCTCCCAGGGCATCCTCGATGGTGTCATAGTACTGAGGAAGAGGCAGCATAGAGAAGTGTGTTACAGCGAAGTCACAGTGAACTCATGATGACCAATTACTCAATAACAACCCACAGATTAAAAAGCCTAGTCCTGAACAAAAAAGCTAGGCCTATATCAATACAAATAAATTACATTTCCATAGCGCTTTTCATAGAATCTCAAAGTGCTTCAAGAGCAAAAAACAAACAAGCAATATATCATGACAGGTAAACTAGTAGAGGCCAGGTCAACCAATAGAGGCCAGGTCTTTGAAAGGTGCATCTTCTGAAGATGGAGAGGGTCAGTTCATGTCTTGAGTGAGAAAGCTGGTCAGAGGATGGTGATGGAGTCTGCTGATGATCTTGTAGAGGGCAAGGACTCTTATAGCCACTGGACTTTCTCTTCCACTATGTGAAGCACCCACTTGGGTGACGCCTCAGTAGCTCTGGGTGCCAGAAAGCTCACCATACAAAGTTCAGAATAGTAGCCAATCGTCCTCTCTACGAGCACTCCCATTACTCTAAAGCTTTAGGCAATGGAGATTCTTCATTCAGTGTGCATTTTAGTCCAGGACTAGGCTTAGATCGGTGTTAAGGAAACTGGCCCTTAAACTCTCTCAAACAAACACACTTACAAGCATGTTCTCTCTTCCTTTGTATCTGGCAGGATTACTGTAGAAGTGTTCTGCGAAGCCTGGCTTCACGTGTGCTCCTTTATACTGTAAACAAAAACAAAAAAAACATCAATGAATCTGGCCATTATTATAGCACAGTAATACTAACGGTGGGATTGCTTCTAGAATCACAGCAATCAAGTTATTTCACTCCACTGGAACTTTACTTGCACCTGACTTGCCAAGTTAAATAAAGGTTAAAAAATAGAATTACTGGGACTCTACAGTGTTCTTGCATTCATACGTCTGTACGAGCTGTTGACTGTTTTAGCAGCAGTAGTAGTATCTATATGGTTGAGTAACAGTAACTGTTAGGACAGTGAGGGTTTCTATAGGTCAGAGGTGAGTGAGTAACAGTAAGGGCAGTGTGGGAAAAGAGGTCATGGGGTCGTAGTCCTACCAGCTGCTGAAAGCTCTCCTTCCACGGGTTGGGCTGCTCGTACTCTTCTGGGTTAATCTGGAAGAATTTTCCCGCCTCAGGATGCATCATGGGACGCGTGTACTCAAACACCTCCATGTACAGCCTCTTCCTGTGAAGCAAAGCAAGGCACAGCCAGACAGGACACCATAAGACAGGGTAACTTCAAGCGATAACACACTGTGGGGCGCAGGAGGGGGAAAACAGTGTGTTCCAGATTGGATCCATTACATTTGGTTAAAGATACCCAGATTAGGACAACCTAACAATTCCATGTGGCAGCTTTTTGAAAATAAACAGTCGTGGGTTCAATGCTAAGTAGCATTGCTGGTCCCATTGTTTACAATTCTTCCTAATTTATGTAAAGCATTACGGGACATTAGAATCCTCGTCTTAACCTTTTATCTTCAACCTAGTTTTGCACCTATGGGTAGATTTCTATGGTCTCACCATCCAGACAGACAGAATGACAGACAGAATGAGACAGTGTCTCACCAGCCAGCCAGCCAAGCAGCCAGCCAGCCAACTAGTCAACACAAAGGCCAGCCATCCAGCCATCCAACCAAAAGGCCAGCCATCCAACTAACCAAAAGGCCCGCCATCCAGCCAGCCAACCAACCAAAAGGCCAGCCATCCAGCCAGCCAACCAAAAGGCCAGCCATCCAGCCAGCCAACCAAAAGGCCAGCCATCCA
>QNTS01002126.1:160636-182112 GCA_003317085.1 Hucho hucho | reverse complement strand
GCCAGCCAGCCAGCTAACCAACCAAAAGGCCAGCCAGCCAGCTAACCAACAAGAAGGCCAGCCAGCCAACCGGCCAACCAAGCAGCCAGCCAGACAACCAACCAGACAGACAGACAGCCAACCAGCCACTCACCAGAGGATGGGGTCATTGGCCAGTTCGCTGAAGCGTTTGCAGACACATGCTGCGCGACACAGGTCCTGCTCCAGCAGGTAGGAGAAGATCTTCAGAACCACCTCGTCTGGCAGCTTCTCCTGGAGGTAGTGCTCTGCGGGAGCTGCTAATGATGAACACAACCAGAGGGACACTATTAATGGAGGAGGTATTCACACATCCAAAATAATAACAGGAGATGGACAGAAACAAGGTCCAATACAGAGAGTAGGGGCATTTTCAACCTCCAATTCTCAAACCATGTTAATCACCAAAACATTTGTCCTTTGTTTTACTGTACTGTGTATGTCATTGTTGTCTTTTAAAGACGTTTGGAAATTTATCCTGGGATGGGCTAAAAGAGATTCTAAAAAATACAAATTAAACAAAAACAGACTGTTAGAAAGTATTATTTTACCTGTTAAATCTTGAGACTTTCCTGACACTCTGGCACGCTTTGCCCGATGGCCAAAGTCTTCTGTGGCTGAAGTGGAAGCACCCTGCGTATAGAAAGAAAAATAGATTGTCATAAGCCTTGACAGCTGACACGCTTTGATGGAACAGACCGTGGTCATCTGCTTAAAAACAACCGTATTAATATTTCAGCATTGTTTTTAATAAATCAAGTTCTTCAATTAATCACCACAGCTAGTGAAATACTTATCAATTATGCAAAGAGGAAAGATGAATTATCAAATTCAGCCCCTGGGTAAAAGGGAGCCTCATGCTTAAGACACCACCATTGTGGGTAGAATGCTGATATTGCTCACTAGTCTAGGTCAGAGTACAGCTTTTTGCAATATTTATTTATAACCAGCAGCACTCAGTCCAAGTTAGGTGAGCTGATTCATTATGGCAGATCCATTTTCAGCAGGCAAACAGATAGATATGTAATGAGTAGAGCTGGCATGATACATTATTCTATAGGTCAGAGATGCATCATGTTTATTCTACATAACAGATTTCTATCTGAACATTCCACAATGCTGTGTCTAGTTAATGGTGCATCAGAAGCCCATCATACCTCTTTTACCCAGGACCCTACCGAGGACACAGAATGACGCACCACCTCTCGGTGACTGAGGCATGTAGCCACTTAAATATTGTGTGCCTTCTTTCCACATACATCACACATGGGGTCTGTCCAAAACGGCACCCTATTCCCTATACTGTATAGTGCACTACTGGTCAAACGTTCTTCACTATATAGGGAGCCATTTGGAACGCATCCCATTCTTATGACTCACCTCCATGTTAGTCTTTGCTGGACACGCTGCTGTTCTCTTGGGTAGTAGAGACTTTCTTCGAAGTTGGTACGGACTATTCTGAGCTCCTGGACCGGATTCTTCTGCAACCATATCTGCAGGGACGTCCTCATCTGGAGAGGAAGAGAGGACAGTCAAAACAACCCTATCTGCAGGGACGTCCTCATCTGGAGAGGAAGAGAGGACAGTCAAAACAACCCTAACTGCAGGGACGTCCTCATCTGTAGAGGAAGAGAGGACAGTCAAAACAACTATCTGCAGGGACGTCATCTGTAGAGGAAGAGAGGACAGTCAAAACAACCCTATCTCAGGTTTCGATACTGTGACCAAAACAATCCCTTTTGCAACCGTTTGACTTGGCAGTGCGACACATTTTTTTAAATACAAAGGCAGGGGAATGCCCCTGTCTGTGTGTGTGGGGTGCGTGTAGGGCCTATATGTCTACCACTGTGTAGCCGTTAGCGATGCTAATGACAGCCTAACGTCTTCGGGTAGATGGAAATGAAATTTAAAGTTAACTACAAAGTAGCCTCTGCCTACCTGGCAGAATCATGATTATGTGTATCAATCCAGTGGCCATTTGTATTGAAAAAGTGCGATACATAGGTGGTAAATTGAATAACAATCACCTAAATTATATAGCCTTATTAGCCTACTCCTGTCTATACTGAAGTAAATAAAATCATTAAAAATAGGCCACGACACCAGAAAGCATGCTTTGGCCAAAGATGATCATTAGCTTCTTTTAAAAGAAAAATCTGTGGATTATATTATTTTTTTAACGCATAGCATGCAGTCGCATGCAATGTTGATTTTATTGATCTGTTGTCAGTGTCAGCAGAGTAGTCTACCCTGTACAAAGGCACTGCTAATGTCTCCAGTAAAAAAGTAATAGAATTGCATGAAATGTGTTTATAAAAAGCCAAGAAACTTATCTGATATAGCGTATAGGAGGAATGGGCAACTCCAGTCTTCGGGGGCCGGAGTGGTGTCACTTTTCCCCCATCCCTAGCAAACACAGCTGACTAAACTAATTGCATTCTAAACTGAAGACCACTATTAGTTGATAATTGGAGTCAGGTGTGTTAGCTGGAGAAAATATTGTGACACCAATCAGGCCACCGAGGACTGGAGTTGCCCATCCCAGGCCTATAGCCTAGCCCTACTCTACGCCACCCTGCGCTCAGCCACACAGTCTTTTTTGAGAACAGTGATTGAGTTATGTTATTAGTCTAAATGATGAAGATCCGGAATAGTAGGCCATCTTACATAAGTCTGCAAATGCAATGATGCATGGAATGCTTTATCATAAAAGGTACATTTTTATGGTGAAAATTAGCTTCCCCAAACGTGAAACTCACACCACCTATGGCTACAGAAACACAGCTATCCAAACAACAGTCTGGCGCCACCTCAATTAAAGAGTAACTATACACCAGTGGAGGCTCCTCAGGAGGAAGCGGAGGACCATCCTCCTCCGTGAATTACATAAAAATAAAATACTTAAACATAAAAAAAATAAGTTATCCTTATTAGACAAAACTATACAAAAGATATAAACATGTCATCAAATAATTTATTAAAGACACACTGTTTTGCAATGAAGGTATATAGTAGTCTCAGCAGCACTTTGTAGGGTAGCACCATGGTGTAGCCGGAGGAGAGCTACCTTCTCTCCTCCTCTCGGTACATTGACGTCAATACAAAACCTAGGAGGCTCATGGTTCAGTGTATAAAATGTGGTGAGTAGTTGACTCAGAGAGAGAAAGACAATAGTTGAACAGTTCTGAACAAATTAATTTCTTCCAAAATTAAGGGAGAGAGCTATATTTGGTTGCATTATTACAATGTTTTTTTTTACTTTGCTAGCAAATGCAGCTACCTAGCTTAGCCTAGTCAAACACATGGCTCAAACAGAGTGGGATGCTATATTAGCTAGCTGACTATCCAACACAGGACCTCTTCCAAGTCAGTTGGTTTTATTCATTTATTGCCACCGGGGCCCGCTGATGTAACTGCTAAACTGCTTGCTGATTGTACACGGTTCTGCATGATTGTAGCGGGATTACTAACGCGTTAGTTCTAGTAGTTCTAGTTGACTGACGTGACAACGATGTAGGCTGTGTGTAGCGGTTAACGGTCATGATACAATATCAAGGTTTGGCTTGGAAAGTTTTTTTTGCCTAGTCACAGACAACTGATGTGTTGTGTACTGAAGTCCACAAGCGAAGGGAAAAAGTGAGGAGGAGAGCGCGTAGATAGCTGCGAGAAGGAATTATATACACACACACACAACGAGCAAAGTGATTGTGCTGTTTATGTGGCTGATATGAAAGTGAACTTTGCATGTGATCAGGGATGTATTCATTCCGCCGATTTTGTAGAAAAATATTTCTTAAATGGAAGCAAACAGAATGGGCATAAACATACCTGAATTTGTCCAATAGAAACTGTTGGACTAACGATTACACCCTAGATCAGCTAGATGCAAGCAAGATTGTGCAAGGCGGTATTGAATGTGTCACTGTCACCTTGATTACTAAGATTTCTCAACCTTGGCACCTTGTAAACTTTCATTCATAGGCTAGATTGTAGCAACCTCAAGATGGGTACAGGGAAAATGTGTGTCTCAAGTAGTAGGCCTAAACCTATTGATGTTTTATTGAGCTGGGTGAATGGAATATGAATGACGGTCATCCAATATGCTGTGGTAGAAATAAGGCCATCCTCATAAGGCATTTTATCATCGTCCCTCATCTTAAACGCCACTGACTGCCACACACACAAAAAAACAGCCATAACAATGACATGATGATAATAAACCATTCACAGTCAATTCAATACAACATTTTTCCTGTGACAATGTGTGAAGTAGCCTTGTTTATAAAAGAGAACAGGTAAATAAGAGGACAAGGCTAGAATAAATGGAGGCTAGTCCTGAGAACTCTACATAGGCTACGACTAGTAGAAAGGCCAGACTATGGCTGCAATGCAGCGAGCCACATTTCCTTTGACCAGCTCAAAGATCTTTAACAGAGAGGAGTTCTATAAGTCGGCCTGCTTCTCAGATCTCTATGACTGACAGCAGAGTATTTGGCCGCATTCCATTCCACTGCAGTCAAGCTAGGAGTTCCTGCTGTGGAGCAGCAAGTAATTTGACTTCCCTGCGCCTGATGGCACAGTTCCCATTCACAGCTTCATTAAATAGTACCCGCAAAACACCAGTCTCAACGTTAACAGTGAAGAGGTGACTCTGGCCTTCTAAGCAGAGTTCCTCTGTCCAGTGTGTGTTCTTTTGCCCATCTTATTCTTTTCTTTTTATTGGCCAGTCTGAGATATCGCTTTTACTTTGCAACTCTGCCTAGAAGGCCAGCATCCCGGAGTCGCCTCTTCACTGTTGACGTTGAGACTGCAGTTTTGCGGGTACTATTTAATGAAACTGCTAGTTGAGGACTTGTGAGGCGTCTGTTTCTCAAACTAGACACTAATGTTCTTGTCCTCTTGCTCACTTGTGCACCGGGGCCTCCCACTCCTCTTTATATTCTGGTTAGAGCCAGTTTGCGATGTTCTGTGAAGGGAGTAGTACACAGCTTTGTACGAGATCTTCAGTTTCTTGGCAATTTCTAGCATGGAATAGCCTTCATTTCTCAGAACAAGAATAGACTGACAAGTTCCAGAAGAAAGGTCTTTGTTTCTGGCCATTTTGAGCCCGTAATCGAACCCACAAATGCTGCTGCGCCAGATACTCAACTAGACTAAAGGCCAGTTTTATTGCTTCTTTAACTTCTTAGGGAGCGGCTCCCAAGGTGACGGTTTTGGAGAGTCTGGCGTGCCCAAAGTAAAATGCATGCCACTCAGGCCCAGAAAATAGGATATGCACATAATTAGTACTATTGGATAGGAAACACTCTGAAGTTTCTAAGAGTGTTAAAATAATGTATGTGAGTATAACAGAAGTGATATAGCAGGCAAAAACCAGAGGAAAATCCATTCGGATTTGCAGTTTTTTTTGTAAATGAGCATCTTCTCCATTGTGCCTATTGCATACAACAATATGTAGGACTGAGACCGCAGTACCTATGGCTTCCACTAGATGTCAACAGTCAAAGACTGGGAATTCTAGCAGTGAACAGAACGGATAGGGAGAGGACGCGCGCGAGATTGTGAACGCGCACCACTTTATTTTCCTTTCCTACCGTTCACGTTACCGTCCGGTTGAAATATTACAGCAAATATACCCAAAAGGATACATTAAAAATTATGTTTGATTTGTTTGTAGAAAGTGTATAGGTATAATTTGAACGTGTTCTCTTCATGGTTCAATGGGCGACTCAACGGTGGATTTTATGATAATAACGCGCCAACCAAACGGAGATTTATGGATATAATAAATGACTTTTTCTAACCAAAGAAGCATGGATTGTCTTCGTTGGACACTTGGGAAGCCCTCAGCAGAAGTTCATCAAAGGTAAGCGATTTTATATTAGCGATTTTATGCGGTTTGTGAGTCCCGTGTTGGGTTATGAATTTATGCTAATGCATAAATATTAGAGGTGCTACCCTCAAACAATCAAATGTTGTGCTTTCGCCGTAAAGCCTTTCTGAAATCTGACAACGCTGTGATATTGCCAAGAATCAGAGCTTTTGATGACTATGCAACAATTGTATATTGATGCATGTTTAATAATTCAACTTTTGGATTTTGAATTTGGCGCCTCACATTTCACCGGGTAGTGTCGGGTAGTGCTCCCTAAGTAGTTAATGAGCACAACAGTTTTCAGCTGTGCTAACATATTTGCAAAAGGGTTTTCTAACGATCAATTAGCCTTTTAAAATGATAAACGTGGATTAGCTAACACAACGTGCCATTGGAACACAGGAGTGATGGTTGCTGATAATGGGCCTCTGTACACCTATGTAGATATTCAAAAAATAATATCAGCCTTGGCACCTTAGTCATTTACAACATTAACAATGTCTACACTGTATTTCTGATCAATTCGATGTTATTTTAACCTCTTAAGGAGCAGCAAGGTGCGTTGGGGCGCTAGCACCCCACTCCCAACACTACCAGGTGAAATGCAAGGCGCCAAATTCAAAATCCAAAAGTTGAATTATTAAACATGCATCAATATACAAGTGTTTCATACTCATCAAAAGCTCTGTTTCTTGGCAATATCAGATTTCAAAAAGGCTTTACGGCGAAAGCACCACATTTGATTGTTTGAGGGTAGCACCTTCCCTATTTTTCCCATTACCATGAATTCATTAGCCTTCACGGTTCACACAAAACACATTTCACAGCGAAAACAAATCAATTACCTGTTGAAGAACTTCTGCTGATGGCTTCCCAAGTGTCCAACGAAGACAATCCATGGTTCTTTTGTTAGAAAAAGTAATGTATTATATCCATAAATCTCCATTTGGTTCGCGCGTTTATATTCAAAAACTACAGCCTCCACTCCTCCATTGAAAGGTGAAGAGAACTCGTTCAACTTATACCTATAAACTTGTCCAAGAACAATCAAACATCCTTTTTAATGTATCCTTAGGAACACTTATGTATATTTACTATAATAATTAAACCGGAATATAAACTGGCCGATAAGAACGGGAAAAAAAACAAAGGACGAGCCTGGCGGGAGCGCGCGTTGTCTTGTACAGGACATCTGAGGGGACACTTCCTGATTCCTCTTCTTCTCTGCTCTAATGCATCTAATAAAAATCTGAACAGTGTCTTGAGACTGTTGACATCCAGAGGAAGCGATAGGTACTGCATTCATATGCCCTTTTATGGGCATTTTCATGAGGGAGGGGTTCCAAATGAGGCACTCTGTGAAAACCACTTTTTCCAGGACAGAAATTCCTCTGGGTTTCGCCTGCCATATCCGTTCTGTTTTACTCACAGACAAATGGTTAACACTTTTAGAAAATTCAGAGTGTTTCCTATCCAATGGTACTAAATATGTGCATATCCTATTTTCTGGGCCTGAATGGGAGGCATTTTACTTTGGGCATGCCAGGCTCTCCAAAACGGTCAAGTTGTGCAGTGATCCCTAAGAAGTTAAAGGAGCAGCTGGACATTTCGTCTCGTCTGATATTTTGGTTAAAATAACAAATTAAATGAAATTGAGCAATATGCCACATTACTTCTTACTAATACATTTCTTGTTCTGGAAACAATACAAAGCATGGTCATCAGTTTATGTATTTATGGGGGGAAATTATTTTGGCTGGCAAACAATCTGAGTGGCTAGTAGCTTTTATTATTATTATTTTTATTTTTTTATCTACCTGCCACTGTGGTTGAATATAACAAAAAGTTAATTTAGGCCCTGTTCATGACTATTGACCTCTGAGAAGAGATCAGATTCCAGGCCTGACGATCAGGAGCAGGCCAAGCAGCAATAAAGAGTTAACTACAGTGGGGCACATTCATCAATATACAAGTGTTGCATAGTCATCAAAAGCTCTGCTTCTTGGCAATATCACAGCATTGTCAGATTTCAAAAAGGCTTTACGGCGAAAGCACAACATTTGATTGTTTGAGGATAGCACCTCTAATATTTCTGCATTAGCATAAATTCATAAACCAGCGCGGTTCACACAAAACCCATATCACAGCGAAAACAAATCCCTTACCTTTCGAAGAACTTCTGCTGAGGGCTTTCCAAGTGTCCAATGGTTCTTTTCTTAGAAAAAGTCATTTATTATATCCATAAATCTCTGTTTGGTTGGCGCGTTATGTTCAGAAAATCCAACGTCGAATCGCCCATTGAAACGTGAAGAGAACGCGTTCAAATATACCTATAAACTTTTCCTAAACAAATCAAAGACCAGTTATAATGCATCCTTAGCTATCCTTTTATGAATATTAGCGATAATATTTAACTTGGATGGTAACCTAAACGTTATGAAAGGAAAATACAGTGGGGCGCGCAAACGATCTCGCGCCCGAGAAATCTTGTTGACATCTGAGCTCCCTTACCATTTCCTCTTCCTATCCGTTTTGCTTACTCCTATCGCTCCCAGACTCTGTATAGAGACTGCTGACATCTAGTGGAAGCCATAGGTACTGCAGTCTCAGTCCTGGTTAAAATAAAATGAATAGGCAGCCTGGAGAAGGTCAAGTACAAAAATAACTGCAAATCCGGATGGATTTTCCTCAGGTTTTTTGCCTGCTATATCAGTTCTGTTATACTCACAGACATTATTTTAACACTCTTAGAAACTTCAGAGTGTTTCCTATCCAATAGTACTAATTATGTGCATATCCTATTTTCTGGGCCTGAGTGGCAGGCATTTTACTTTGGGCACGCCAGACTCTCCAAAACCGTCACCTATGCAGCCGCTCCCTAAGAAGTTAAGAGTCGTTTGGGGGCGTAGGCTAATGGCAACGCAAACAATCAAGAACAGCAATGATTCCAGACCAGTCCTTCCCACTACTACACTTCTAATCCGTGAAAATCACTAGGTCCAAAGACTATTACATCATCAAAACCACATCGTAGTTTCAGAGGCAGCAGGTCGAAAGTTTCACCGGAAAAGCCACGTCTTATGCCTGGAAGACATGGTACAAACGATTCACAACATGACAATGATAGTAGCCTGAACGGTCAGTTGTACAACAAAGATATGGCAAATCAGCTGGCATAGTGAACTAGGCTACCCCTCAGGTCATCAGGGTCAGAATGTCTATGTACGTGTACATTGTGTAATTGGGTCACACAGACAGACCCTGTGAAACCTTCCCTGTCGGTTTGTATCAAGCCTAACCATAGACACACATAGGCTACATCATATGATAGGCCTATGAAGAGACATATAGATAGATACATATGGTTTAAAAAAATATATTAAAAAAAACATTCAAATGAATAGAGGACGTGTACCGGTTGGGAATTGTGAGGTGTGCATCCCCCACGGATGGTGGTCTCAGAGCCCCGTAGCTATGTCACAATGGGACGCCAGACTAACGTGTCTCAGAGTCTGTGGACTATGATTCACACTTTTTTTTAACCTTTATTTAACTAGGCAAGTCAGTTAAGAACCAGTTCTTATTTACAATGACGGCCTAGGAACAGTGGGTTAACCTCTTAGGCAGAAGCAAGGTGATTTGGGGCGCTAGCGCCTTACTCCTGACACTACCAGGTGAAATGCAAGGCAAAATCCAAAAGTTCAATTATTAAACATGCACCAATATACAAGTGTTTCATACTCATCAAAAGCTCTGCTTCTTGGCAATATCACAGCGTTGTCAGATTTCAAAAAGGCTTTACGGCGAAAGCACTACATTTGATTGTTTGAGGGTAGCACCTTCAATATTTTCCATAACCATGAAATCTTTAGCCAGCGCGGTCCATAGAAAATGCATTTCACAGGGAAAACCTGTGCCTTACCTTTTGTAGAACTTCTGCAGAGGGCTTCCTAAGTGTCCAACGAAGACAATCCATGGGTATTTGGTTATAAAAAGTCATTAATTATATCCATAAATCNAGCTTATCTTTTATGAATAAAAGTGATAATCTTTCACTTGGATGGTCACCTAAACGTTATATAAGTCAAATAAAGTGGACCGCTCAGCCAAACGTGCGCCCAAAAACGTGCAACTGAAAAATAGCTCCCCTCACCAAAACCTCTACCTATTGAACACATTGGTTCCGATTGCCATGAAACTTTACGTATACACTGCTGACATCCAGTGGAAGCAATAGGTACTACATTCAGTGTCCTGGTATAAAGACTTTTCTAAAGGCACTGTCTCAAAGTGAGCCATAAGCCACCAGAATGACATTTCCGGATGGAATTTTCTCTGGTTTTTGCCTGCCAAATGAGTTCTGTTATACTCACAGACAAAATGTTAACACTTTTGGAAACCTCAGTGTTTCCTATCCAATAGTACTAATTATGTGCATATCCTATTTTCTGAGCCTGAGTGGCAAGCATTTTACTTTGGGCACGCCAGACGCTCTAAAACCGTCACCCCAGCTGCCGCTGCTTGAGAGGTTAACTGCCTTGTTCAGGGGCAGAACGACATCTTCCCCTGCCGACTTAACAAGGCAGGGGAAGATGAGGGTATTTTAACCAGCTAAAAAGTTCAAAACAGCTGTGTGGTGCTATTGAGCTTTCCTCTGATTAGATAGTTGTGTCACACTTAATGCAGTGTATTGGGAGAATCATTCAACTACATTGCAGGCCTATACACGAAACACAATTACAAAACGAATACCCCCATAAAAGAGCTGACGTCAGACCACAAACGTATTGACTACGGTCTGCACCATCTAAACTTAACAAACCCCAAAAAACTGTGTGTTTGTTGATGACAAGAGATAGTGTTATTCTCTAAGACTGACCTGGTTTGTAGACAACACACTGTTAACATCTCCTGATTTCATTCATTTGAAGTGACTCCGGACAGTTAACCTTCAGCAGGTGAATAACACCGATCCATTCTGCCTGAAGGATCCATAACGTCTGAGTTCATAACTGTTGCCAACCACCCCAGCTGGGAGCTCCAGCAAACTGTCCGTTGCTCTCGTAGCAAGGCTGCTCTCCAAGGCTACTAGTCCAGTAACCACTACAAACACTGGCTCTGCCTATCCCTAGCCAACTGCAACAGCATCTCTAGTCTACTACAACAGCACCCTAAACACAAACGGCATGTCATTAGGCCTAAAAACCTTACATATAGTCTAGGCCTATTCAAAACAAAACACAGTACACAAAAGACAACCGATTGTCTGCTGTAGACACACAACCATTACAAAGGACTAGGACTATCCATGAGTAAAAAAAATATTGGTAGACCGAGAGTTGTCCTGTTCTTTCAACCAATAGATTGGTCGAAATGTTTAAACTTATTTTTCCATATATAGACAGACACCCTATGTGTTTGAATAAAACCAACTACATATGCACAGAGCTTGTCTGATGCTTTAAGCACACTGTTTTATTAAATAATTAAGACACAAAAATGACTCTAGAGAGAGCCCGATGGTCACACTGGCAACTAGTGCCTGTGTGACTGGCGCATGTTGTCTCGCTCTCCTCCCTACTGCCGCGAAAAGGCACCACAGCACAGGAAGTGTTTATTGCACTGTCCGTGCTGCTGCAATGATCTCATTAATTTAGTTTTTTACTTGTTTGTGACTGAAAAGTTCTGCTACTGAAATCCCTCATTTGTTTAGGAAAAAGATTCCCTATTCCCTCAACCCTTGCTCTCTTTATGTGAAACATGTAAGCATCGCATGCATGTGACCATGAGATCCTGTCCTATAGCCTATCATAATCACATCAGTAAATTGGTTATAACAAACTCCGAACACAGTCATATCCACAGCAAAATGGATGGGGAGGACATGACAAATAAATGGTGACTGGTTGTTCAGGAGGGAAAGGGGAAGTCAGAACTGTGGAAGAGATTTGACTTAGTTGTGGAAACTACTGGAGAATGAGAAAAAGGAGGGTATAGGAGCAAGCGGTGCATGAGTATTATGTATGCCAAACAGTTGCTGTTAGATTACAATATTTTTTCTGACCATTTGGAAGTGTAAACACTAAATAAGTGTACCAAAGAGTCAGTTCTAATGAAAAAAACAGATATAGCCTTTATTACAGCAGACTAAAAACAGCTGCACGCATTCATGAATTGCAGTATATTTACTGTTTAGGCTAATTATTCAGAGTGACTGACTGATACAGTAGCCTACATGTTGAGCTATAGGCCTAAGTAAGTTACAGTATAAAGACTAAACAGGACGCGCTCTTACACGCTCACCAGACGGTTGATTTAGTCTACCCACACCAGACGCAAATCAGGACACGCAGGTTGAAATAACAAAACAAACAACCAATTATATTAATTTGGGGACAGGTTAAAAAGCATGAAACATTTATGGCAATTTAGCTCGCTAGCGTGCTACTCAGACTCACAATGACGCGCGCGAGCAGTGTGGATGCAATAATTGAATAACATGTGTACATTTATTTTGCAATGCTCACGCACGTGACGCGAGCGGTGTGGTCAGCATGTCAGGCCTACAGCTCCATGGTGGTTATACAAGGTTACTATACAAAGACAGCTAATGATAACATTACTTATAATGATGACCATAATAAAAATTATAACAATAAGGAGATCAAGAAAAAGGAGGGTATAGAAGCGAGAGCTGCATGCAGATTAAGTGTGACAAACAGGTGCTGTTAGATTACAATATGTTTATGCCTGTTTGGAACAGTGTAAACACAAAATAAATGATAAGTAACGTCTGTTCTAACTTTTAAAAATTGTAGCGCAGTTATTACAGCATAGCAAAGCTTAAAAACAGCCAAATCTGTGAAATTGCTTTATGCTACATTCTGCCGTTACATGAGGCTTGGTGCTCATGGAATCAGTAGGCTATTAAATACTCCAACCGGCAACAGAAGCAAGATCTGACTTATTTCTGTAGATTTACAGTGCATTCGGGAAGTATTCAGACCTGTTGACTTTTTACACAATGTTACGTTACAGCCTTATTCTAAAATGGATTAAATTACTTTTCCTCATCAATCTACACACAATATCCCATTATGTCAAAGGGAAAACAGTTTTTTTGTAATTTTTGCAAATGTATGAAAAATAATAAACAAATAGCTTGAGCTCAGGTGCATCCTGTTTCCAATGATCACCCTTGAGATGTACCTACAACTTGATTAGAGTCCACTTGTGGCAAATTCAATTGATGGGACATGATTTGGAAAGGCACACACCTGACGATATAAGGTCCCACAGTTGACAGTGCATGTCAGGTCAAAAACCAAGCCATGGGGTTAAAGGAATTGTCCTTAGAGCTCCGAGACAGGATTGTGTCAAGGCACAGATCTGGGGAAGGGTACCAAAACTATTCTGCAGCATTGAAGGTCCCAAAGAACACAGTGGCCTCCATCATTCTTAAAGGGAAGAAGTTTGGAACCACCAAGGCACTTCCTAGAGCCGGCCGCCTGGCCAAACTGAGCAATTGGGGGAGAAGGGCCTTGGTTAGGGAGGTGACCAAGAACCCGATGGTCACTGACAGAGCTCCAGAGTTCCTCCATGGAGATGGGAGAACCTTCCAGAAGGACAACAATTTCTGCAGCACTCCACCAATCAGGCCTTTGTGGTAGAGTGGCCAGACGTAAGCCACTCCTCAGTAAAAGACACATGGAGTTTGACAAAAGGCACCTAAAGACTCCTAAACACCTAAAACAAGATTCTCTGGACTGATGAAAACAAGATTGAACTCTTTGGCCTGAATGCCAAGTGTCATGTCTGGACGAAACCTTGCACCATCCCTACGGTGAAGCATGATGGTGGCAGCATCATGCTGTGGGGATGTTTTTCAGAGGCAGGGACTGGGAGACTAGTCAGGATCAAGGGAAAGATGAACGGAGCAAAGTAGAGTGATCCTTGATGAAAACCTGCTCCAGAGCACTCAGGACCTCATACTGGGGCGAAGGTTCACCTTCCAACAGAACAATGAGACTAAGCACACAACCAAGACAACGCAGGAGTGGCTTCGGGACAAGTCTCAATGTCCTCGAGTGGCCAAGCCAGACACTGAACTTGAACCCCATCGAACATCTCTGGAGACCTGAAAATAGCTGTGCAGCGACGCTCCCCATCCAACCTGACAGAGCTTGAGAGGATCTGCAGAGAATAATGGGAGAAACTCCCCAAATACAGGTGTTCCGAGCTTGTGGCGTCATACCCACGAAGACTCAAGGCTATAATCGCTGCCAAAGGTGCTTCAACAAAGTACTGAGTGAAGGGTCTGAATACTTATGAAAATGCACTGTATATGGATAACATAAAGCCAGGCACATTTAACAGTTAGGCTATTGATTTATAGACCTAATCAAGTTGGGGTTTGCTCTATCCTCAATTGTCTAAGCCCTAGTCACACAGGACTAGTAATACTAGAGAATGTTGGTTATGTAATTATTACCCCATAATGTCCGTTATTCCAGAGGATGACTTGGACGTGATTCATTTTTTCCCCAAAACTGCCCCCTGTAATACGTTCTTTAAAATATATATATATAGATATATATATATTTATTGAGCCCAGGTGATAACTGGGCTACACTGATAATATTTGAATTGAGGAAGTATGATCATAACCTTTAGGATATTTTAGCGATCCGCAGTAGACGTCCTAAATCCCCTTGCCTTCAGATGTGAGCTAAACAGTGCACTTAAAATGAGTTTCACGGCTGTGGATGTGAAAGTGAACTTTCCATTTCCAAATGTTTAGGTCAGTTGTATGCTGCTTTGTGATCTATTTACAGCAAGGGTTACATTAAATATGCGCAATACTTATTACTGATGCATTTGCCAATATTCAGTTAATACACACAAAACATTTGAACAAAAGCATTCACTGTGAAAGTTGATACATGTAGGCCTTCATATATAGGCTATGCGCAGCACTTCGTTCAATGTATCCAATCAGTTAGTTTTCTTGCTCAAACCACGAGCCACACCTGCCAAACTCAGACATTTATCTCAAAATACAGGGATGTTGATTTGCATGGGACTAGTATTATCAGAGGACCTTGTAGTTCGCCAAAAAACAGTTGATTATTCTGGCTGGATTTGTAACTCTTTTGCAAAGTACAAATGATTGACATGGCAGATTCGGAAGGGAGAAAAATTACAGTTGGTGTCGTGTGCCACTAAAACTAATCCCGTTCAGAATAGGGCTTAAGGCGAGGACTTGTTCCCTCGTCTCTGCTGCCTACGCCGCAATTTTCTCAATCCCAATATGCTGGTTAATTTTGCTATTATACACATAGCAACATTGGAAAAGGTGCCAATTCTACACGCACTGAAGATTACGTTTCAGAACCGTGGACAGCGACCATATCGAACACGGGAGAAAGAGCATTTGTTATAAAATTATATTATATTTATTAGTGTTGCACCATCATTATTAAATAATATAACTATATAAAATGTCAGTATCACATGTCTTAGAGTGATGGACTGTGCCGTATCTGTGGCCTCCGCAATAGATTAGTCCACTGAGTAAGGCGCGAATCAGATGGGTGTCTTGTGCACCATGAAAAAATTGCGACTGCTCAACTAAAGAAATCTCGGTCAACTAACAGCCTATCGACCAAACAATCGACCAGTCAACTAAACGGGGTCAGCCCTACAAAGGACACGTAGTGTGTCGGGTTGTGCTCCACCTTTGTTTTAGCATCAACAGTGTATCATTACTGGGGAACAAACCAAAACCAGAGATGGGATCCTGGGGGTGGTGGGGAGTAGACAGAATAAAGGCCTCGATAGGAAGAAGCTGGGTTCACTTACTAAAGACAGCCTAAAGACAGCCAGGGTCAAGCTGCATTGTTCCTGTCATGGTTCCTGTGCCCCACTAGTTAATCATCTAACAGATCAATGGAAATGGGCAACAGAGGCGCATTTAAGATTTTGCCAACATCAGCTAAATGACATTTCAGGTTTTTAGGGTACAAAAGTAAAGGAAGATCTAATATAATAGGATACCAGATTGGAAACAGTTTAAGAGGTGGTAGCAAGAAAAACAAAACAGTGTTACTCTCTTTCAGGCCGATGAAGAATGTAAATGTCTATATGTAGGCCTGTAAATCTGTAAATGAAGCCTAGGGCTAATCTCTATTCTAGTGTGTGCCCTTCCACATCTGAGGTAGAGCAAGCCCAGGTCACAAATGCCAGTTGCAAACATTCTTATTCCACTTCATATGTTTCCCTAAGACTGCGTTTAGACAGCCGCCAAATTCATATCTTTTTTCACTAATTGTTTTTTTTTACCCATCAGATCAGTTTTGAAAAAGATCTGATGTGAAAAGATCTCAGGCGAGTTGAACAAGGCTTCTGTTTGCGGTGAACATTTTGCCACAGTAACAATTTCAATTGAACGATTTGAATACACATTCCAAAATGTTAGTGAAAACATCAAACTACTTTTTGTAAGGATTACTGACTTTTTAGCGACAATATTCAAACTGAAAATGATTTAGCAATTCCTACTAAATACAGTTGAAAGTCTACATGGCCGCTTGACTATTTTTAGCGGCAGTTTAGACCCAAAGCAGACACTTCCATTCGCCACATACTACCTTCTCAGACTGTTCGCAAACGTTATCAAACTGTCGCTGCTAACACAAAACAAACGGAATATGTTCGCTAATGTTAGGCAACGTTCACTAACTATTTCCCTTGTTGAACGGATCTCTGATGTGATTGGTCAAAAGACCAATTAGTGGAACAAAATATTAGAATTGTCTGCCTGTCTAAACGCAGCATAAATAATTGGGAGGAAAATGTTGACCAATTAGAGCAGCTATTTTGCCAAGATTTGCAATAACACATCTGCAGACTGTGGTTACTACATGCTGTGGCCACTGCTATTGAGGCTACTAGCGCTGTCTCTGCCCCACACTCCAGAACAATAAGTGGCGGTAATGCATCAACGTAGGATGCCAACATCCCCCCAAAAAACACAGGAGAAGGCTGCTAGCGGTACAGTGTCCTTTGTCCCCGCCGACAAGTACTGTTTCCGGCAGTTCTGTTAACGGTACGGTAAGTAGCTAACTAGAAAGGACACTGGTACACTGTGTCCTTCGCCCCCAGAGCACTGCTTTCCCGCACCTCTTAACTTTATGGCGAGCAAAGTAGCTAGCTAGTGTAGCCAACCCAACTATCCTTGTCGTAACATTAAAATGACTGTCGGAAAGCAGTGCTCGGCAGGCGGGGCGAAGGACACTGTGTGCCGATGTCCTAGCTTGCAGTCGTTAATGGCAGTGTCCGCAGCATGTAGTTCGTGTGGTAGTGGGTGCGGAATGTAGTGGGTGTGGAATGTAGTAAGGGTCTGCAGATGGACTCATTCATAATTGCCCCAAATATCAGAATTGGGCTGCCTGTGTAAACGTAGCCAATATAGCCTAGCTAGCAAAAGTTATGCACCTCTTCAATTCAAAGAGGCCTCAGATCACAATTTGAACAGCTGCCTTGACTATGTTGAAGCTGACTCAGCTAACGTGATTTGTATGGCTTGGTCTATCCTGTACTACTAGTGCTGGCTGTCACTTATCCAACAACAAGTTAGTTAGCTAGTCACGTTCATTTATAGTCATCACAATAACGTAGCTGGCAAATTGACTGTAGTAAACCTAGTTTTATCAAGCCAACTGAAAATCACCTAACGTTAGCACTCACAAAAAAGCTCTGCTGACGTGACGGTCGGTCCCTTCAGGTGCATTTAGAAATTAGTCATCTTCGTCTAAACAAAAGCTGGCAAAGTACCGGTAGTGAGCCTAATCTTGGAGATTGTCGCACATAGAACATAACCTTTCAAACGTAAACAATGTTTATCTTTCGAAAGATTGCCTGGTTACCACATTGCTTCCCCATTGTGCGCTTCGGGACACAACGCAGGTGGGTGTCTGACCGTCAGATGTCAATCCCAAAACAGCCAGACCTTGATGGTGATTTACGGTGGTGAGACGCCGCACGTAAACAAAATGGATAAGCTAGCTAGCAAATGTAGATGCGTCAAGCTAATTTAACTTATGCGAGAGTAACGTTAACCACAGCTAAAACGTTAATTATTCAGTTACTATGTAGTTAATTAACTATCCATGCTGAATAATAACCAATATTATTCTCTACAACTTGTAATGTGACTAGATAGCCAACTACCTAACTGCTTTAGCTAGGTGGTTAATGTTAGCTTGCCAACACAAAACCAAAACTCGTCTCCAGACCAAACTCAACTTTGGTTAAGTTAATAATAGGAGAAGGCGTAATTAAAATAAACTAAAGTGTGCTGCCATTGTGCTAATTTAACAACAATTGTAATTAAATGTGCACTTTGATAATTTCCTAAAAGCTATTCAAACAAAGGCGTAGTTCCTGGCTAGTTGTCTACTGATAACGTCATCATGGGTTGCCAATTTGCTTGTTAGGTTAGCGGACTAGCCAGCTGGCTAACTTTACATGCCAGTAAACACTAGCGAGACTACCAAGAAATAGAAAAAACAGCCGCATGAAAAACTCGTGGGCTAACCATTATTAGACTGTATTATTATAGTAGTTGGTGCGTTTGAGCAATCTAGCTAGTTAGCTGGCATTCTTCTACGACCTATAGTCTAGTCAAGATCAGCAAGGATTCGCTTAGGTCTAGGAACAAACCAAGCCAAACAAAGCGCGGCCTAAGAGATTGTCGACAGAACAAGAAGCCTCGGCGTTTCCTATCGTCTCCACCAAAAGGGAAAGACGTTTAACCCTCATTTTTAAAAAGCCACTTAGCTATATTCAAACGTTTAATTTGAGTCAACAAGTAACCGAACCAACGTATTTCTGAAAAGGTTTTAAATGCGCCAAGTTAGCTTAGCGGTGACGTTACATGCATTACCTCTTTCCTGGTTGTTCCTTTCCGGCTGTACCGGGCGCGGCCTCGACACTCGCCTGGGTCTTCTGCTGGTTGCTCTGACGGAGTTCATTTGAGGTGTTTAGAATAAAATAAATCAAACCCTTCTCTATAGTTGGAACGACGTCTAAGCACGCGATCTAAAATGTTTTTTTCTTAAACATTGCGCAATAAGTCACCCCTTTCCTGCGGCTCGAGAAAAAAATATATTTTTGCGTTGCCCCTGCAACCCTTCCTCAGCTCCGTTTCACTGTTGCAGGAGGAGCCATTCGCACACAGCGACCGTCCGACAACAAGCACATCACATGGGAAGACTATCCACCAATAGCATATCGAAGTAGGCCGTTTTTCCTGCGACTGCAAATAGGAATGTGTGTCTGAAATTGACTGACTGAGAATGAAACAAGAAATTATATTATGGACTCACTTTACCTTCTGAACTATTGCTATTATTAGCCTACTGTAGCCTAATCATCACGATTACGTGTGTGTTAGTACTGGTCTGGAACCAAACCCTGCACACCCTGTGGGTCTCCTGTACAGAACAGTCTATTGAAACATAAAAGCCTGTGTCCTGTCAGGGGGGGGGGGGGGGCTAGTAGCCCACAGTAGGACTGAAGAACAAAGGCCAAATGGTTAATGAAGCCCAAGCATTGGTCTAAAGGCTTATATATGATTAATTAATCCCAAGCCATGGTCAATATGGTTAATGAATCCCAAGCCATGGTCTATAGTCCTATATTTGGTTAATGAAGCCCAAGCCATGGGCTATAGGCCTATATTTGGTTAATGAAGCCCAAGCCATGGTCTATAGGCCTATATTTGGTTAATGAAACCCAAGCCATGGGCTATAGGCCTATATCAGAGTCCGTTCTGTTAGGTGACCTAAACTGGGATATGCTTAACACCCCGGCAGTCCTACAATCTAAGCTAGATGCCCTCAATCTCACACAAATCATCAAGGAACCCACCAGGTACAATCCTAAATCTGTAAACATGGGTACCCTCAGATATTATCCTGACCAACTTGCCCTCCAAATACACCTCTGCTGTTTTCAATCAGGATTTCAGCGACCACTGCCTCATTGCCTGCATCCGCTATGGGCCCGCGGTCAAACGACCACCCCTTATCACTGTCAAACGCTCCCTAAAACACTTCTGCGAGCAGGCCTTTCTAATCGACCTGGCCCGGGTATCCTGGCAGGATATTGACCTCATTCCGTCAGTCGAAGAATGCCTGGTCGTTCTTTAAAAGCAACTTCCTCACCATCTTAAATAAGCATGCCCCTTTCAAAAAATGTAGAACTAAGAACAGATACAGCCCTTGGTTCACTCCAGACCTGACTGCCCTTGACCAGCACAAGAACATCCTGTGGCGGACTGCTATAGCATTGAATAGTCCCCGCGATATGCAACTGTTCAGGGAAGTCAGGAACCAATACACGCAGTCAGTCAGGAAAGCAAAGGCTAGCTTTTTCAAACAGAAATGTGCATCCTGTAGCTCTAACTCCAAAAAGTTTTGGGATACTGTCAAGTCCATGGAGAACAATACCACCTCCTCCCAGCTGCCCACTGCACTGAGGCTAGGTAACACAGTCACCACTGATAAATCCAAGATAATCTAAAATTTCAACAAGCATTTCTCAACGGCTGGCCATGCTTTCCTCCTGGCTACCCCAACCCCGGCCAACAGCTCCGCAGCTACTTGTCTAAGCCTCCACAGCTTTTCCTTCACCCAAATCCAGATAAGATGTTCTGAAAGAACTGCAAAACCTGGACCCGTATAAATCAGGTGGGCTAGACAATCTAAAACTATCCGCCGCCATTGTTGCAACTCCTATTACCAGTCTGCTCAACCTCTCTTTCGTGTCGTCCGAGATCCCTAAAGATTGGAAAGCTGCCGCGGTCATCCCCCTCTTCAAAGGGGGTGACACCCTAGACCCAAATTGCTATAGACCTATATCCATCCTGCCCTGCCTCTCTAAAGTCTTCGAAAGCCTAGTTAATAAACAGATCATTGACCACTTCGAATCCCACCATACCTTCTCCGCTGTGCAATCCGGTTTCGGGTGCACCTCAGCCACGCTCAAGGTACTAAACGATATAACCGCCATCGATAAGAGACATTACTGTGCAGCCATATTCATTGACCTGGCCAAGGCTTTCGACTCTGTCAATCACCACATCCTTATCGGCAGACTCAACAGCCTTGGTTTCTCAAATGATTGCCTCGCCTGGTTCACCAATTACTTTGCAGACAGAGTTCAGTGTGTTAAATCGGAGGGCCTGTTGTCTGGGCCTCTGGCAGTCTCTATGGTGGTGCCACAGGGTTCAAATCAAATCAAATTTTATTTGTCACATACACATGGTTAGCAGATGTTAATGCGAGTGTAGCGAAATGCTTGTGCTTCTAGTTCCGACCATGCAGTAGTATCTAACAAGTAATCTAACAAATTCACAACAACTACCTTATACACACAAGAGTAAAGGAATGAATACGAGTATGTACATATAAATATATGGATGAGCGATGGCTGACCGGCATAGGCAAGATGCAGTAGATGGTATGGAGTACAGTATATACACATATATATATATATATATATATATATATATATATAC
>QNTS01002126.1:104633-152978 GCA_003317085.1 Hucho hucho | reverse complement strand
TTCTATGGGATTAAGGTCTGGAGACTGGCTAGGCCACTCCAGGACCTTAATGTGCTTCTTCTTGAGCCACTCCTTTGTTACCTTGGCCGTGTGTTTTGGGTTATTGTCATGCTGGAATACCCATCCACGACCCATTTTCAATGCCCTGGCTGAGGTTCTCACCCAAGATTTGACAGTACATGGCCCCGTCCATCGTCCCTTTGATGCAGTGAAGTTGTCCAGTCCCCTTAGCAGAAAAACACCCCCAAAGCATAACGTTTCCACCTCCAGGTTTGACGGTGGGGATGGTTTTCTTGGGGTTATAGGCAGCATTCCTCCTCCTCCAAACACGGCGAGTTGAGTTGATGCCAAAGAGCTCCATTTTGTTCTCATCTGACCACACCACTTTCACCCAGTTGTCCTGTTCATTGGCAAACTTCAGACGGGCATGTATATGTGCTTTCTTGAGCAGGGGGACCTTGCGGGCGCTGCAGGATTTCAGTCCTTCACGGCGTAGTGTGTTACCAATTGTTTTCTTGGTGACTATGGTCCCAGCTGCCTTGAGATCATTGACAAGATCCTCCCGTGTAGTTCTGGGATGATTCCTCACCGTTCTCATGATCATTGCAACTCCACGAGGTGAGATCTTGCCTGGAGCCCCAGGCCGAGGGAGATTGACAGTTCTTTTGTGTTTCTTCCATTTGCGAATAATCGCACCAACTGTTGTCACCTTCTCACCAAGCTGCTTGGCAATGGTCTTGTAGCCCATTCCAGCCTTGTGTAGGTCTACAATCTTGTCCCTGACATCCTTAGAGAGCTCTTTGGTCTTGGCCATGGTGGAGAGTTTGGAATCTGATTGATTGATTGCTTCTGTGGACAGGTGTCTTTTATACAGGTAACAAACTGAGATTAGGAGCACTCCCTTTAAGAGTGTGCTCCTAATCTCAACTCATTACCTGTATAAAAGACACCTGGGAGCCAGAAATCTTTCTGATTGAGAGGGGGTCAAATACTTATTTCCCTCATTAAAATGCAATTCCATTTATAACATTTTTCACATGCGTTTTTCTGGATTTTTTTTTTGTTATTCTGTCTCTCACTGTTCAAATAAACCTATCATTAAAGTTATAGACTGATCATTTCTTTGTCAGTGGGCAAACGTACAAAATCAGCAGGGGATCAAATACTTTTTTCCCTCACTATAGATGGCATCATGAGGTAGGAAAATTGTGGAAATATTGAAGCAATATTTCAAGACAACTGAAAAAGCGCAGGTGAGCAAGGAGGCCTACAAACCTGACTCAGTTACACCAGCTCTGTCAGGAGGAATGGGCCAAAATTCACACAACTTATTGTGGGAAGCTTGTGGAAGGCTACTCGAAACGTTTGACCCAAGTTAAATATTTAAAGGCAATGCTACCAAATACTAATTGAGTTTATGTAAACTTCTGACCCACTGGGAATGTGATTGAAATAAATAAAAGCTGAAATAAATCAATCATTCTCTCTACTATTATTCTTTCATTTCACATTCTTAAAATAAAGTGGTCATCCTAACTGACCTAAGACAGGGAACTTTCACTAAGATTAAATGTCAGGAATTGTGAAAAACTGAGTTGAAATGTATTTGGCTAAGGTGTATGTAAACTTCTGACTTCAACTGTATACTCTACTCTGAGGCACCAGGCTCTGCTTTCCTTGTGTCCAGTTGGTGGATGGATCATTGTGAAGGACTAGTAATGTCACGTAGGAAAGGACGCCATCTGTTGGGAGTTAGCCTAATGGTGATGTAAACCTCAAACCAGAGATGGATGAGAAAGCGAGACTTCTCACAAGCTAATACAAAAACAAGGGAAAAGTGTGCTTTAGGACCATGCTGACGCCTCCAAGCGTTGGGTAGGCTGTTTGGAGTATTTATCCAACTGGATAAAAATACTTATTATAATGTCCCCCCCCCCCCACTTCTAAAACCAAGTTGCTCCCCTGCCAATAGTAAATGTCTTTTATGAGACATCTTCATTATCCACCATCTTTGCCTCAAATCAAGGATTTCCCAGGCATGGGGTCGATTGCATTTCAATTCAGAAACTGAAAACAATTCCTCTGATTCCAATTGCTTATGAATGAGAATTTTAATTTCAGTTTACTTCTTAGATTGAAATGGAATTGACCCCAACCCTGATGCACTAGTACAGTTGCTGAAAGGAAAAAAACTAGCTTGGTGTCTCTCCGTCATATCACATGTCATCTCTAATGAAAAGAGGGACAGATCACAGATGGATGCAAATCTTCTACTGATTCATTGTTTGTAATTGTTCAGTCATGCTCAGCTGTGGGAAGAGACTACTGACTGTTCCACTGTCTGTCAGCTCCTTCTTTGACAGCCTCACCATCAACAGCACTGTCAACAAACTACAGCAGCAGTGAGATCCCCCCTCTGCTCAAGCACCCTTACCACTAAGCGTCAGTATAGAGACAAAGTAGAGTCGCAATTCAACGGCTCAGACACGATAGGTATGTGGCAGGGTCTACAGTCAATCATGGATTACAAAAAGAAAACCAGCCTCGTCGCGGACATCGACGTCTTGCTCCCAGACAAATTAAACAACTTCTTTGCTCGCTTTGACGACAATACAGTGCCACCGACACGGCCCGCTACCAAAACCTGTGGGCTCTCCTTCACTGCAGCCAACGTGAGTAAAACATTTAAACGTGTAAACCCTCGCAAGGCTGCCGGCCCAGACGGCATCCCTAGCCACGTCCTCAGAGCATGTGCAGACCAGCTGGCTGGTGTGTTTACGGACATATTCAATCAATCCTTATCCCAGTCTGCTGTTCCCACATGCTTCAAGATGGCCACCATTGTTCTTTTTAAGGTAACTGAGCTAAATGACTATCGCCCCATAGCACGCACTTCTGTCATCATGAAGTGCTTTGAGAGACTAGTCAAGGATCATATCACCTCCACCTTACCTGACACCCTAGACCCACTCCAATTTGCTTACCGCCCCAATAGGTCCACAGACAACGCAATCACACTGCACACTACCCTAACCCATCTGGACAAGACGAATACCTATGTAAGAATGCTGTTCATCGACTACAACTCAGCATTTAACACCATGGTACCCTCCAAACTCGTCATTGGGGTCCAAACTCGTCCCCGCCCTGTGCAACTGAGTCCTGGACTTCCTGAAGGGCCGCCCCCAGGTGGTGAGGGTAGGAAACAACATCTCCATCCCGCTGATCCTCAACACTGGGGCCCCACAAGGGTGCGTTCTCAGCCCTCTCCTGTACTCCCTGTTCACCCATGACTGTGTGGCCATGCACGCCTCCAACTCATCAAGTTTGCAGACGACACTACAGTGGTAGGCTTGATTGCCTACAGGGAGGAGGTGAGGGCCCATCGGAGTGTGGTGTCAGGAAAATAACCTCTCACTCAACGTCAACAAAACAAAGGAGATGATCGTGGACTTCAGGAAACAGCAGAGGGAGCACCCCCCTATCCACATCGACGGGACAGTAGTGGAGAAGGTGGAAAGTTTTTTAAGTTCTTCTGCGTTTTTAAGTTCCTGTGTGTTATCACGGACAAACAAATGGTCCACCCACACAGTCAACGTGGTGAAGAAGGTGCAACAGCACCTCTTCAACCTCAGGAGGCTGAAGAAATTCAGCTTGTCACCAAAAACACTCACAAACCTCTACAGATGCACAATCGATAGCATCCTGTCGGGCTGTATCACCGCCTTGTACGGCAACTGCTCCGCCCACAACCGTAAGGCTCTCCAGAGGGTAGTGAGGTCTGCACAACGCATCACCGGGGGTAAACTACCTGCCCTCCAGGACATCTACACCACCGGATGTCACAGGAAGGCCAAAAAGATCATCAAGGACAACAACCACCCGAGCCACTGCCTGTTCACCCCGCTATCATCCAGAAGGCGAGGTCAGTACAGGTGCATCAAAGCTGGGACTGAGAGACAGAAGCTGTTTTTCAGTCTCAAGGCCATCAGACTGTTAAACAGCCATCACTAACATTGAGTGGCTGCTGCCAGCATACTGACTCAAATCTCTAGCCACTTTAATAATTAAAATTGGATGTAATAAATGTATCACTAGCCACTTTAAACAATGCCACTTTATATAATGTTTACATACCCTACATTACTCATATCATATGTATATACTGTACTCTATACCATCTACTGCATCTTGCCTATGCCGTTCGGCCATCGCTCATCCATATATTTATATGTACATATTCTTATTCATTCCTTTACACTTGTGTGTATAAGGTAGTTGTTGTGAAATTGTTAGATTACTTGTTAGATATTACTGCATGGTCGGAACTAGAAGCACAAGCATTTCGCTACACTCGCATTAACATCTGCTAACCATGTGTATGTGACTAATAAAATTTGATTTGATGCACATCACACTATCAACCACCAGTCAGTGTGTATCGCTGCTCTCCGTTTCTTACATCAGCTTAGCTCTGTGCTGTAGTGTAGAACCATGAATGGCTACTGTAAGAGATGGCATTCCATCATACCTTGTTTCCTGTTACATAGCCAATCAATACACATCCTTAGAACACAATGTGTCAGTTTTGCTATACAATTTTACCAACTCAGCCATAAGGCTTAATACTTTTACACCAGTGCCTAATGCTGGACATGATAGCATTTTTCTGTTATCTAGTTGCTAATAAAACAGATTGATCTTAGAAGTAAACTCATTGATATGTGGTTCACCACTAGAGGACGCTGTATTATCTAGGACTATAATGGCATATCAGGTAAGACTTCCTCTTGGATGTATGATATTCTTTGTTATTTTATAATTGTAAAGAATTCCATACAGTTTTTTTTTTTTGCCTTAAAATGGCAGTCATGAGCAGTGCACTGCCTGATGTAACTATCACAAAAAAGGAATGAGCTCCTTACTGTATAAATGATTTATTTGGACAAGTTTAACATAGTTAGCACTGAGTGGTCAAATGGGGTAAAGCTTTGAAGTATGAAATAAAATATGTTACAGACTAAGACGTTTGTCCCTTGAGACAATGGGACCTATAATTATTTGCATTACAAGTCACTTCTGACCTCCCTTAAAAAATGTAAGGTTAGTCATTACCTGCTTTAAACAGCAGGTGGGGATGTTAATCAACATTTTATTAATAAAGCATGATTTTTATTTTACCTTTATTTAACTAGGCAAGTCGGTTAAGAACAAATTCTTATTTTTAATGACTGCCTAGGAACAGTGAGTTAACTGCCTTGTTCAGGGGCAGAACGACAGATTTTTACCTTGTCAGCTAAGGGATTATATCTTGCAACCGTTTGGTTACTAGTCCAACACTAACCACTAGTCTACCTGCCGCCTAATTTATTAACTTTTGGGGTTTCATAACCAAGGACTTTGTCACACATTTTTGGTTGTTCAAATGTGTAGGTTTTTGAATGCATAATTTTCCCAAATGCACCCATGTCAATGTCGTTTTTGGTCAGTGGTAATGCAGAAATTAGATTTATCTTGATACAGTACATCCTTTTATTAGACAGATGTCTTTAATTTGGCCATTTCATCGAAGAATTAAACACATGAAAAACAGACCCCAAAATGTTTTATTTTGTAATACCATATATAATGCAACTGCATATCTTTGGTGAAAATAAACTTGATAAACATTTTTTTTTTAAACAGAGGTTAGCATACAAAAACCAGGTATCTCTAACAGACATGGCAGACGACTGACTGATACTCGGTTGGCAGCTTTAGTTAGTTTCAATGCGACAAAACGCTTTATCAGAATCAATAAACTAACTGAATGAGAAACGCATAATCAATACATTTTAAAACAATGAAGCATCCTATGTTTGCAGCTTTGAGTTTAGCATAATGTGTCACTGTGTAAAGTGAACATTATTGGTGACGATATAGACCCCTAGGGTGTCTCATCGTGTTTATTAGTCTGAGGTGCTGAGGAGTATTTCTGTCTGTAATAAAGCCCTTTTGTGGAGAAAAACTCATTAGGATTGGCTGGGCCTGGCTCCCAGGCTCACCCATGGCTGTACCCTTGTGAAATCCATTGATTAGGGCCTAACTGATTTCCTTACATAAATGAACTCATATTTTGTTCAATATAAAAAACATGAACTTATTGAGAGAGACTCAGGATCACGTTCATGCTGTTGCTTTCTTCTAGCAACAGCATTGTCCTCGACTATCGAAGTTTAAACAAAAGTCCATGGGGGTACCAAGACTAACACCACGGCAACCCTCAAATGTGGGTTTTTAGTGTCAGTAAGTGTAGGTGACATCTATGGTGGCAGGATCCTAACATGGAGAGGGAGTGCCAACTAATATCTATGGTGTGACTACTTATTATCTAAACACAGTACAAATTCAGATAAAGCCGTTGAAGTTTATGATGATTAAATCAACTTTCCCTATCAAAAGATAGGGAATGGCATCTGAAATGTCTACCTCTGCATCTCTGTACAACATCACTGTTGGCAAAAAAATGGTTCAGAATCAATGTTAATCAATTGTCTTTTATCCAACAACAAAACATTGGAAAACTTGGCAGTCATGGTTAAATAAAAAAAACACCCGCTTGAAAGACAATATATATTGGCAATATACAGTACTTTCTCAGACACACGATCACTATAACACATAGTGAAAGTAGTGGTCTATGGCAGTAAAATATAATTTAGAAAATAAAACTAAATAAAAGTAAGTCTCAAAAGGATTTTCCAGAGGGGAGAGGAAGTAACCTTTCCACTCACTTCAAATTACCTTTATTTGATATAAGTTCATTTCAATAGTCCATTATAAATTAATAACTAATAAAATATTTAAATGGACACCATTAATTTGTTCTTCGTTTATTCACAGCCAGGTAAGACCAGTGTATTCTATGTATCTTATTTAGGAGAACTGCAGTTTAGTTCTAAGAACAAAATTCCCATTCAAAGAATACAGCGATTCCCATTCCAGAACAACCAAAATAAACTGAATATCAGACTAGGTCAGAGTTTTCCTACATTTCCTGTTGGCAGGCTTCTAAAAAAAAAAAAAACTGGGGCAACAACATTACTGCCAGTCACAAATGCTGTGAGAAGAGGAAGATGGTTGCCTTGGTAGTTTCAAATTCATGTTTGGCACTGCATACAATCTATACTTACTAACGTGACTTAATTTTACATTATTTCCAGTGATACAACACAAGTGGAAACCTAACTTGCTCTTAAGTTGGCTCATGACAGAGGACAGTACACTGTACTGCAGTGCACCGACTAAAAGCTATTCTAATCATTTGGGCATATTGGCGTTTTGCTTACTAATGCAAGTTAATACATGCAAGCCCCAAAGAGCACCAGTCTGGCCTCATCACTTCACAAGTTCTGTTTCCACATCCTGTACTTTCCATCACTGAACTCGATGTAATCAACTGGCCCTAAACACATTACTGTACAGCAGAGAGACGAGTGGTGCACTTCCTGATTTTGCCCTCTGTTTTTCCTTAATGAGGAACAAGACGAAGCAAAGCCTCTTTCTGTCACCACAGTCTGAACTCTGCCACAGTGTCAGCCAACAACATTCAGGAGGGGCAGTAGTACAATAACAGTCTCTCACAACATTGTCCATCTAACCTCACGACAACATTATTATAACAACTTTGTTTTAACTTCCCTTTGGCCTGAATACTAACGTCAGAGTAGGTGTGACTAGTATTACATGATTGAAAACTGAGCAGCACATCTGCCAGTGAGTGCCCTCATGCCAAGCGCATTGTCTTGGTATCACTATGGTTACAACAACATTTGCTTAGTTTGACAGATTAGTCTACATTTCACCTTGCATAGGATAGGACAGGATAGAATATATTAAATGTAATTTTACACACTAAACACAAATAATTAAATGTATGACAGAATTAGAGGGGTTAGCAGAGGAAGAGCGATGAAGAGGAGTAGGGTCTAATGGCATGGAGATGTAATGATGTCTCTCAGAGTAGGACTAGAGTGGACTCTTCCAGATCTAGCAGTCAGCCACCTTTTATTTTATTCCCCTGCTCAACATGGTAGTAGCAGAGTTCCAACATTCCCTTGGTTACGTTTCCACTCCCTGCTATTAAAATCCTGACATGGACCCAGTCCAGTGTTCTACTCCGTGTAATGATGTTTCCCATCAGATTCCATCCACCGCACTACTTTAATCTATTGTTTTTAGACAGCAGTGCCGTCATCAACCCAGGAAAAAGACCAACAGTGAAAAATAAAATATAAAAAGTGGTTTAAGTTATTGCATCTCTCTTTGGAAGATATTCCAGACCAAGGTTGTCGCCTAACAAAAAACAGTGGTATCTTCAGCACGGAGAAAGTGACTTCAACATGAGGAGAGGTTAGTTTGTTAGACATGCACTCGTTCACTTGGAAGAGGATACAGGTTGAGGAAGCATGCAACGCTTTGAGTTATAAAAGCTTTCAGCTTTTCCCCGTCTTTTATCCCCCAAAACATTATTTGAGTTGTGAGGATCTGCAGCGAAGACATAAGAAACAACAAGCAGTTTCTTCTCAGTAGTCCTCAAACACCCCAGTTTGACCCTGGCCCACCCACCTGATACACCCCAGTTACAAAAGTCTCAATATGGCTTTGCTCTCCTGTGTCAATGATACTATTGCCATTTGTTGTGTTGAATAGTGAGAGATATCCCATCCCATCATGTGTCAAACAAAAACAGGCTTAAAATCAGCAATCAGAAAAGGAGGAGGCACAATCAGGACACATGATCGGGTCAGGGGTTACAGGGGCGGGAGTCTGAGGGCAAGGGCAGGAAAGTACGACAACTTCATTTCCTGTTCAGTTTTTTGCTCTTGGCACTGCGTTTCTTAAGGTCTATGGAGGTACGGATCCCAGCCAGGTGGAGCAGAGACCCGGCCGCCTCCTTCAGCTCCTCATCCAGCTCCGGGTTGGCTGTCACCTCCCTACGGGCCCTCTTACCCGCCGGGTGCTTCACCGAGGAGGAGGAGCAGCAGCGAGGAGCATGCCGCCTCTCGTCCCGGTCCCAGAGGTCAGAGTCCTCCTCGTCGCTATGGAAACCCTCACTGCCGGCACGGCATGTACGGGGCCTGTGGCGGGCGTGGCCGGGGGAGGGGCCTCCATCGTCGAGGGAGGAGGAAGAGGAGGAGGAGCGGGAGGAGCAGCACTGCAGGGCCATACTGCTGTAGTTGTGGTCCTGGTTAGGATCGCTGCTCACCAGGACCAAGTCTGGCCGGGACAGGTCCAGGGGACTCTCTGGATCACCTGGGAGAGGGGGAGTGAGGAGAGGGAGAGAGCAAGATTTAAAGGGAGGAGGAGAACATCCTGACACTAAAGAAAGAGCGTTTCAGGATGCAACAGTGCAGTAGGAGTAGGTTATGTGATAAAGATGAAAGTGTTTTTAATCAAATAAGCGGCGGGCTAGGCAGTGTCTCTGTTCAGCGGACAACAGTAACATTCATGACAATTTATGGCAACAGCAGTGGCAGAAGTGTCTAGTCAAATGAACACAATGAGAAGACATGGGAGAAAATACAACAAATCAAATCACATTTTATTGGTCACATACACATGGTTAGCAGATGTTAATGCGACTGTAGCGAAATGCTTGTGCTTCTAGTTCCGACCATGCAGTAATATCTAACAAATTCACAACAACTACCTTATACACACAAATGTAAAGGGATGAATAAGAAAATGTACATATAAATATATGGATGAGCGATGGCCGAACGGCATAGGCAAGATGCAGTAGATGGTATAGAGTACAGTATATACATATGAGATGAGTAATATAGGATATGTAAATCATTAAAGTGGCATTATTTAAAGTGACTAATACTACCTTTTAAATCCATTTATTAAATGTATTGAAGTAGCCAGAGATTTGAGTCTGTATGTTGGCAGCAGCCACTTTATGTTAGTGATGGCTGTTTAACAGTCTGATGGCCTTGAGATAGAAGCTGTATTTCAGTCTCTCGGTCCCAGCTTTGATGCACCTGTACTGACCTCGCCTTCTGGATGATAGCGGGGTGAACAGGCAGTGGTTCTGGTGGTTGATGTCCTTGATGATCTTTTTTGCCTTCCTGTGACATCGGGTGCTGTAGGTGTCCTGGAGGGGAGGTAGTTTGCTCCCGGTGATGCGTTGTGCAGACCTCACTACCCTCTGGAGAGCCTTACGGATGTGGGCGGAGCAGTTGCCGTACCAGGCAGTGATACAGCCCGACAGGATGCTATCGATTGTACATCTGTAGAAGTTTGTGAGCGTTTTTGGTGACAAGCCAAATTTCTTCAGCCTCCTGAGGTTGAAGAGGTGCTGTTGCGCCTTCTCACCACACTGTCTGTGTGGGTTGACCATTTCAGTTTGTCCGTGATGTGTACGCCGAGGAACTTAACTTTCCACCTTCTCCACTACTGTCTTGTCGATGTGGATGGGGGGATGCTCCCTCTGCTGTTTCCTGAAGTCCACGATAGTCTCCTTTGTTTTGTTGACGTTGAGTGAGAGGTTGTTTTCCTGACACCACACTCCGAGGGCCCTCACCTCCTCCCTGTAGGCCGTCTCGTCGTTGTTGGTAATCAAGCCTACCACTGTAGTGTCGTCTGCAAACTTGATGATTGAGTTGGAGGCGTGCATGACCACGCAGTCATGGATGAACAGGGAGTACAGGAGAGGGCTGAGAACACACCCTTGTGGGGCCCCAGTGTTGAGGATCAGCGGGATGGAGATGTTTCCTGCCCTCACCACCTGGGGGCGGCCTGTCAGAAAGTCCAGGACCCAGTTTCACAGGGCGGGGTCGAGACCCTGGGTCTCGAGCTTAATGACGAGTTTGGAGTGTACTATGGTGTTAAATGCTGAGCTGTAGTCAATGAACCGCATTCTTACATAGATATTCCTCTTGTCCAGATGGGATAGGGCAGTGTGATGGCGATTGCGTTGTCAGTGGACCTATTGGGGCGGTAAGCAAATTGAAGTGGGTCTAGGGTGACAGGTAGGGTAGAGGTGATATGATCTTTGACAAGTCTCTCAAAGCACTTCATGATGACAGAAGTGAGTGCTACGGGGCGATAGTCATTTAGTTCAGTTACCTTAGCTTTCTTGGGAACAGGAACAATGGTGGCCATCTTGAAGAATGTGGGCACAGCAGACTGGGATAGGGATTGATTGAATATGTCCGTAAACACACCAGCCAGCTCGTCTGCGCATGCTCTGAGGAGGAGGCTAGGGATGCCGTCTGGGCTGGCAGCCTTGCGAGGGTTAAAACTTTTAAATGTTTTACTCACGTTGGCTGCGGTGAAGGAGAGCCCACAGGCTTTGGTAGCGGGCCGTGTCAGTGGCAATGTATTTTCCTCAAAGCGAGCAAAGATGTTTAATTTGTCTGGGAGAAAGAGGTCGATGTCCGCGACTGAGCTGTTTTTCTTTTTGTAATCCATGATTGACTGTAGACCCTGACATATGAGCCGTTGAATCGCGACTCTACTTTGTCTCTATACTGGCACTTTGCTTGTTTGATTGCCTTGCGGAGGGAATAGCTACACTTTGTATTCGGTCATGTTTCCAGTTGCCTTGCCATGATTAAAAGCGGTGGTTCGCGCTTTCAGTTTTGCGCGAATGCTGCCATCAAACCACGGTTTCTGGTTAGGGAAGGTTTTAATAGTCACAGTGGGTACATCACCGATGCACTTGCTAATAAACTCGCTCACCGAGTCAGCGTATACGTCAATGTTGTTATCTGAGGCTACCCGGAACATATCCCAGTTCACGTGATTGAAGAAATCTTGAAGCGTTGGATAGACCTGAGCACGGGCGTTTCCTGTTTTAGTTTCTGTCTATAGGCTGGGAGCAACAAAATGGAGTCATGGTCAGATTTGTCAAAGGGAGGGCGGGCTTTGTATGCATCGCGGAAGTTAGAGTAGCAATGATCCAGAATGCTGCCGGCTTGTGTCGCGCATTCGATATGCTGATAGAATTTAGGAAGCCTTGTTCTCACATTAGCTTTGTTAAAATCCCCAGCTACAATAAATGTTTCCAGTTTACATAGAGTCCAGTGAAGTTATTTCAGGGCCGTCGCGGTATCTGCTTTGGGGGAATATACAAGGCTGTGACTATAATCGAAGAGAATTCTCTTGGTAGATAATGCTGTCGGCATTTGATTGTATGGAATTCTAAGTCAGGTGAACAAAAGTACTTGAGTTCCTGTATGTTGTTATGATTATACCATAAGTCGTTAATCATAAGGCATACACCCCTGCCCTTCTTCTTACCAGAGAGATGTCTGTTTCTGTCGGCGCGATGCGTGAAGAAACCGGGTGGATGTACCGACTCAGACATCATATCCCGAGTGAGCAATGTTTCCGTGAAACAGAGAATGTTACAATCTCTGGAAGGCAATGTCTCTCTGGAAGGCAATTCGTGCCCTAATTTCGTCCACCTTGTTGTCTAGCGATTGGACATTGGCAAGTAATATGCTCGGGAGCGGTGGATGGTGTGCTCGCCTTCTAAGTCTTCCGGTTATTCTCAGGAAGAGAATTCTATATGCAACCTTGTCTGGCTTAGAATGACAATATGTGAGTGGGACTTCAACTGTGCTGTTGAGTGCATATATGAATCAATGGAGAGACAGGGAGATGTGTTACAAGGGTGGATAGATGCTGGGTGAGGGATGCAAAAGCAATAAAAAGAAAGATGAAAGTGTGAAACGGGTGGGTGACACACACACACACACACACACACACACACACACAGATACCACAGTGTGCCATCACAGCAGTAAGATTTGTGACCTGTTGCCACAAGGGCAACCAGTGAAGAACAAACACCATTGTAAATACAACCCATATTTATGTTTATTTATTTTCCCTTTTGTACTATTTGCACATCAATACAACACCGTATATAGACATAATGACATTTGAAATGTCTATATTCTTTGGGAACTTCTGTGAGTGTAATGTTTACTGTTCATTTTTTATTGTTTATTTCACTTTTGTTTATCTACTTCACTTGCTTTGGCAATATTAACATATGTTTCCCATGCCAATAAAGCCCTTGAATTGAGAGAGAGAGAAGTAGTTAGAAGGTGTAGACAGAGAGAGAAGTGGAAGAGGCATGGTGTGGGGTGGAGTCTCTTACATGGATTGGCATGGTGATGGCCGGGGGCGGCGTTTAAGAGCATCATGGCAGTGGCAGCATCTATGTCAGACTCTGGAAGAGGAGAGAACATGCATGGTGGTCAGTGAAATAGCCAGTGTGTGTGGCCAGTCAAGGAGGGAGGTTTCCTAGCTCTCGCCATACCACACTTCAGGTTCTCTAAATGATTTCTAATCACCTAGAGGATTGGAGAATTATCAGCAGGGCCTCTGTAGTCAAGGTTACCAAACAAGAGGGTGGGGGGGAGAAAGAAAGAAAAAGGAGAGAGGATTCAGATCAGAATAATATACATTGAGGCCTCTATGGTTTGAAATCAAACAATGACTAAAATGACAATTAACCCTTTAGACCCCAATAGAATTCTAGAATGATGGCCGATACCTGCTAATTATCTAAATTCTACAACTACTTCTCTCTCTAGGTGGTTGTAGAATTTAACTGCTCTTTTCTGGATTTTGATAATTAGCAGGTATCGGCCTAATTCTGCTCTGCATGCTTTATTTGGTGTTTTACATTGTACACACAACATTTTTGCAGAATTCTGCATGCAGAGTCTCAATTTGGTGTTTGTCCCATTTTGTGAATTTTTGGTTGGTGAGCGGACCCCAGACCTCACAACCATAAAGGGCAATGAGTTTTAATAACTGATTCAAGTATTTTTAACCAGATCCTTATTGGTATGTCGAATTTTATGTTCCTTTTGATGGCATAGGCCCTTCTTGCCTTGTCTCAGATCGTTCTCCTCTCCCTCTCTGTTAGCTGATTAGTTACAAAGCTGGGACAGTTTCCAAATTAATTGCATCGGGAAAACCGGACATAAAGGACATTAGCTGAATATATACAGCTAAACACTGCAACTATCAATGAGACCGAGAGCAATCATTCGAGCTCCACCGCTGATGTGCTCGCCTGTACCAACCAAGTTATAATGACATGACAGGACTTTCACAGCAGCAAACATTGACAGCACCAAACAAATCTGTCGTTGACTTTTTTCACTCACCTTCTGGTTGATGACAGCCACGCAAATACAACAACAGGTTGTTAGCAAGTACATTTTGCGATATTGACACAGATAATATTGTTAGAAAAACAAGACTATTCACAGCCGCTATAGTAAGTTAAAGAAAGGCCTTCGATGGCCGCTATGTATTCTAATTATTAAAGATGAGAGGATGGTTATGTTGAGTGTCTTGTCGGCAACAACCATGTGAATTTGAAATCACATGCAGCGAGACAGCTGAAACTGGATCTAATTTAATATGAATCATATTTCTAGAGAATCTGAGGTGTGATCACCAGCAGAGATTATGTGTAACTGTTTGTTTTTGTCGCACTGCTTTGCTTTATCTTGGCCAGGTCGCAGTTGTAAATGAGAACTTGTTCTCAACTTACCTACCTGGTTAAATAAAGATGAAATAAAAAAATAAAAAAGTAAATAAAAAGAGTTGTGTGAAGGTTCACTGGTCTTCGCTGCACCTACTCCTTGTCCACTCTCACACTGGAGCCTCTGAGCCTCACAAGAACAACCGATGAGTGCTAAAAGTCCTCTTGCAAGTTGAGTTGGGGGGGTAGGACTCACCTTTGAGAGAGCAGCCCTGCAGGAAGAGATGTCTATGGGGTGAAGAGGCAGGCGGTGGGGAGGCAGGCGGTGGGGAGGCAGGCGGTGTGCAGAAGGCATGTGCTGCAGGGAAGTGCTGCTTCTTCAGGGCCTGGATCAGGTTAGGCCTGTACTCTGGGTCCACACACCACAGAGAACCCTTACCATTCAGCTGAAATAAACATCACACACTACATTAGAAAATACAGTAAGACTGACCTGGGTGGTGTTCATTTGGGGCACACCGTAGCTAAAAGTTTCAACTGAGCATTTCTTAGTGGATACATTCATATAGTATCTCATTGTAGTACCACAAGACTCTGGCAAAGCTTTCATGACTAAGCTTAACAATAATAAATACAATTTTGCAGACGCTTTTATCCAAAGCGACTTAGTCATGCATGCATACATTTTATGCATGGGTGGCCTGGGAAAGAAGCCCACAATCCTGACGTTGCTAGTGCCATGCTCTATAAACTAAGCCATACAGGACCTCTTGATAGGCAGACAGCTGTTTTGCCTGCATGGCTGACTCTCACTGTAGCCTCACCAGGGCTTTAGTTTCTCTAGCTGCCATAATGACTCATAATGCAGTCACCTGAGCATGTGCTTACCAATCCAGGCCCTGCTGGGGGAACTGCATGATAGGAGGAAAACTGTCTAAACATTCCATGCCGTCTGTAAATGGCTTATTATAGGGTCGGACTGAGTTTAGGTTTTTATACGCACTGGGAAAGTCCTTTTCATGTGACTTGCATTTGTAGAACCTCACTACTGTAGCCAAGACGTTGTTATAGATCCCATATGCAGGTTCATGAACTACCACTGATACAACACACATCTCCATGATGTAAAACAATATGTTGACATTTGTACATCCGTGTGTGTGTGTGTGTGTGTGTGTGTGTGTGAGAGAAAGTGTGTAAACGGTTCTCTTATCTATATCTGGTGTTCTTTTTCATCCCAGAGGAGGAGGGAGGAAAATGGAAGCGAGAGGAGTAGGGAGGGAGGGAGGAGGGATATAACCTTGACTCAGATTACCACCCGGCACGCAGGCAGGAAGGAGGAAATGTCACCATGGCAACGCAAACCACCAGGTAGTGTATCATCTGAAACCAGTGCTGATTGCTGTACTCTCTCAGCTCAGCAGACAGGTGGGGCTCACACTGAGCACCTGCATACTGAGCCCAGAGAGCCTGCCTGCACTGTGATGCGCCGTGCCGTTGATTGCAGCTCTCTGTGAAACACACAGAGAGCTGCAAATACAGGCAAAAGCGTGCACACACACCACTGTTAGTCACACGGAGTGAACACATTATCAATGTTACACTACTGCCTCTGCCACTACAGAATATCAGTATAGAGCTCCAATTCTTCGTGACACATTCACACAGCCAAGAATCTCAGAGGCAGGATACTATCAGCTAATATGAACCCCATTAGAATATATATATATAATTTTTTTGTCATTTAGCAGATGCTCTTATCCAGAGCGACTTACAGTCCTGGCCCCCCGTGGGAATCGAACCCACAACTCAACCAACTGAGCCACAAGGGACAACTTTAAAAACTCACTGAATGACGTCCACCGTCTCAACCTCACCCGGCAGCGTCAGCATTAGGGACAGGCATTTGGACTGCAGATTAGAAATACAGTATCAGATGAGAACTAACGGCCACCCCTAGTCAGATGAGAACTAACGGCAACCCCTAGTCAGATGAGAACTAACGGCCACCCCTAGTCAGATGAGAACTAACGGCCACCCCTAGTCAGATGAGAACTTGTCATCCTTGCAGGAATCGAACCCACAACCTATGCACTGCCAACTCCTTGCAGGGTAAACAAACAAAGTGTGTCTGTGTGTATGCACATGCATCTCAAAGTTCCCTCACCTTTCCCAGGCTCCTCTCCACCTTACGGAAACACTTGTTGAGTGACAGGTTGTGTCTGACGCTGTTTTTCCAGCCAGTGGGGGCCGAGGAGAAGTAGGGGAAGTTCTGTACGATCCAACCATAGATGTCCTTCACCGGCAGGCTCTTACTGGGGCTCTGCTCTATGGCCATGTAGATCAACAGAGAGAATGAGAAGGGAGGCTTGGACTTCAATGAGTCCCTCTGTGACAAAGATGAAGAGGGGGGGTTCTGAGGGGCTCCGGTGTCGCCCTCAATGTCAAAGAGGGGGCTGGCACTGGGTTGGGCCCCCCCGGCCCCCCCTAGGGTAAAGTTCTGGAGCAGGTTCTCATGGAGCCAGTTGAGGTTGGTGAGCTCCTCATCCTCAGAGCCGCCGGAACCAACGGACCCCCGGTCCAGACTGGTAGCCAATGGGCTGGCTGCACCGCACTCTGCCTCCGGGAGAGTCCCCACCCCCCCACACAGGCCCCTAAGTCCCACCCTTTCTCCCTGCATCCCCGGCGTTTCCGCTTTCTTATCCGGTGACATCCCGATGATTGGACCCATTAAACCAGGGAGGTCTGGAGAAAGAAGAGAAGAAAGGTTTATAGTTGGGTCCAAAGTAACTGACATAGAGAAAGGGGCTGCATAGGCTAGAACAGTTGGCTACTAGTAGCTAGATAAAAACAGGGTTGGTAGCATTGAACTTTCCTTCACACAGCGGCACAATCACAGCAGAGAGCAGCTTTCCCAACACGACTGGAAACATGAAATAAATGGATGTGACAATTTGAAATGATGTGATCTACCAAGCACTCAATGTGTTTTACTAAGGTTGCCCGAGGGTAGGCAGGGCTACCCTCCCCTCCTCCTTCCTTTTGCCCCCTCTCCTTCACATGCAGGCTGACGTGTAGACTACCCTCCCCTCCTCTCTCGCACTCTCCAGCCAAGAGCCTTTGAGGAGGACCTCTGAAGAGTCTGACGACTCCAGTCTCGCCAGCCTGCTCTCCTCTCCGCCCACCTAGTCTCAGACCAGACCCACCTGCTTGTTAGATGCCAATGAGCATGAAACCATCCCTGTCACGGCGAGAGAGAGCTGACACAGAAAGGATCCTTCCCTCTTACACTGCCTTATTAAGTAGACAGCTCTCAAATACAGAGCTGCCTGCCCTGCAATCATCTAGAAGTCAGGACTACCACTTATCTTAGCACAACCCACCTGATACCACTTGACTGGAGATTAGAAATACAGTATAAACATCATTTAGAATCAAGGTAGGAGATAGCAATAATACATCCTAAAGGGACTTCCAAGATTAGACCTAGAAAAGACTGACATTCTGTGAAATGGGTTTTAAGTCCAGTTTTAAAAGTTCAGAGTGATGGAGTGGCTTTCAGATGGTCAGGGAGAACATTTCATAGGCGAGGGGCAAGAGAGCAGAAGGCTCGGTCCCCCATGGAGACGTGTCTTGGGGACTTGACGCAGTAGGGATTGGCTAGAGCAGTGATAGAAATTAGGTCCCCGATATAGGTGGGACTCAATCCATTCAAGCCTTTAAACACTAGGAGGAATTTAAAGTCAATCCTATAGTTAACCGGTAGCCAGTGGAGTTCCGCAGGGATGGGGGTGGTGTGGGCTGACTTCCTGGTCAGGACTCTGGCAGCACAATTCTGGAGAAGTTGTAGCCTCTTCAGTGATTTTGACTGGAACGCCCACGAACAGGGCGTTGACGTAATCTTGTAGTTGTTCAGCTGGAGGAAGTTCTCTTTCATCCATGACCTGATGTAATCTAGGCAGCTGCCAAGTTTTGCTTGGGCTGAGAGATGGTCCAGTTTGGTGTTAAGATATCAAGGGTGATACTGGGTGGGAGAGGGGGAACAGTAGATGGGGTCCTTATTTTATTACCTTGTAAAATGCATTTCTACACAACATACTATGCCTCTAGAGGGGTATATGTTTCTCCCCCCCCCCCCCAAATTAAAATATTTATTTTGGGGGTCGGGTCAACAGATTTCTTTGGGGGAAAACAGCGAACTTCCTGCATATACAGTGGCAAGAAGAAGTATGTGAACCCTTTGGAAATACTGGGATTTCTGCATAAATTGGTCATAAAATTTGATCTGATCTTCATCTAGGTCACAACAAGACAAACACAGTCTGCTTAAAACTAACACACAAACAATTATACTTTGTCATGTCTTTATTGAACACACGGTGTAAACATTCACAGTGCAGGGTGGGAAAAGTATGTGAACCCTTGGATTTAATAACTGGTTGACCCTCATTTGGCAGCAATAATAAACAAACGTTTCTGTAGTTGCCGATCAGACCTGCACAACGGTCAGGAGGAATTCTGGACCATTCCTCTTTCAGTTAAGCAATATTCTTAGGATGTCTGGTGTGAACCACTCTCGAGGTCATGCCACAGCATCTCAAAACAGGTTGAAGACTGACTGGGCCACTCCAGAGGGCATATTTTCTTCTATTGAAGCCATTCTGTTGTTGATTTACTTCTGTGTTTTGGGTCGTTGTCCTGTTGCATCACCCAACTTCTGTTGAGCTTCAACTGGCGGACAGATAGCCTTACATTCTCCCGCAAAATACCTGATAAACTTGGGAATACATTTTTCCGTCGATGATAGCAAGCTGTCCAGGCCCTGAGGTAGCAAAGTAGCCCCAAACCATGATGCTCCCTCCACCATACTTTACAGTTGGGATGAGGTTTTGATGTTGGTGTGCTGTGCATTTTTTTCTCCACACATAATGTTGTGTGTTCCTTCCAAACAACTCAACTTTAGTTTAATCTGTCCACAGAATATTTTGCCTATGAACACCATTCTTGTTTAGTGTTTTACATATCGTAGACTCATCAACAGAGATGTTAGCATGTTCCAAAAAGTTTAGCTGACACTAGGATTCTTCTTAACCTCATTGAGCATTCTGCGCTGTGCTCTTGCAGTCATCTTTGCAGGACGGCCACTCCTTGGGAGAGTAGCAACAGTGCTGAACTTTCTCCATTTATAGACGATTTGTCTTACCACTGATGAACATCAATGCTTTTAGAGATACTTTTGTAACCCTTTCCAGCTTTATGCAAGTCAACAATTCTTAAAATTGGGTCTTCTGAGATCTCTTTTGTTCGAGGCATGGTTCACATCAGGCAATGCTTCTTGTGAATAGCAAGCTCAAATTGTGTGAGTCTTTAATAGGGCAAGGCAGCTCTAACCAACATCTCCATTCTCGTCTCATTGATTGTACTCCAGGTTAGCTGACTCCTGACTCCAATTAGCTTTTGGAGAAGTCTAGGGGTTCACATATTAGCCTAGAGGTTCACATACTTTTTCCAACCTACACTGGGAAAGTTTAAATTATGTATTCAATATAGACAAGAAAAATACAATAATTTGTGTTATTAGTATAAGCACACTCTTTGTTTATTGTTGTGACTTAGATGAAGATCAGATCAAATTTGATGACCAATTAATGCAGAAATCCAAGTAATTCCAAAGGGTTCATATACTTTTTCTTGCCACTGTGTACACACACAGAGAAAGACCCCTTCACTTTTTCCACATTTTGTTACGTTACAGCATTATTCTAAAATGTATGAAAAAGTTAATTTCCCCTCAATCTACACACAATACCCCATAATGGTTTTTATACATTTTTGCAAATTTAAAATCAACTTAAATATCACATTTACTTAATATTCAGACACTTTGTTGAAGAATCTTTGGCAGCGATTACAGCCTTGAGTCTTCTTGGGTATGCTTGGCAAACCTGTATTGGAACGAGGAGGCTGTAATCGCTGCCAAAGGTACTTCAACAAACAGGGAAGAACTCAGTTTTGTTGTTTTGAAAGTGTATTGGAAAGTTCTTAGCTTGCTTCTAACTCTTTAGTTTGGAACGCGCAACGCAGTTGGCATCAGGTGCTGAGACTGCTAGTCTCTGTCCGGTGATATTGCCGACCAAAGACGGGTCTGATGAGCAATTTGGTGATGCAGCTAGCTGCATATAAGCTGGCGGGGTTTACTTGAGGGCTTGAACACAGCCCGCGACGCGGCTGGGACCACGGATTGTCCCGGGTTTGTGGCTGTCTAGATCCCTGCGGTTTGTTGTTTTCAATCTTCCCTGTTACCTGCCATGTCTGGAACTGCGAGGAGTAACAGCATAACCTACGTTGCTAGCTACCATGACAAAGACCAAAGCTGGCGAGAGTACCGTTGAGGACAGTGGCGTTTCTATAACAGGTGAAGGATGTTTAAAATTAAAAATTAAAAAAATAGTTCTACAAGCAGTTGTTACAACAACAAGAAAATAGGATCAAGTGTTTTGTCCAAATACTGGTGGATTCAACTAATAAAAGAATGGACGACCTGACCAGAGAGGTCCAGGACCTGAAGAACAGTTTGCAGTTCTCCCAGGATCAGCTCGATGAGTTGAAACAGAAGAACGGCAAGATGACAGCAATCTGTAAGTCAGTGAAAGAAGACATCAGTTCTGTGTGTGAATCCATGATAAAAATGACAGATAAATCAACTCAATGGACAATCAAGGCGGAACATGGTTGTGGACGGAATTTCAGAATCTCCATGAGACCTGGACAGAGTCTGAGGACAAAGTGAGGGAAATTATTTAGGAGAAATTGAAGATGGACCACAAGAATATTGAGGTGGAGCGCGCCCACAGGACTGGAAAACCCACCACCGGCCCAGGTGACAGGCCCAGGCCGATAGTTGTCAAATTCCTGAGGTTCAAGGACAATGTAGCTGGTCTGGAAAGAGCCAAGAACTTGAGAGGAATGTATATCTTCCTCAATGAGGACTATCCTGAAGTTGTGCGACAGAAGAGGAAAGAACTTATCCCAGCCATGAGCGAGTCGGGACATCGCTTACATCCGCTGTGACAAGGCTCATCGTCTACCCTCCCAGAAGCCTATAAAGGATGAGCGAGCCAAGCCTATTGGTTAGCAGCTTCAACCCCACAGCGCACACCTATTGATTAACCTCTTAAGGAGCAGCAAGGTGCGTTGGGGCGCCAGCGCCCCACTCCCGACACTACCAGGTGAAATGCAAGGCGCCAAATCCAAAAGTTGAATTATTAAACATGCACCAATATACAAGTGTTTCATACTCATCAAAAGATCTGTTTCTTGGCAATATCACAGCGTTGTCAGATTTCAAAAAGGCTTTACGGCGAAAGCACCACATTTGCTTGTTTGAGGGTAGCACCTCACTATTTTTGCCATTACCATGAATTCATAAGCCTTCACGGTTCACACAAAACACATTTCACAGCGAAAACAAATCAATTACCTGTTGAAGAACTTCTGCTGATGGCTTCCCAAGTGTCCAACGAAGACAATCCATGGTTCTTTTGTTAGAAAAAGTAATGTATTATATCCATAAATCTCCGTTTGGTTCGCACGTTTATATTCAGAAACTACAGCCTCCACTCCTCCATTGAAACGTGAAGAGAACTCGTTCAACTTATACCTATAAACTTGTCCAAGAACAATCAAACATCCTTTTTAATGTATCCTTAGGAACACTTTTATGTATATTTACTATAATAATTCAACCGGAATATAAACTGGGCTATAAGAACGGAAAAAAAACAAAGGACGAGCCTGGCGGGAGCGCGCGTTGTCTTGTATAGGACATCTGAGGGGACACTTCCTGATTCCTCTTCTTCTCTGCTCTAATGCATCTAATAAAAATCTGAACACTTTCTCGAGACTGTTGACATCCAGAGGAAGCGATAGGTACTGCATTCATATGCCCTTATATGGGCATGTTTATGAGGGAGGGGTTCCAAATGAGGCACTCTGTCAAAACCACTTTTTCCAGGACAGAAATTCCTCGGGGTTTCGCCTGCCATTTCCGTTCACAGACAAATGGTTAACACTTTTAGAAAATTCAGTGTTTCCTATCCAATGGTACTAAATATGTGCATATCCTATTTTCTGGGCCTGAATGGGAGGCATTTTACTTTGGGCACGCCAGGCTCTCCAAAACGGTCACCTCGTGCGCTGCTCCCTAAGAAGTTAATGGACTGCTGAATGTATATCTTTCTCTTGCTTTGTTTGCTATTTTCAGTATGTCTATCTCTAAGTTCCCAGGAAATGGCTGAAATAGCCCATATTAATACATAGCCTTAGAAATAAGGTTCATGAAATCATTAACTTGCTAACATCAGATAACCTTCATATATTAGCCATTTCTGAGACTCAGATAATTAATTTGATACAGCAGTAGCAATACAAGGATATAACATCTATAGAAGAGACAGAAAAGCTTAAGGGGAGGTGTTGCTGTATAAATTCAGAGCCATATCCCTGTAATGCTTAGAGAAGATCTTATGTCAAGTGTTATTGAAGTGTTGTGGTTGCTGGTTCACTTCGCACATCTAAAGCTTTTCTTTTGGGGTGTTGCTATAGGCCACCAAGTGCTACAAGTCAGTATCTACATAATGTGTGAAATGCTTGATAGTGTATGTGATGTAAACAGAGACGTCTACTTTCTTGGGGACCTGAATATTGACTGGTTTTCATCAAGTTGTCCACTCAAGAGGAAGCTTCTTACTGTAACCAGTGCCTGTAATCTGGTTCAGGTTATTCATCAACGTACCAGGGTGTTTACAAACACTACAGGAACAAGATCATCCACATGTATTAATCAAATTTTTACTAATACTGAAGAATTCTGTTCTAAAGCTGTATCCATACCAATTGGATGCAGTGATCACAATATAGTTGCTATATCCAGGAAAGCCAAAGTTCCAACAGCTGGGCCTAAAATAGTATATAAGAGATCATACAAAAGATGTTGCTGTGACTCTTATATTTGATGATATTTGTTGGTCTGATGTGATTAATAAGGAGCATCCAGACGCTGCACTTGATGAATTTATGAAATTTCTTCTTACAATTATTGATCAACATGCACCTGTCAAGAAACTGACTTAACGCTCCGTGGATTGATGAAAAACTGTATGGTTGAAAGAGACTGGGCAAAAGGAGTGGCTAATAAGTCTGGCTGCACATTTGACTGGCTGACTTACTGAAAATCAAGAAATTACGTGACTAAACTCAACAAAAATAAACTATTATGAAGCCAAGGTCAATGATGGGAAAATAAACTTTAGAGTACCTTAAATGAAATTATGGGCAGAAAGACATTCAACTCCATCTTTCATCGAATCAGATTGCTTATCACAAAACCATTTGATGTTAATTATTTTAATGATTACTTCATTAGCAAAGTGGGCAAACTTAAGCAGGAAATGCCAACAATGAACAGTGAGCCATTGTGTTCATATGAAAGAAAAGCATTGCAACTTTGAATTTTGTAAAGTTAGTGTGGGAGAGGTGGAAACATTATTGTTATCGCTCAATAATGACAAACCTCCTGGCATTGACAACTGAGATGGAAAGGATGGTAGCTGACTCTATAGCCACTGCTATCTGTCATATCTTTAAGATTGTGGGAGCTGTACTGTTAGATTTCCATGCAGCCTTTAATATTATTGACCATAACCTGTTGTTGAAAAACGTATGTGTTATGGCTTTTCAACCTCTGCCATATTGTGGATTCAGAGTTATCTAATAGAACTCAGGCTTTTCTTTAATGGAAGCTTCTCTAATGTCAAAATATGTAAAGTGTGGTGTACCGCAGGGCAGTTCTCTAGGCCCTCTACTCTTTCCTATTTTTACCAATGAACTTCCACTGGCATTAACTTCTTAGGGAGCGGCTCCCGAGGTGACTGTTTTGGAGAGTCTGGCGTGCCCAAAGTAAAATGCCTCCCACTCAGGCCCAGAAAATAGGATATGCACATAATTAGTACTATTGGATAGGAAACACTGAAGTTTCTAAGAGTGTTAACATAATGTCTGTGAGTGTAACAGAACAGAAATATCCTATTTTCTGGGCCTGAGTGGGAGGCAGTCACCTCGGGAGCCGCTCCCTAAGAAGTTAATTGAAGTTCAGTTTATGAACATTGAGTACAAAATTATCATAAGAGTTGCAGTCTGTTTTGGAATGGGTGGCCAGTAATAAACTGGTCCTGAACATCTCTAAAACTAAAGAGCATTGTATTTGGTACAAATAATTCCCTAAGTTCTAGACCTCAGCTGAATCTGGTAATGAATGGTGTGGCTGTTGAACAAGTTGAGGATACTAAATTAATTGGCGTTACCTTAGATTGTTACCTTAGAAAACATAGATTCAATGATTGTAAAGATGAGGAAAAGTCTATCTGTAATGAAGAGATACTCAGCTTTTTTGACACCACACTCCAAAAAGCAAGTTCTGCAGGCTCTAGTTTTGTCTAATCTTGTTTATTGTCCAGTCGTGTGGTCCAGTGCTGCAAGGAAAGACCCAGTTAAGCTGCAGCTGGCCCAGAACAGAGCAGAACGTCTTGCTCTTCATTGTAATCAGAGGGTTCATATAAATACTATGCATGCCAGTATCTCTTGGCTAAGAGTTGAGGAGAGACTGACTGCATCACTTCTTATTTTATAAGAAACATTAAATGTGAAAATTGCAAATTCTTTGCATAGTCAACTTACATCTCTGACACACACTTACCCCACCAGAAATGCCACTGTTCAAATAAACAGACCCAACTGCACAGGGCAGGGTTGAAACCCAGGGCCTCCAGCTTGATGATGAACTTGGAGGGTACTATGGTGTTGAATGCTGAGCTGTAGTCAATGGACATAATTCTTACAAAGCTATTCCTTTTTGCCAGATAGGGCAGTGTGATGGCGATTGCGTCGTCTGTGGACCTGTTGGGGCAGTATGCAAACTGCAGTGGGTCTAGGGTGGCCGGGAAGGTGGAGGTGACATGATCCTCGACTAGTCTCTCAAAGTACTTCATGATGACAGAAGTGAGTGCTACGGGGCGGTAGTCATTTAGTTCACTTATCTTTGCCTGCTACAGAAACAATGGTAGCCATATTGATGCATGTGGGGACAACAGACTGGGATAGGGAGCGATAGAATGTCCGTAACACACCAGCCAGTTGGTCTGCGCATGCTCTGAGGACACGGCTAGGGATGCTGTCTGGGCCAGCAGCCTTGCGAGTGTGACACTGTATTATCCTCAAAGCAGGCAAAGGTGTTTAGTTTGTCTGGAAGCGTGACATCGGTGTCTGCGACATGGTTGTTTTCTTTTGGTAGTCCGTGATTTCCTGTAGACCCTGCCACATAAGTCTCACGCCTGAGCCGTTGAATTGCGACTCCACCTTGTCCCTGTACTGGCATTTCGCTTGTTTGATTGCCTTACAGAGGGAATAATTATACTGCGGTGGATCGTGCTTTCAGTTTTGCGGGAATGCCGCCATCCATCCACGTTTTCTGGTTAGGGTAGGTTTTAATAGTCACCGGGCTGTTATGTGCATTTTACTGAGGAGTGGCTTCCGTCTGGTTGGTGGAGTGCTGCAGTGATGGTGGTCCTTCTGGAAGGTTCTCCCATCTCCACAGAGGAACTCTGGAGCTCTGGTGGGGTGACCATCGGGTTCTTGGTCATCTCCCTGACCAAGGCCCTTCTCCCCGATACTCAGTTTGGCCAGCTCTAGGAAGATTCTTGGTGGTTCCAAACTTCTTCCGTTTAAGAATGATGGAGGCCACTGTGTTCTTGGGGACCTTCAATGCTGCAGAATAGTTTTGGTACCCTTCCCCAGATCTGTGCCTCGACACAATCCTGTCGCTGAGCTCTACGGACAATTCCTTCAACCTCATGGTTGGTTTTTGCTCTGACATGCACTGTCAACTGTGGCACCATATATAGACAGGTGTGTACCTTTCCAAATCATGTCCAATCAATTGAATTTGCCACAGGTGGTAAATGCAATTAATTTTAGAATAAGGCTGTAACATAACAAAATGTGGGAAAAAAAAAATCAAGGGGTCTGAATACTTTAGCGAATGCACTATATAAACCCGTTCTGAATATTGGAGGGTACTTGTCCCCCTCATCCCATTGGCAATTTAGCTTATATACTTGGTTAAGTGTTTACAATGAATGAACCACAAAACAGAAAAACATTATTTTGTATCGTAACACAATACATTCACTCACACAGTAGCCTAAAGGAGAACTAAACACAGGAAATAGTCTCACAGTACGTGAAATTTACTTCCTTTTCTGGAATGTTTGTACACGTTAAGTAGCTACTTCCAGCGGAAAATATAGTCAAATTAATCAATGAGGCCAAGCAAGAGCACAGAAGGCAGCCAGCAAGAGACATCCCCCCCCCCCCTCTCCTCCTCCTTGCTAACAAACTTAAAATCTTGGCCCCCAGTGTCACCATGACAACCCTGCTGCGGTCACTTCAATTAAGGGCACAAATCCTCCCAACGAGAGAAAGTGGGAATGGGAAAATAAGTAATCCATCTAAGCTGGGCTGTCTGTCGACTGTAGCCAACAACCAATCAGCATTCAGTTTGTGGCAACCCTACAGTGACAGGGCAGTGTCTGTGGGGAACCACCAAACGTCCCGGTATAGGCTGGGGTGCTGCTGGGACTTGAGGTGGGGCTGAGGCTGGGGTGGGTTGTGACTAGACTGGTCCTGGGCTAGGATGGTCTGGGTTATGTCAGGGCTGAGCCTGATGCTTGGGGTGGGGGTTGAGGGACATTGGGAGATAGAGGGGTGGAGGATGGCTGGGGCCCATCCTTTCTCCGTTGTTGTTGTTAAAGAGGAATTGGGCCAAGCTCTGCTCTGGACAGAGAAAGCAGGAGAAAGAGGGGGAGATGGGAGAGGGAGGGCATAGAGTGGAAGAGAGAGAGCAGGCTCTGGGAACTTAGTGATAGAGATAGAGGATGATGGGAGCAGAAAAGAGGGCAGGGTTGTGATGTGCACCAGTACATTGAGGGGAAAAAGTATTTGATCCCCTGCTGATTTTGTACGTTTGCCCACTGACAAAGAAATGATCAGTCTATAATTTTAATGCTAGGTTTATTTGAACAGTGAGAGACCGAATAACAACAAAAGAAATCCAGAAAAACGCATGTGAAAAATGTTATAAATGGAATTGCTTTTTAATGAGGGAAATAAGTATTTGACCCCTCTGCAAAACATGACTTAGTACTTGGTGGCAAAACCCTTGTTGGCAATCACAGAGGTCAGACGTTTCTTGCAGTTAGCCACCAGGTCAGCACAGGACCTTAATGTGCTTCTTCTTGAGCCACTCCTTTGTTACCTTGGCCGTGTGTTTTGGGTCATTGTCATGCTGGAATACCCATCCACGACCCATTTTCAATGCCCTGGCCCAAGATTTGACGGTACATGGCCCCGTCCATCGTCCCTTTGATGCGGTGAAGAGACAGAGCGACCTAGAGACAGAGCGACAGAGCGCGCTAGAGACAGAGCGACCTAGAGACAGAGCGACAGAGCGCGCTAGAGACAGAGCGCGCTAGAGACAGAGCGACAGAGCGCGCTAGAGACAGAGCGCGCTAGAGACAGAGAGACAGAGCGACAGAGCGCGCTAGAGACAGAGCGCGCTAGAGACAGAGCGACAGAGCGCGCTAGAGACAGAGCGACAGAGCGCGCTAGAGACAGAGCGCGCTAGAGACAGAGCGCGACAGAGAGCCAGAGCGACAGAGAGCCAGAGCGACAGAGAGCCAGAGCGCGCTAGAGAGACAGAGCGACAGAGAGCGCTAGAGAGACAGAGCGACAGAGAGCGCTAGAGAGACAGAGCGACAGAGAGCGCTAGAGAGACAGAGCGCGCTAGAGAGACAGAGCGACAGAGCGACAGAGAGCGCTAGAGAGACAGAGCGACAGAGAGCGTTAGAGAGACAGAGCTAGAGCGCTAGAGAGAGAGCAACAGAGCGCGCGAGAGAGACAGAGCGACAGATCGAGAGCACAGAGAGCTCAAGCGGGAGAAAGGGACAGAGACAGAAGTATTTCCTCTATATTATATATTCATTGCCACCACTACAAAAAAAAAATGTATCTCCATCATATGCATTTATTATTTTGGGGATGGTAAAATATTCAGTGTAAACTTAAACTACTAAAATCTGAAAAAGTATATTGCGATCTTTAAATAAGTTATTTGAAAACTAATGATCAACAAAATACACTGAACTTAAATCTAACCGCATGATGTAAAGTGTTGATCCCATGTTTCACTTCTAATGTAGTTCTTATAGCTGGCTGATGAGGCATATCTACTGCTGCTACTACTCAACAATTAGAACCACTCTGTTGTATGATGTGGAGGTCTGGGACAACAAACAGGCCGGGGGGTGATTAACCTCAATTAGCAGCACAAAGACCCTCCTCCCCCTCTCTGCTGCACCACCACCAGCCCAGGGCCCACGCCACCAACTTCCTTCAGGTAACACCCCACCAGCCACATTTAAATATCAACGGTGTGTGTTTTTTAGTGTGCATGGTGTTTTAACTTCTTAGGGAGCAGCGCACGAGGTGACCGTTTTGGAGAGCCTGGCGTGCCCAAAGTAAAATGCCTCCCATTCAGGCCCAGAAAATAGGATATACACATATTTAGTACCATTGGATAGGAAACACTCTGAATTTTCTAAAAGTGTTAACATTTTGTCTGAGTATAACAGAACGGATATGGCAGGCAAAAACCCGAGGAATTTCTGTCCTGGAAAAAGTGGTTTTGACACATTGCCTCATTTAGAGCCCCTCCCTTATGAAAATGCCCTTATAAGAGCATATGAATGCAGTACCTATTGCTTCCTCTGGACGTCAACAGTCTCGAGAAAGTGATTTGATTCTTCTTAGCTGCTTTTAGAGCAGAGAAGAAGACGAATAAGGAAGTGTCCACATAGATGTCAATACAAGTAAATGCGCGCTCACAGCTTGCGCGTTCTTTGGTTTTTTCCTTTCTTATCGCCCAGTTTATATTCCGGTTGAAATATTATACAACATATACATTAAAGTGTTCCTAAGGATACATTATCAATTATGTTTGATTGTTCTTGGACAAGTTTATAGGTATAAGTTGAACGAGTTCTCTTCACGTTTCAATGGAGGAGTCAACGCTGTTTTTTCTGATTATAACGCGCCAACCAAACGGAGATTTATGGATATAATACATTACTTTTTCTAACAAAAGAACCATGGATTGTCTTCGTTGGACACTTGGGAAGCCATCAGCAGAAGTTCTTCAACAGGTAATTGATTTGTTTTCGCTGTGAAATGTGTTTTGTGTGAACCGTGGAGGCTTATGAAATTATGGTAATGGGAAAAATATGTTAGGTGCTACCCTCAAACAATCAAAAAGCCCTTTTGAAATCTGACAACGCTAGCGGCCCACCACTCCGCAAGAAGTTAATGGGTATGTACGTATATACTGAACAAAAATATAAAAACGCAACAGGCAACCATTTCAAAGATTTCACTGAGTTACAGTTCAATTGAATAAATTCATTAGGCCTTAATCTATGGATTTCACATGAGGTGATGGTGGCGGATGAATAGCACGACAATGGGCCTCAGCATCTCATCACAGTATCTCTGTGCATTCAAATTTCCATAAAGAAAATGCAATTGTGTTCGTCCTTAGCTTATGCCTGCCCATTCCATAACCCAACCGCCACCATGGGGCATTCTGTTCACAACATGGACATCAGCAAGCCGCAGTTATATTTTTGTTCTGTTTATTTGTGTATAGTGCATTCAGAAAGTATTCAGACCTCTTGACGTTTTCCCGTTTCAACCTTGTTATAAAATTGACTAAACATTTTTTTACTCATCAATCTTCACACAATACCTCAAAATGGTTTTTGAAATACCTCATTTACATAAGTATTCAGACCTTTTGCTATGAGACTCGAAATTGAGCTCAGGTGCATCCTGTTTCTATTGATCATCCTTGAGATGTTTCTACAACTTGAATTTACCACAGGCGGACTACAATCAATTGATTGGACAATATTTGGAAAGGCACACACACCGGTCTATATATGGTCCCACATTTGACAGTGCATGTCAGAGCAAAAACCAAGCCACGGTCGAAGGAATTGTCCGTAGAGCTCAGCGACAGGATTGTGTCGAGACACAGATCTGGGGAAGGGTACCAAAACATTTCTGCAGCATTGAAGGTCCCCAAGAACACAGTGGCCTCCATCATTCTTAAACGGAAGAAGTTTAGAACCATCAAGACTCTTCCTAGAGCTGGCCAGCCAGCCAAACTGAGCAATCGGGGAGAAGGGCCTTTGTCAGGGGTGACCAAGAACCCGATGGTCACCCCACCAGAGCTCCAGAGTTCCTCTGTGGAGATGGGAGAACCTTCCAGAAGGACAACCATCTCTGCAGCACTCCACCAATCAGGCCTTTATGGTAAAGTGGCCAGACGGAAGCCACTCCTCAGTAAAAAAGGCACATGACAGCGCACTTGGAGTTTGCCAACATAAAAATAAGATTCTCTGGTCTGATGAAACCAAGATTGAACTCTTTGGCCTGAATGCCATGCGTCTCGTCTGGATGAAGCCTGGCACCATCCCTATGGTGAAGCGTGGTGGCAGCATCATGCTGGGGGAATGTTGTTCAGCGGCAGGGACTGGGAGACTAGTCAGGATCGAGGGAAAGATGAACGGAGCAGAGTACAGAGAGATCCTTGATGAAAACCTGCTCAGGACCTCAGACTGAGGCAAAGGTTCACCTTTCAACAGGACAACGACCATAAGCACACAGCCAAGACAACGCAGGAGTGGCTTCAGGACAAGTCTCTGAATGTCCTTGAGTGGCCCAGTCAGAGCCTGGACTTAAACCCGATCAAATATCTCTGGAGAGACCTGAAAATAGCTGTGCAGCGACACTCCCCATCCAACCTGAGAGCTTGAGAAGATCTGCAGAGAAGGGGAGAAACTCCCCAAATACAGGTGTGCCAAACTTGTAGAGTCAAACCGAAGAAGACTCGAGTCTGTAAACACTGCTAAATGTGCTTCAAAGTACTGAGTAAAGGGTCTGAATACTTATGTAAATCTGATTTTAAGATTTGTATTTATTTCTAAAAACTGTTTTTTGTTTTGTCATTATGGGGTAGTGTGTGTAGATTGAGGGGGGGACATTTATAAATTTTGGAACAAGGCTATAACCTAAATAGTGGAAAAAGTGAAGGGGTCTGAATACTTTCTGAATTCAGTGTGTGTGTGTGTGTGTGTGTGTGTGTGTGTTACATGTTAAATAAACAGACCAAAACACTAGCTGAAGGGCATCCATCCGAAGATCACAAAGGAAGTGCTTTCAGCTGATTAGCGCATTCCCGCTGCGTAGTGAATTATCATCGCTGTTAGGACTATCATCATTATCCTTGCTCTTATCAAAAAGGCATCAAAGCGGGACGCGGCAAGGCGAGCGAAGGGCCCGTAGCTGGTTAATGGGCCACGTATCAGCGAGAGCTAATGCGAGATATTAGCTTGTTGACTTCTCAGTGCTAAGCAAATTCCTACCGAAGCTGGCCCGGATGGTAGCTTATCGGTTCATCTGCAAGTTAAAACACCCCCCCTCTCCATCGGGCCAGCCCCTCCATTGGTAACACAGACAAAAGACAGGTGCAGAGGCATATTAGGCCATTTTCCCTTGGAAACTTAATCCTTCCAATGCACTGATTTAAAAGACAAAAGAACATGCAGGGGCATTAGTTTTGTGGTGACTTAATGACATCTCTCCAGCCAGTTCTCTTTAGATATGTACAGAAAAATGTGATGACCTTAGTGGGTACAGTAGAAGAGACAGAAAAGAAGTCAGCGACGGAGTGGTTTTCTGTTTCAGTGCGTTTCCTTAACTTTGATGCCTTAAACACGACCCAGGTTATGGAGATATTTCCTCAGTGACAACAGAAGAGGAGACTGGCTTCTGCTCTATCTCCTGATCTGCAGAGTGGTTGCCGTGGCAGCAGGGCCTAGCTGTAAAGGGAAGTGATTGTGCTGTACTCTGTGGTGGAGCGAGGCATGAGGAGAAAGGCTAATGTGGAGAAATCAATACACGCTTCGCTCAAAGTGCTGAGGCCAGCAGTCTACCCTCATTCTCCTCAAACCTCCCTCACAAAGACGAGGATACACTGACAGAGAGAGAGAAGAGCGACATTAGCCCAGCTGTCAGAAAAAACACTGTCATTCTTTGAGAGTGCAGAAAAAGCACGAGAGCCTACCTTACAAACTACAACAATTTTAATGGCCCCACACTACAATTCAAATGTTGCATTGATATCTAAACATGCCATTTTGAAGTTGATAGAAGTGGATAAAGAACAGACACACAGCACCAAAACTATTGACTCAAACCTCTAACACCTCTGTAATAGATACTGTGTCACACAATACTGAAGCACACATTATGACAAAAGGTCGGTTAGATTTAAGCTGATACTTGTTACAGTGGGGGTTACTTTACAACTTGGTCTGTCTGTTATTCAAACAAGTAATAAGAGAGAGTAGTGTGTGTCTTACTCTGTTGGTGAAAGTGGTTTGTGTGTCTCTAGTCTGTCGGAGTGCAGTAGACCGGCAGGTCCACTGACGAGAGGTCAGAGATACTACAGTATTCCTCAATGAGGTTGAATATTTTCTGACACTGAGAAATGGATGGTGGTCTAATGTGTGCTAGAGGTGAAAGCAAACAGAGTTGAGTTGAAACAAAGACGTTAGATTCAGCCTCGCTTTCTCCTCATACAAAGGAGCGGTTGTTTTTGCTCTGGCGACATTTCACAAGCCAAACAGTATTCTAAACAGAGAACTGAGCAAGGGGGAACCGCCTCAGGCCTGGTGAGGAAGTTCATTTACAAAGACAGACCAACTCACACAGAGAGCAACTGACAGAGAGACACCTCTATGGGACTGTGGACTTGACCAGTGACAGGAGGGGAGGTTAGGTGGTTCCCTACTTCAGAGAGAATAGCCCTTTCAAAAGGTCTATGCGTGTGTGTCTGCAGAATGTACCCATTGCCACAGCATGCACTGTCAGGCAAACAGTACCCACATGGCAAGCATATGGGGAAATACAAAACTGTTTTAACCAAACAGAGAGTTGAAGATGAGAACAAGATGACAGAACAGGGATGAGCACCAGAGAGAATGCCAAGAGTGTACAAAGCTGTCATCAAGGCAAAGGGTGGCTACTTTGAAGAATCTCAAATATATTTTGATTTAACACTTTTTTTGGTTACTACATGATCCCATGTGTTATTTCATCATTTTGATGTCTTCATTATTATTCCACAATGTAGACGATAAGTAAAAAATAAAGAAAAACCCTGGAATGAGTATGACTGGTCCTATATATACACACACACACAAGTTATGAGTGCATTTCATATTACTTTTGGGTTGTTATACTATAAAGCTCACATGAGTGTCAGGCTGAATATATGTTCATGTCAGTGATTAAAAAATCATTTGAATTTAGTTCCTCGTAGTATGTTAGAATGCAAATGTCATGTGTAAAACAGTTTTCACACGGGGCAGCTCTAGCAGGGCAGAAATTTGACTGACTTGTTGGAAAGGTGGCATCCTATTACAGTGCCACGTTGAAAGTCACTGAGCTCTTCAGTAAGGCCAGACTACTGCCAATGTTTGTCTATGGAGATTGCATGGCTGTGTGCTAAATTTTATACAGTTGTCAGCAACAGGTGTGGCTGAAACAGCCAAATTCACTCATTTGAAGGGGTGTCCACATACACTATATATACACAAAAGTATGAGTCCGATAGGAAGAGTATGTGGTGAGGACAAACACTGTCCTTTAGCTCACCTACTAGTGGAGAGAGTGAGATGGATAGCCTAACCTAGGCCTACGTACAGGAAGACCAGGAGAGAGAGGGCACATTGAAAGAAAGTTGTTACTATTCCAAAGTTAAACAGAAGTTGGCTAAACTAGGGCCTCCCGAGTGGCGCAGCGGTCTAAGGCACTGCATCGCATTGCTAGAGACGTCAATACAGACCCGGGTTTGAACCCGGGATGTATCACAACCGGCCATGATCGGGAGTCCCATAGGTCGGCACACAATTGGCCCAGCGTTGTCCGGGTTAGGGGAGGGTTTACTTGGCTCATCGCGCTCTAGCGACTCCTTGTGGTGGGCCAGGCACCTGCAGGCTGACCTCGGTCAGCGATGAGACAAGATCGAAATTGGGGAGAAAAAGGGGGTAAAATAAAGAAACAAATTAATAACGTAGGCTAAACTAAGGGGTTGCAGAGGAATGTGGATCTCCGTTTGTCAACCGATCGTTCAGAGCGCTGTTGATGTCTGACTGCTGACATTGTCATGTGATTCTACATGTAAGAATCACATCCAGCATGGCACATGTGTTGTTGCCTATCCTCACCACCTGGGGGCGGCCCATCAGGAAGTCCAGGATCCATTTGCAGAGGGAGGTGTTTAGTCCCAGGGTCCTGAGCTTAGTGATGAGCTTGGAGGAAAGGGATAGTCGACGCCCGGGAAACAGTGGGTTAACTGCCTTGCTCAGGGGCAGAATGACAGATGTTTACCTTGTCAGCTCGGAAGGCACTATGCTGTTGAACGCTGAGCTGTAGTCTTTGAACAGCATTCTCACGTAGGTGTTCCTTTTGTCCAGGTGGGAAAAGGCAGTGTGGAGTGCAATAGAGATTACGTCATCTGTGGACCTGTTGGGGCGGTAGGCAAGTTGGAGTGGGTCCAGGGTGTCTGGGATGATGGTGTTGATGTGAGCCATGAGCAGCCTTTCGAAGCATTTCATGGCTACAGATGTGAGTGTTACGGGGCGATAGTCATTTAGAAAGGTTACCTTGGCGTTCTTGGGCACAGGGACTATGGTGGTCTGCTTAAAACATGTAGGTATTACAGACTGGGTCAGGGAGAGGTTGAAAATGTCAATGAAGATACTTGCCAGCTGGTCAGCGCATGCTCTGGGTAAACGATGTGAAGGCCTTCCAAAGTACAACTCAGCCATCACTGAACACTGATAGTCTATCTCTTAAGGGTCATGTGGTTTAGAGTTCAGTCAGTCGATGTGCAAACATTGCACCAGCTAACACAGAGCTACGTGGCAGAACACTCACAAGCTGCAGAATCATGTATTAAAAGAGTAGTACTAAGCAACTTTCAAAACATATTAAAATGCGTGTGCTCATTCCAGAAGATGTGGGTGAAACATTTGTGTGGAGAATTTCAGCAACGCTTGTTAATACCAGTCTATTCAAATCAATGACATAACAGAATCATTATTTCATAATCTAGAAACGCTCTCGTCGCATCTTTTTCTTGACATTGATTGAAATGTAATAATTTGACACCAATGGGAGTCGTTGTGCATTCTTGGAACATAGGCCTACACCATTATAAACTCTGTTACTGTACTACACAGAAGCCTATTGAAGCACAGCAGCACCGCCCTAGAGGATAGGCTGTTTCTCTGCAGCTGACACAAACAGCTGATCCTGTGTCAGCCAAGCTGCTCTATGTCCTCCGTCTCTAATAAACCCAGCCTGTTTATTAAACCAAAAGTGACCCTTACAACAGTCTCAGACAACCCCACTCTCCGAAATCAGAGGGAGGTTTCTGAGGGACTAAATGCAAAGTGGCTGTGTCAAATTCAGAGATGTCTACAGCCTCAAAACTTAAAGCAGTTCTAGAGACTCACAGAACAATGACCGTCCATGTACCAAGAACTCTGTACAGCCAAACACACGCAGATCCCAAAACATGCCCAATTAACACATTTCCTAACACACAGTAAAGTCGAAGGGGTGGGAATTGCCAGAGACCTCACCATAACATATTATCACCAAACTTAGGTGCCGATACGATATGTATTGCAATTCTCAAGATTCTAAATGTATTGCGATTCTATATGCATTGCGATTTGATACTGTGATTTGATGTTCCAAACATATTGCCCAGTATATGTCTGCTGCAGAGGGACAAGAGAGCCATGAGAAAATGAGCTATCAGTCATTGAAATAAAAGAGCTGAAAAGAAATTGGCTCCCTACTTAAAAAGAAGATGGAGAACAAGCTATGAAACACAAATACTGGAGTTTTGGCGCAGGTACAGCCAACTAGCGCAAAAATATTATGATATTGTCAAAATTATACGGTACGATATCCTGGTATGTAACTGTATCAATCCCCCCCCATCACTAGTAAAAAGTCACACTAGTCTTAAATAGACAGGATCAGAGAAGCTTTCAGAAGGTACACAACTTCTGGTCCGTGGCTCTGAGCGGTGTGTGTGTGTGTGTGTCAGGGGATGAAAAATGTGAGCAGCTGCAGTCATTAAAAGCAGTAACCTCCAAACAAAGGCCAGATCATATCAGCAGACAGACAAGAGCCTTGATGGGTTGATAGAGGAGGCAGCGGCAACAGCCAAATTGGCTGCTTCAGTGGGATAAACCAGAAGCCACCAGATATGGCCAGAGGAGAGGAGCAGGAGAAGAGGAGACCTTACTAACCAAACAGGGACTATTCACAGAGACGACAAGAAGGAGAGATGGTCCTGACATGAATCAGGGACACTAAAATAAAGAACCAAGACAGCACACCGCTGTTGTTCTTCTGCTCCTCTTTCACTTCCTTTAAAAGCTGCAATATGTAACTTTTTGGGCTAACTGACTAAATTCACATAGAAACGTGAGTCTCTCTCATTGAAAGCAAGTCTAAGAAGCGGTAGATCTGTTCTATGTGCACTGTTTCTTGTCCTCACGTTCTTAGTTTTGTTATTGTGTCATACTTTCGGTTTTGAACACAAAAATACACCATTTAGGTTATTTAAAAAGATACTTCACAGCAGATTAGATACAAGGGACAATGATTCTCTATACTTGTTTTGTAAAACTGAAATTAGGCAAACTATTAAAATTTTTGCAACCAGGAAATGCCGGTGCGATTTCCACCTGTATGATTTCCTTTAAATCATACAGCCTGAGTTGAATACTGGATTGAATTGTTTCCCTTTTTCATGCAACACTGAGGTGGTGTCTACACTTGACACTTACATGGGACTTCTGCTATCCTAATACGAAGATCACATTGAAAAGACGGGTCTAGACGCAAAAAAGTCGCTTTGTGGTCTGACTGTGTTCAGATCTGGTTGACACATTAGGGGGTAGTCAGGGATGCTTCGTGTACGGATTTCTCCTCAGTCTGAACGCAATCAGGCTACCAAAAGCGCATACAGTGGGTGATGTCATCAGCACTCTTCCCACAAGTCTCCAGAGAGGCACCTTTTCATTATAATGTTGGAGGAAATTCATTCCCAGCGTGAGGAATGTGTTTGATGGCCTCAAATGCTAGCCAGCTAACTAATATTTAGAAATCCAAGAGTTAAGCTAACCCGTTTGCAATCCCTTTAGCATTGCCTGCTAGCTTTCGGACTGGCAAATTCCATTTGAATACAGCCCGGGAAAGGGGAATCTGGACACACTGTGGACACATTTACATGTAGTTGTAGATGCATGACGCGCTGGGAATTCCATGATCAGAAAACGAAAGCTGCATGAACGGTCAAGTCTAGACGACCTGAGAAACAGTAAACAAAGAGTGGTGAACATCTGCTACTGCATCTGTCCATGAAAACCAGTCATCAGTGCCTTAATGTGATTGAGTGTGTCTTAGTAATCTTTCTTCCACTGTTATTTATACTGAAGAGTAATTGATGTGTACATACTGTTGAATTCAGAAGTTTACATACACCTTAGACAAATACATTTAAACTCAGTTTCACAATTCCTGACATTTAATCCTAGTAAAAATTCCCTGTCTTAGGTCAGTTAGGATCACCACTTTATTTTAAGAATGTGAAATGTCAGAATAATAGTAGAGAGAATAACTTATTTCAGCTTTTATTTCATGTGTACATCGGATGTAGAGTAATTGACGTGTACATCGGATGTAGAGTAATTGACGTGTACATCGGATGTAGAGTAATTGACGTGTACATCGGATGTAGAGTAATTGACGTGTATATAGGATGTAGAGTAATTGATGTGTATATAGATGTAGAGTAATTGATGTGTATATAGATGTAGAGTAATTGTTTATTGATGTCTCAGCATGACTCCCTGGCTAAATGGTTAAATACAAAAATAAACCAACCAACCACGCATAGAGAACACAATGTTTGAAGGTCATTGTTAAATCACTGAGACCTTTTCAAGACTGGCTGCTGATCAGACTGCTACTTTAGTTAACTACATGAACAGCACCAAACTCATCCGTTTTTGTTCCTACAGGCACAGTGTGTTTTCTAATTCTAACGCCATCTCAAACCCACGTGCTACTCGGTTCAGATAGGCCTAGTAGCTACACACACCATTATCGTTGGACCACCAGTTGTCTTCACACCTTGAGTGTTAATTGGGTATAAAGGGTGTTGAGTGCAGCACCTTAGCACATTGGAGTCAATAGAATAATAGGAGTGACAGAGGTTAGTTAGCCGTTTGTCTCCATATCAGACTTCCAGACATGTCAACTTGTTTTTTAAAGGACTGCTGCTAATCCTAATGGCCTCCATTAGACAGCCCCAGCTAAAACAATCCCCTATGCAGACCACCGCTATACCTCTGAAGAGGTATAGGCTAACCTTTCATCATTCTGGGTCAAAGTCCATCACACTGTGATAACATGGCATTGTTGTTAACGTAATAGGGAACGCTTTGTATTCAGACTTGTAGGCCTTAAAGTAAGCCATACAGGCCTTATAAGGCTTATTATAAGTCCTTAACACTAATACATGTGAAGAACATGCAATCTAACAGCATTTACTTCTTGGAAAGCGGAATAACTGGCATATTACCTTGTGAAACACACGTTTATGATAGAACTATCACCTATAGGCAAGGCATGATGAATGTATTAAGAGTTACAAAACACCTATAGCCTCCTACATGTTTCAGAACCATTAGTGTTCCATTCCCTAGTCTCCAGAGTGAGATGGATAATGTCAGTCTGGTACACTTTAACATGCCCCAGAGGACAATGACAGAATATTCACCAAGATTGAAGCAGCGGGCTCTTTCCATTGCACTTCTTGATTAAAATGGCATGTCTTCTTTCACTGTGGAATGTGGTTAGTGTGTGGTTGTCAACACACAGTGCTGAGCGCAAATAAAAGGGGGGGTTGATTCTAGAATCTAATGCCGGCAATTGAAATAACCGTATTATGTGGAGCAGCCAAGATGATCAACCACACATACACCCCTACACACACACACACACACTTGTGACAATCTTTCCACCACGTGCCTGCGCTGCGCTGAGAGATAGCCATTACATAGCAGGGTTAGCAGCAGCATTACTAGGGTTATGGGCAGGGCATATTTATAGTCATGAATGCCATGAAAGAGAGCAGGTCTCAGACTATTTCAGGCAGCTACGGTACTTACCCTTCTGACTGCAGCCCTACTCTACAAGCATGTATACTTGTGTACATTATGGTACAAACATTTTTTTACTTGCAAACGCACAGGGTAGAACATTTACCAATCATGTACAGTGTGCTCACACACACACACACACTATGGGCCTGAATTCCTGGCAGTAAACTAATGACAGGTTGATCACTTGTTTCTCTACTTTTGTCTCAGGCCTGCTTTGTTTAACTGTTTATCTGTGGCACATGTCAGCAAACAGCATCTGTTTGACAAAACAGGAACACTGCCCCTCCCCACCCTCATCTCACACACTTGCCTGCGTAACAAGACAACTACAGTAGGCAACACATTTCAATCCAAATCATCCTCTCTGTTTTGTAAGAGGAGAAAATGGAACACATGATCACAGACACGAGAGGGGATGCTATTATTGTATGTTATCACACTAACTGCCACACCTATGGAGAACAATTTGTTTTGAATTGGCCACCAGTCAGACAATCTTGTGATAATCCATTACCTCATGGATTTAGTGTAGCAGTCATTCTCAGAAAACAGTCAACAACAAAATAATCTCAAGAATCAAATTTCACGAAATGCCCTCTTGAATATCTGAGATTAGGATATGTACTCATCTATTTCATAATTATTATGTTTTGTGATCAGATATTATGCATTTTAAAAAAACATTCAAAAAATCCTCATTACCGTAAATCCCAAAAAGTTACACAAATTAATATTTCTAATGTTTTTTTAAACATCGCTCCCCTAATGAAAAGGCCTGAGTCAAACATAACGCTGAAAACAAAAAAATACTTCAAATGAAGTAATCAATAAAGAAAAATAAAATAAAATTTAAGCCGTTTTGATAATGAGAAGGCCAAGTGGGATAATGGGGGTGTTTGAGAATATAACCTCAAGCTGAAGGCATATAAGCAAATAAATGAACTTAACTTGTGCTCATCTAAGGACTACTCCTCTAGATGATGCATCATGGGTAAATAAAACGTTATTGAAAAACTGACTGGAGTTTTTACAGGAACTTGAAAAAGTGTTACCTATTGAGACATGTCCACAGACACAGTGTTAGTGCGTAATACATACTATAACTTTGGGGTGAAAACTTACAAAATTTTTGAAAATTTAACATTTAAAATAAGACACTTTCCCAAAAATGTGACACCTTAGTCCTCAGAATGATGGTTGATTTTTGCTTGTTAAATCATAGTTTTATAACTCAATTTGCTACAGACATTTTCAAAAACTGGTTTCATCAACCATTGAGGTCAAGCACAAGGCAGTGTCCCCCTCACAAAATTAAGGAAACACTTCAGTAAATGAGGGATACAAAGTGTATTGGAAGCAGGTGCTTCCACAGGTGTGGTTCCTGGGTTAATTAAGCAATCAACATCCCATCATGCTTAGGGTCATGTATAAAAATTCCCAGTTGGCTATTATTTTGGCTACCATGGTAGAAGAGATCTCAGTGACCTTGAAATAGAGGTCTAAAAAAAGCATAGCGAGTTTAAAGGGTGTGTGTAAGTGTCTCAATCACCAGATCTCAACTCAATTGAACACTTATGGTTGTTTCTAGAGTGGCGACCGAGACAGTGTTTCCCACCACCATCAACAAAACATCCAATAATGGAATTTATTGTGGAAGAATGGTGTCACATCCTTCCAATAGAGTCCCAGACACTTCTAAAATCTATGCCAGGGATCGGCAACATGGACAGGGTTGTGGGCCACAAAATGTGAACTCATCAGGAGCCGCAGTGGCTCGCAGATCTGCTCCGCACAACCATACTCACACATGCAGTCAGAGCCAGCCCTAGCCTTTTGGGGGCCCTCAGCAACATTTTGTGGAGATAAAAAAAAATGCTTAGCTGACATGGCTAATTGAGTGACTGTCATAAGGAAAAAATGCTGATGGATAACCAAATATAGAAATGTAACCTTGTGTATTCTACTATTATAACTCTCAACAGTAAGGTGAGACTCAGACTAAGTTCCCAAAAATGTGTGTGTGTGTATAAAAATGTGTGGGTTGCAAAATTCCAGGAACTTTCAATAAATTCCCTGGTTTTTCACAATTCCTGGTTGGAGGATTATGGACTTCCTGCTGATTTCTTGCTGATTCCGGGATCCCTCCAACCGGGATTTCAGGAAAACCAGGGAATTTGTTGAAAGTTCCCGGAATTTTGCAACCCGCAGCCCTAGTGTATATAAATATATATATAATATTGTTTTTTTGGGGGGGGGGTAGATCCAAACTTGCTGCCAGTTGCCCATCCCTGATCTATGCCAAGGCGCATTGAAACTGTTCTGGATGCTCGTGGTGGCCCAATGCCCTATTAAAAGGAATAATCCACCCAAAACCACTCATTCCTATCATTTACAGTGTTAAATAACACTGTGAGAACAATATTTTTTGTTAACAAATCATTAATTTTATAGTTTTAATAAGGTTGGTAGCAACATGTGAAAATCGTTGTTGAAATCTGTTGCAGCTTAAGTCAACAACAAAACCACAATACAATTCTCTATTGGCAGACAAGTAAACATAGCTACACACAATAATACCAAAGTCAATATCAGCATGTGAAGTAGCTAGTTGGCTGTAAAATCAGCTAAACAATTTCAGGAGTCTACAATCTCACCATGTTCAACCTGCAGATCGATGTGCCTCGGAGAGCTGAGTCTGACATTCACAACGGTACCGTGCAATGCACCCTGGACTGAAGAGGTGGAACCTCTTAAATTACACATATCTTGAGGTAGGAATATCACAAAAATATGATCAATGGCTCATTCGGCCTCCTGCGTTATGACATCAGCCAGTATTTAAATCTGACGTGTATGATAGATGTTTTTGCAATCTAGAAGTCACATTCTGATTAACCTCCAGTGTAGTGAGAGCGGCTTTATCCCAATGCTAAGTCACACCGGCTGAATTTCTACCTGCTATAATGGAAATAGCTCAGATACACATGAAATTACCCCAGGAATAGATAGAACATTGCTCAGAGATGCACAAAAACAACAGTCCAAATCTTTTCTGTAAGACACTATGTTGGTGTTCCCTTTATTTTGGCAGTTACCTGTAGCTACTCCAAAGGCAATTTGACACTAAACCCATTGCATGTCCAGGGATGCGCTGATATGCTCCAATATGTGATGAGGGTCTTCAGAGTTGCTGTGGTGACCTCTTCCATCATCAGTGAGCTGTGTCGCTGTCCCATAATGCATTGTCAAAGACCACGCTCCATTTCAACTGACAAAATTGCAACGCAAGGACAATCTGTATGTGAGTGACTGAGGATTTGACTCAACGTCCATCCAGATATATATTGCATTGAGTGCAGGCCAACTCATGGGACATTAGAGGAGGTTGGGCGGAAGAAATGAAAGGTTAGCAAGCTACCTTTCGCTTGATCAGCTCTTCGATAACCCCTGGACCACGTGTCACTGGCAATTTCACTCAATGAGGAATCAATAACAGACATTAACTAATCATTTTCACACAATAAAGTTATCACAGGGACTATCGCTGTTTGATAGACTGACAACACCGCAAATAGGATACAAAAGTCCCAAACATGGTAAAACCCCCCCCCCCCCGCTACTGTCGCCCAACATTTTCTCCTCAAATGAAAAAGCGTTCTTGCATTATCAAATCAACGACTAAGGTTCAAAATACGATTTCAGATTCTTTAAAAATATGGCCATGCTCCAAATTACACCAAAATGGCATGACCTAATTAATACATGAAATAAGTTCAGGCAGTTATCGATGTGGTGTCTGACAGAAATGGTTGAACTCGCAGGCAGACTCGTGTCATGACTCATGGCAATCTAACGTCGAATGAAACGGGGAGTAAACATAACACATTAAAAAATCTAGAACAATACATTTTCATCGAATGACTGCATGCGAAAACTAGCCATTTGATATGACCCATAAAAAAACTGTTGGGAAAGTATCCAAACTGGATAGAAATATCCACCGTCGCTACACATTGTTGCAATTGATATCTAAGTCTATAAAAGTGTTTCATGCATGCTCAAATCGGAATAAAAACATTGGACGGTAAATTGTATCTTGTTGGCTACTGCTCGGTCACAAAAGAAGTTTGCTAGAGTTAACGTTAGCTCGGTAGCTATTCATGCCACATGGAAGACAAGACGCCAAAAACAACTTCTTAGCACAAGGTAGTTCTAGTTTAGTATATATTGTAGAGTTGAGAAACTCAGTTAAGCAAAAATTAAAACACAGACTAAATAATTGAAACGTTTCAATATAACATTATGTATGTATCTTACCATACCATAACACAAAGCTAGAGTTCAGATAACAAATGAGGGAAGTAGCGTTATATGTTGTCCGCTATAGAACTGCCATGCTGGCTGCTCTAGCTATCAGTTACTGCTCTCATTTACTTCGCGCTGCCTTTCACCAGCCATGGAAAACACAAAGCATGCCGTAATATCTCACACCACAACATGTAATAAAGACTCCTTTTCAAATACTTACAATCATGCACGCGGTTCCTGTAAAATAGCAGTTTGGCTGGAATCGTGTGTTCAGGTGTCTGTCTCCGTTTCTCACACAGTGTCGGAGATCACATCGGCAGCTGCTTCCTCCATGCACGCAACGCGCAGATCACGCCGCACAGTAACGCTACCAAACCCCTCGCCGTCGCCAAGGCAACAAACCCACTTCAGCCAATCATAACCCCTCCCCTTCCACATCCCCCTGGCAACTGGCCGCAGCGCACAAGAACAGCGTTGATTTGTGCGCGCGGACGCCGCTACACAATTTGTATTTATTTCTTTATTCACAGGAGTTCATTACGTAGCCTAACTAGAATATGGCTTATTGTAAACGCAATTAAATAAGATTGAACAAGCGCACAGTACCATTGTTTTATGTCTCAAAAGAATACAGTTAATTCCAACTGTTATAATAAACTGCACAGCATGTGGTGGTGAAAGTGGGGATTAAAAGAAAAGAAAAGGGGAAACAGGGCACGTGCCCCTTCCGATTTTTCCTTTTAAATATATATTTTTCCTGTAATACCACTAGCCACCTAGCAATTTTATGAAGTTAGCTCAGATAGGTTCCCAACCTCATAACTAGCTACCAAGAAGCCATTTCAGGTTGTCAATCAAGTTAGAGTAGTTAACTTGTCTAACTATCTTAGCTGACATGCCTGTTGGCCAGGTTTGTAGACTTCAGAAAAGCAAGCAATAACTAAATGTACTGAATAAGACTCACGTTCCTTTTAATCTTTTACCCAAATCTGAGCAGAGAAACATATATATATTTTTTTTAAAAGATGCAGGAGGATACAGACAGCTCAAGAGTTATGCATAGATTGCAGATAAATAAATATATATTTTTTTACATAGAATTAAGCATAATGATTATGTCTCTAGGTTGCAGGAAAAAGCTGTTTCAGGTGTTTAAAAAAATGCAAAATTTGCCAATTTATGGTTGGGAGACCTAGCCCCCCCTCTGGACAACCCCCCAGCCATCCTCACGTAATTTGTGCCCCCTCAGGTTTTGGGATGCATGATGCATCCCAAAACAGTATTACACAGTCATGTAGACCTACAGTATAATGGCAAGGGCTGCATTATGTGTATTCTAGAGTGGAGCCTATTACTCATTTGAGAGCCTATGGGCCACCGTGCAACTCTATGGGCTCTCTAAGCATCACTGAGTTTACACCAAACTGTAACTCTCACATCAGAGTGTGATAGTTGACTCACTTTAGACCTCCTCCTCCTCCTCCCGCTCCTCTGTCCTTCTTCTCCCGCTCCTCTGTCCTCCTTCTCTGTCCTCCTCCTCCGGCTCCTCTGTCCTCCTCCTCCTGCTCCTCTGTCCTCCTCTGTCCTCCCGCTCCTCTGTTCTCCCCCTCTGTCCTCCACTCTTCTGTCCTCCTGCTCCTCTGTTCTCCTCCTCTATCCTTCCCTCCTCTGTCCTCCTCCTTTGTCCTCCTTCTCCCACTTTTCTGTCCTCCTTATCCTCTGTCCTCCTCTGTCCTCCTCTGTCCTCCCGCTCCTATGTTCTTCTCTGTCCTCCCCCTCCTCTGTCCTCCTTCTCGGTCCTCCTTCTCTGTCCTCCTCTGTCCTCCTCTGTCCACCTCATTCCTGTTTTTTTAGAAACTCCCTCAGATAACTCTGAACAGCTACCAAAGTAGTCTAATTTACTGCTGTAGCCTACACCCCTTTTTTTCTGCCAAAGGTTATTCTTTCAAAATGTTGGGTTCAAGTGATATAATTTCTCTATTACCTTGTAATTAATCACCGACCCTTTTGTTCACGTTGAAATGTCATAGTCTTCCTACATCATTCTTCTGTTTGGAATGTTGTAGTAGACCTATTTACAATGCTTTTGCATCTTCCTTCTAGTGGAAACAGAAACACACCCTGTTCTGCTTCATGTCCTTCAGTTAGTTCAACTGGACAAACAGGATCTTCTGTGAATGGTTGGTGGTATGCTACAGCCAAGCTGGAGTCAACCATTAGAGGGTTAAACCAAAACCAGCCATTAGAGGGTTAAACAGAAACCAGGCATTAGAGGGTTAAACAGAAACCAGCCATTAGAGTGTTAAACAGGAACCAGCCATTAGAGGGTTAAACAGAAACCAGCCGTTAGAGGGTTAAACAGGAACCAGCCATTAGAGGGTTAAACAGGAACCAGCCATTAGAGGGTTAAACAGAAACCAGCCATTAGAGGGTTAAACAGAAACCAGCCGTTAGAGGGTTAAACAGAAACCGGCCATTAGAGGGTTAAACAGAAACCGGCCATTAGAGGGTTAAACAGAAACCAGCCATTAGAGGGTTAAACAGAAACCAGCAGTTAGAGGGTTAAACAGAAACCGGCCATTAGAGGGTTAAACAGGACCTGTTTGTTTACCCAGGTGTTGTTCTAACAGATCTAACCCATATAACTACTTTTCATGTTTTTGTTGTTGTTTTTCTGGGTATTGAGGCTTGAAAGAAAGAAAAAAATCTGAGGTGGTGCTCTCTCAAAACATTGATTAGAAGTCTCAGTTTGGAGTTTTCCTCATTCACTGTTTTTCTTTCTGAAGCTGCTGTTTCTGTTTCCCCCCCCCAGCACAATTCACCATGGCAACTGTTAGTGACTGGGTCACATGGCCTATCTCGTGCTTGGAGAATAGGAAAGGATGGACAGATTATGCAGGCATCTGTCTGTCAGTTTCTGGTTTATTGGTTAAAAGTCATTTGTGGGAGTGGAATGAACCATCCCAAAAATTGACCATTTGAATACAAAAACCCTACAAATACTTTAAGGAACATGTGTCAAACTCATTCCACGGCGGGCTGAGTGTCTGTGGGTTTTCGCCCCACCCTTGTACTTTATTGATAAATTAAGGTCACTAATTAGTAAGGAACTCCCCTCACCTGACTGTCTAGGTCTTAATTGAAAGAAAAAAAAAGAAAAAAAACACAGACTCGGCCCTCCATGGAATGAGTTTGACACCCCTGTTTTGATTTTACCTACGGTATGTCTTATTGTAAACCACGTTCAATCTATAGAGAATGAGCCAAGGCCCATTGTATTGCTCTTGAATACATGTTTTGTGTCTGTGGCTCTGATGGTCATAATTCCCACCAAAGAAGCTCTGATGGTCATAAGTCCCACCAACGTAGCTCTGATGGTCATAATTCCCACCAACGTAGCTCTGATGGTCATAATTCCCACCAACGAAGCTCTGATGGTCATAATTCCCATTCATTATTCATATTCTACATTGTTTATTTATGGTCCCTGAATGTACAGGTGTGTGTCGGTGTGAGTGAATGCTCTAACACAGACCTAGCTGAGATAAAGAGGAACAATATCAATTGAGAATGGTATTCATGGTATCTTCCCTTGCCAGTCTCCCTACTAGATAGATGTGCCATACCCATTGAGAGCATATGAGAGGGAGAGCAATATGATTTATGACCAACGTCAAAATAAAATCCTTGAGTTCATCCTCTTCATTCACTTACTCTACTGTCTGTACGTTGCCTTGGCTCAGGATGTCGTGAAATTATTTCAATAGAGGCTAAGAGTTATCCATACAGCCAGAAGCAGCGGTCAGCCTATAGCAGACTCACTCTGCTCCATCTTTATTCTCCTCTCCTCCCTGTATCACTCTTTCACCTCCTTCCCTCCCTGTATCACTTCTTCCCCTCTTTCCATCCCTGTATCACTCCTTCCCCTCCTTCCCTCCTTCCCTCCCTGTATCCCTCCCTGTATCCCTCCCTCCCTCCCTCCCTCCCTGTATCACTCCTTCCTCTCCTTCCCTTCCTGTATCACTCCTTCCTCTCCTTCCCTCC
>QNTS01002126.1:60558-100568 GCA_003317085.1 Hucho hucho | reverse complement strand
TACACACACACACACACACACACACACACACACACACACACACACACACACACACACACACACACACACACACACACACACACACACACACACACACACACGCACTCCCCTGCCAGGCGGCTAGCCTATAAGTGAGCCTGCACACAGACGCAGCAACACTCCATTAATGACCAGCCCAGAGCTCATAAAAACTCCATAATGACCTGTTTAGTAACCTGATCTCATAGTTTGACTTTGGAATTTGGATGAAGTAGATTTTTGACCCATTAATTCCATGTGGTTACAAGCTTAATTCTGTCGTTACAGGGTTAATTCTGTTTGGTTACAGGGTTAATTCCACGTGGTTACAGGGTTAATTCCACGTGGTTACAGGCTTAGTTCTGTGTGGTTACAGGGTTAATTTTGTTTTTTTACAGGGTTAATTCCACGTGGTTACAGGGTTTACTCCGTGGGGTTACAGGGTTAATTCTGTTTGGTTACAGGGTTAATTCCACATGGTTACAGGGTTAAAACAGAAACAACTCAAAGGGTTACATTTTGATAGATTTTTTCTTTATTCTGCCTCTCTCTTCTGGCTTGTTCTCCTCCTCACTTTAACTCTCATTACACCTTAGTTATCTTTCCACACACACACACGCACACACACACACACACATACACATACACCCTACACTCAAATAGTTGTTCTTCTAGCAGTTTACGAGAAGCTGTGATTGCGGTAACACTCAGTTACCGTGCTGGTCGCAGCTCTTAATGTAGACGGCCCTGTAATGCATCTCTTAGGAACGGGAGATTAGGTTATGGCTGCTACAACCCTGGTCATGTCATCAATTCACACACACACATACATGCGCACGCGCGCACACACACACACACACACACACACACACACACACACACACACACATACACACACACACACACACCTCAGGCAGGAGTGCACACACAGTAAAGGTGTTAACCTGTGGCCCGCTGGAGGAAGCCAGTAGTTCTCTCATCACGCTGTCCCTTTGGCACTGGGGATATGGATATACTTATTTAGTTCAAATCAATTGATAATTGGGATTCCACCAGGGTGGAATTGCATTGCATTGCAAGGTGGGATGCCATCTTTGGCTTGTATGACTGGTCTCTGATGAGGGTTCCAGGGGGACAAGGGTCATAAGGTGGACCTGCCTTCTCCCGTCACCTGTTCTTTACGTTATTATATTCTCACAGGGAGCAGAGACCGATGACAACACTGGTGAAGGCAGTAAGCCTTAGGGTGATATGAGACACACCACTCACACAAAACATTCAGATAACGAGGGTGATATGAGACAAACCATTCACACAAAACATTCAGATAATGAGGGTGATATTAGACACACCACTCACACAAAACATTCAGATAACGAGGGTGATATGAGACAAACCATTCACACAAAACATTGAGATAACGAGGGTGATATGAGACACAACACTCACACAAAACATTCAGATAACGAGGGTGATATGAGACACAACTTGGAAAAGATAGTAGCCCCCTGGAGAGGTTTGAAAGCAGAGGAGAGGAGTGGCAGGGGGTAACGATTCTTAATAATGATGTCATTGAGGCCCCGGTAGTCGATGCATGGACGCAGAGTCTTATCCTTCTTTTCCACAAAGAAAAACCCTACGCCAGCAGGGAATGCAGAAAGACGAATGCTCCCAGCAGCCAGAGAGTCCTCAATGTACTCCTCCATGGCCTTGGTCTCGGGCCGGACAGGGAATATAGCCGACCTCGAGGCGTTGTGGTCCCCGGGAGGAGGCCAATGGCTCAATTGTAGGGACGATGCGGAGGAAGAGAGGTACCACAAGCTTTGTTGAATACCTCCAGGAGATCATGGTACTCTGCGGGAACAGTAGAGAAATCCGAGGCTTTACTTAAACCCTAAGGAGGACGTCTCTGGGGTGGCTGCGCCGCTTTAAGGCAGTGGGAGTGACAGAACGGGCTCCAACCTAGGATTGAACTCGTGGTCCAGTCAGTAACGGGATTGTGCTTTTGGAGCCAAGAAAATCCCAACACAACAGGGACATGAGGGGATTCAATGAGGAGAAACTGTATAGACTTACTGTGATTGCCAGATACCTGCAGATTAATGGAACTGTGTTGTGCGTGACTCTTCCAATGGAGCGGCCGTCCAGTGCCCTAGCGTCCATGGGAACGGAGAGGAGTTGAGTGGGGATCCCTGGTTCTGATACCAGGGTAGCGTCCATAAAACTCTCATCTGCCCCAGAGTCAATGAGCACCTGGAGAGACTTACACTGGTCTCCCCACAGCAGGATCACAAAAAAAGGAGTACGGGTATTGGCAATTAGAGAATTCCCAGTCTGGCTCAAGAATGTACTCATACCTATTAATGAGTCAGGTCTCTTTACTGGGCAGGTGGCTATGTAATGCCCCGCAGCACCACAATACAAACAACAGTTGGAGCTCAGCCTACATGAATGTTCCCTAGGTGATAATCTAGCTCTGCCCAGTTGCTTCGGATCTTCTCAGAAATGTAGCCTTCGGGGACTTCCGGATTCCTTTGGAGGTGAGCAAGCAGCAGCAGATGAACAAGTGTGACCGAGACCCGACCTCCTCTCACTCCTGCGTTCCCGTAGACGCCCATCAATCCTAATGGTAAGGACGATGAGGGAATCGAGGTCCAAAGGTAACTCCCGAGCTGCTAGATCGTCTTTTATCTCCTCTGATAGTCCATGAAGGAAGGTATCGAACAGGGCCTCCCGATTCCAGGCACTCTCGGCGGCCAATGTGCGAAAATCTGCCATGTAGTCTGCCACACTACGGGAGTTCTGATGTAATTTCAGTAGTCTCTCCCAGGCACCAGAGAATCGAACACCTTCCTTACCTCCGCCAAAATCTTCCAGATTATAGAAAACTGCTCCCAAACAGCCATAGCCCAGGAGAGCGCCCTTCCAGACATTAGCGTAATAAGATCCGAAGGGAACGAAGATGGCTGTTGCTCAAAAATAAGGGAGCACTGGGAAAGAAACGCCTGGCAGAATCCCCAGCATATTGTTCCGGAGGAGGTAAGCGGGGTTCTCAGGGAGCCGGGGTAGGCTGAACAAACCCACCACTGGTAGGGGGGTTACTGAGTGACTGGGAGGTCTCAGACGTGGTATGCTGCCTGTGAGACAATTCACGGAACTGCTCCATTAACGCCTTGAACCCCTGGTCGTGGCGTTGCGCCGTAGATTGGAACCCTTCCATAAGGTTCTGATGCAGCTCCTCATGTTTTTTAATGGTGGCTCCCTGCAGGGAGACAGCGTGACGAAGCTGGTCCGAGTCTACTGGGTCAGTCATGGCCAGTTCGTACTATAATGACACAAGGCGAGACCCAGATGCAGACACAGGAGGCAGATGGTTCGAGTCTCTGATATTTATTTAACAACGAGGGGCAGGCAAGAGGCAGGTCGAGGACAGGCAAGACTACATAACCAGGTCAGAGTCCAAACGGTACAGGGCGGCAGGCGGGCTCGAGGTCAGGGGAATGCAGAATGGTCAGGCAGGTGGGCTCAGTGTCAGGACAGGCAAAAGGTCAGAACCGGAAGGACTTGAAGAGAGAGACTAGGAACAACAGGAGCTTGGAAAAATGCTAGTTGACTTGGCAAGACAAGACGAACTGGCAACAGACAAACAGAGAACACAGGTATAAATACACTGAGGGTAATAGGGAAGATGGATGACACCTGGAGGGGGGTGGAGACAATCACAAGGACAGGTGAAACAGATCAGGGTGTGACAACCAGACAGTCAGTCCACCAGACAGTCAGTCCATTAGACAGTAAACCCATCAGACAGCCAGTCCACCAGACAGTCAGTCCACCAGACAGTCAGTCCATTAGATAGTCAACTCATCAGACTGTCAGTCCATCAGACTGTCAGTCCATCAGACAGTCAGTCCACCAGACAGTCAGTCCACCAGACAGTCAGTCCATTAGACAGTAAACCCATCAGACAGCCAGTCCACCAGGCAGTCAGTCCACCAGACAGTCAGTCCATTAGATAGTCAACTCATCAGACTGTCAGTCCATCAGACAGTCAGTCCACCAGACAGTCAGTCCACCAGACAGTCAGTCCACCAGACAGTCAGTGCATCAGACAGTCAATTCCCACGGGATCACTACACCTAGGCCACCGTGTGCTAATAAGTTTGAACTTCTCTAAGAAACTAAAGTTGTTAACCCAATGAGTCCCACCGTAACTCCTTTTAGACATTGTGTGTTTGAGCTACAGACTTCTGGGTTGGACCATTGGATTCATTTATTTATTCTGCATCGTAGTCTGTGTGATTAACGGGAGCTGAGCTAGAGCGGTGTTCGTGAGACAAGGTTAAATCCCGAAGGGGCCCGGGGCTGGGTCTTTTTACAAAAATGTCTGTAAAGTCAATGATTTGAGCTATAAACTTTTAAAATCTATCTATGAAAGCTATCTATGAAAACCTGGGAGTCTCACGATCACACACATGTAACATGTTTTGCTCTATGACGCTAACAAGCTACACAAGAGTCATTAGAAGGTAAAGGGTTCTTCCACATAGATCACCTTAGGAAATTCCTGGACATTGTCGTGTCTTTGGCATCATTAAATGTAAGACTTATTTTATCAAATCAATTCTCTGTAATTATTATTACGTGATTACTAATCATGTAAATGTAATTAACTAGGAAGTTGGGGCACCAAGGAAAATATTCAGATTACAAAAGTTATAATTTTCCTAATATAACTTTTCAGATATTTTAATATCTGATCAATTAGTCTTCTAATTAATGAATTATTCTTTACCTCACGTTAGTCTCATTCCGAACGTCGTAAATTGTTGGTTATCTGCACGAACCCAGTCTTTACTATGAATCATCTATACACCAATTGTCTTAAATCACTCATTTATTAACTAACTAAATAATCACAGAAATGCCAGAACAAACAGTAAACAAAACAAAGTAGATATGTTTACAAGGAAATGATAGGGGATGTTCCCTAGTGGGCTTAGCTGGTTTAGCGGCTTGATGGACAATGGGAAGTGGGTGTGGATTGAGTTAGGCGGGAATTACACAAACGAGTCACTACACAGTTGATAATTATATTAATTGAAATGCTAATCCTTTGCACATGAACGCTCACTCATTCGGGAACAATTGCAATCAATACATATTTACGCTCAATGTGTCGTTGGGATTGTCCGTCTTTCTGTTGGAAAGTTCATTCACCTCTCTCTCTCTCTTCCAATAAGTCTTTCGTGGTAGGAATGGGTACTTCAGAGTACCATTAAGAAATGTTCTTATAGAATAGATATTTTGGCGGTTGTCGGCAGTTCTCGCATTCAAGTCGACATAATTACATGCTGCAGACTAGTAATTAGTATCGAATAGTTGCTCTTATTCTGCCGGATCGATAGTCTCAGAGTTTAACCACGTGGTATGGTTAAGAGTTCAAAAACCATATGCGTGGTCTCTGTATTCAAATCTTAGTTCCCTCTTTGATACAGGTACTGGCCTCAAATCAACCCTTAGCCCTCTCGCTGATCGAGGAAAGCTTGGTCTGAAGATGATTCCTTCAGGTGGGGGTTATATTCGTAACAGTAGAAAAGGGCCGTCCCATGACGCCAGATCACTGTCTGTGCTCATGGGGCGGGCCTATGGCTTAGTTACTTTTTAAAGGGAATTGGATTCTCTTTCATTAAACAGTTTAAAATCACATTCCATAATTTCACAAATAGTTTCATCGTAACTCATTCATTTTATACAACAACTAGATGCAAGTCTCACAACTGAGACTCTTGTATAAACATGGTTATGGTAATGTAGCTGTATTGTCTCTCATGAGGTTCACAAACATTAAACGAATTCGACTGGTCGTAGCTGGAGTCTTCACCGACCGTGTATACATTCTCCAGAACATGGATATTGTTCATTTCTCAAGTTCTGTGATGTGGCAGAAATTCCTTTGTTCTCCCTGTGTCTCTCTCTGCTTGGCCATGAGGGAGAGAGTTTCCCCCAGGAATTTACGACGTGTGATAGAGAACCTGGGTGTAAGGGAGGGGGATGGAGGGAAAGAGAGATGGGAGAGAGAGGGGGATGGTGCTCTCTATCCCCAAAGAGGGCCAACGTCATGACAACATACAGTAGTACCTAATACTGTAATAAGCTCACATAATTGCTGTCACAAACTCCAAACTCCACACACTTGTCACTGTACTTACAGCATTCATATACAATTATTTTTATCAGGTTTTTGCTTTGGCAGACCGTTTTTTAATTGAAATTGTTTTGTGTTCTTCTGGTTGTCCTGAAAATAACATGGTAAAACACTTAATTGTGAGGCTTAATATAAGAGCTCAACAAATATAAGGACTGGAAAAATGAAAGTCAGATAAACGACAAGCCGATATTTGCCTGCAGTCTCGCGACTGATAGTGTAAAAGAATATAAACCTTTCATTTGAATCAGTCATTTGTTGAGCAAGGGCTTTTTAGACAGTTGCAGAGGACAATTTCAAGCTGGGTACATGTACAGTCATGGCCAAAAGTTTTGAGAATGACACAAATATTCTGCCATGCAAATAAACTGAATCCCCAAAAACATTTCCACTGCATTTCATCCCTGCCACAAAAGGACCAGCTGACATCATGTCAGTGATTCTCTTGTTAACACAGGTGTGAGTGTTGACGAGGACAGGCTGGAGATCACTCTGTCATGCTGATTGAGTTTGAATAACAGACTGGAAGCTTCAAAAGGAGGGTGGTGCATGGAATCATTGTTCTTCCTCTGTTAAACATGGTTACCTGCAAGGAAACACGTGCCGTCATCATTGCTTTGCACAAAAGGGGCTTCACAGGCAAGGATATTGCTGCCAGTAAGATTGCACCTAAATCAACCATTTATCGGATCATCAAGAACTTCAAGGAGAGCGGTTCAATTGTTGTGAAGAAGGCTTCAGGGTGCCCAAGAAAGTCCAGCAAGCGCCAGGACCGTCTCTTAAAGTTGATTCAGCTGCGGGATCAGGGCACCACCAGTACAGAGCTTGCTCAGGAATGGCAGCAGGCAGGTGTGAGTGCATCTGCACGCACAGTGAGGCGAAGACTTTTGGAGGATGGCCTGGTGTCAAGAAGGGCAGCATAGAAGCCACTTCTCTCCAGGAAAAACATCAGGGACAGACTGATATTCTGCAAAAGGTACAGGGATTGGACTGCTGAGGACTGGGGTAAAGTCATTTTCTCTGATGAATCCTCTTTCCGATTGATTGGGGCATCCGGAAAAAAAGCTTGTCCAGAGAAGACAAGGTGAGCGCTACCATCAGTCCTGTGTCATGCCAACAGTAAAGCATCCTGAGACCATTCATGTGTGGGGTTGCTTCTCAGCCAAGGGAGTGGGCTCACTCACAATTTTGCCTAAGAACACAGCCATGAATAAAGAATGGTACCAACACATTCTCAGAGAGCAACTTCTCCCAACCATCCAGGAACAGTTTGGTGACGAACAATGCCTTTTTCAGCATGATGGAGCACATTGCCATAAGGCAAAGTGATAACTATGTGGCTCGAGGAACAAAACATCGATATTTTGAGTCCATGGCCAGGAAATTCCCCAGGCCTTAATCCCATTGAGAACTTGTGGTCAATCCTCAAGAGGCGGGTGGACAAACAAAAACCCACAAATTCTGACAAACTCCAAGCATTGATTATGCAAGAATGGGCTGCCATCAGTCAGGATGTGGCCCAGAAGTTAATTGACAGCATGCCAGGGCGGATTGCGTGATCCAAGATGGCGTAGCAGTCAGACGTCTTTTGTCCTCGTCCTGTCGTGTCCAGTGTATATATCTTTTTATATCTTTTCTTCGCATATAATTTTATATATTTTTTTCTTAAACTTTACTTCAAAACACTCTCCTGCAACCTGCCTCACCCAATGTGATACGGATCTGTTTTTTTTCAAGTATTATCCACCTTGAATCCGGAATTCCCAACAGAAGCTAACCAGCTCACTAGCTAACGTTAGTATTTAGCTTACCATTGCTAGCGGACAGCAGCAGCTAACCTTTAGCTCGGAAAAGCTCTCGCCGTTCGTATAACGCGACTTAAACCAGAGCATTCCGGACCTATCTTCTCTCCATATCCCCGGATTCCTACCGCAACCTCTGAATATTTTCACCTGGATCTTGCAGCTAGCTAGCTGCTATCTGAGTGACTATTGGCTAACGTTGGTCCCGGAGCAATGCACCAATTAGCCTGAAGTTAGCCTACGCTTGGCCCATTTCCCGGCTGAAAACACCTATCCGGACCTGTTTTTTACTGCCGGTACGGAGCCTCACCGGGCCTTCACGACTGGACCACCGACGTTATCTGCCCGAGGGGGTTATTCAACCGGCCCTCCGTCGAGACGTTACCGGAAGCCCATCAGCTAACTGCAGCCTGCTAATGTTAGCTGTCTAGAGCATATCGGCTGCTAGCCAAACAGGTCCATCGGACAATTTCTTGGGCCACTATTACCTATTTTGCCAATTGGCCTGGTCCCCTTCACCACACAGAACCCCACTAACCCATCACGACTGGTCTACCAACGGAAACGTACGAGGAGGCTATAAACAGACTTCCTCCATCTTTGTTAGCCGGCCTGCTAGCCTTTGCTAGCTTGCTGTCCCCGGCTAGCTGTCTGAATCGCCGTGTCCCCAACCAGCCTCACTACTAACTAACCCTTATGATCACTCGGCTAAGCATGCCTCTCCTCAATGTCAATATGCCTTGTCCATTGCTGTTCTGGTTAGTGTTTATTGTCTTATTTCACTGTAGAGCCTCTAGCCCTGCTCAATATACCTTATCCAACCCTTCTGTTCCACCACCCACACATGCGATGACATCACCTGGTTTAAATGTTTCTAGAGACAATATCTCTTTCATCACCACTCAATGCCTACGTTTACCTCCACTGTATTTACGTCCACCATACCTTTGTCTGTACATTATGCCTTTAATCTATTTTATCGCCCCCTGAAACCTGTTCTTTTTACTCTCTGTTCAGGACATCCTAGACGACCAATCGTTATAGCCTTTAGCCGTACCCTTATCCTACTCCTCCTCTGTTCCTCTGGTGATGTAGAGGTTAATCCAGGCCCTGCAGTGCCTAGCCCCACTCCTATTCCCCAGGTGCTATCATTTGTTGACTTTTGCAACCGTAAAAGCTTTGGTTTCATGCATGTTAACATTAGAAGCCTCCTCCCTAAATTTGTTTTATTCACTGCCCTAGCATACTCTGCCAACCCGGATGTCCTAGCCGTGTCTGAATCCTGGCTCAGGAAGACCACCGATAATGCTGAAATTTCCATCCCTAACTACAACATTTTCAGACAAGATAGAACGGCCAAAGGGGGCGGTGTTGCAATCTACTGCAGAGATAGCCTGCAGAGTTCTGTCTTACTATCCAGGTCTGTACCCCCAAAAATTTAACTTTTACTTTTAAAAATCCACCTTTCTAGAAACAAGTCTTTCACTGTTGCCGCTTGCTATAGACCACCCTCTGCCCCCAGGTGTGCTCTGGACACCATATGTGAACTGATTGCCCCCCATTTATCTTCAGAGTTCGTGCTACTAGGTGACCTAAACTGGGACATGCTTAATACCCCGGCCATCCTACAATCTAAACTTGATGCCCTAAACCTCACACAAATCATCATTGAACCTACTAGGTACAACCCCAAAGCCGTAAACACGGGCACCCTCATAGATGTCATCCTAACTAACTTGCCCTCCAAATACACCCCTGCTGTTTTCAACCAAGATCTCAGCGATCACTGCCTCATTGCCTGCATCCGTAATGGGCTTGCGGTCAAACGATCTCCCCTCATTACTGTTAAACGTTCCCTAAAACACTTCAGCGAGCAGGCCTTTCTAATCGACCTGGCCCGGGTATCCTGGAAGGATATTGACCTCATCCCGTCAGTAGAGGATGCCTGGTTATTCTTTAAAAGTGCCTTCCTCACCATGTTAAATAAGCATGCCCCATTCAAGAAATCTAGAACCAGGAACAGATATAGCCCTTGGTTCTCTCCAGACCTGACTGCCCTTGACCAGCACAAAAACATCCTGTGGCGTTCTGCATTAGCATCGAACAGCCCCCGTGATATGCAACTTTTCATGGAAGTCAGGAACCAATATACACTGGCAGTTAGGAAAGCCAAGGCTAGCTTTTTCAAGCAGAAATTTGCTTGAAGTTCTGGGACACTGTAAAGTCTATGGAGAATAAGAGCACCTCCTCCCAGCTGCCCACTGCACTGAGGATAGGAAACGCTGTCACCACCGATAAACCCACAATAATTGAGAATTTCAAGAAGCATTTTTCTACCGCTGGCCATGCTTTCCACCTGGCTACCCCTACCCCGGTCAACAGCCCTGCACCCCCCTCAGTAACTCGCCAAAGCCTCCCCCATTTCTCCTTCTCCCAAATCCAGTTAGCTGATGTTCTGAAAGAGCTGCAAAATCTGGACCCCTACAAATCAGCCGGGCTAGACAATCTGGACCCTATCTTTCTAAAATTATCTCCTGAAATTGTTGCAACCCCTATTACAAGCCTGTTCAACCTCTCTTTCGTGTCGTCTGAGATTCCCAAAGACTGGAAAGCAGCCACGGTCATCCCTCTCTTCAAAGGGGGAGACACTCTTGACCCAAACTGCTATAGACCTATATCTATCCTACCCTGCCTTTCTAAGGTCTTTGAAAGCCAAGTTAACAAGCAGATTACCGACCATTTCGAATCCCACCGTACCTTCTCCGCTGGATTCAGAGATGGTCATGGATGCACCTCAGCCACGCTGAAGGTCCTAAATGACATCATAACCACCATCGATAAGAGACATTACTGTGCAGCCGTATTCATTGATCTGGCCAAGGCTTTCGACTCTGTCAATCACCACATCCTTATCGGCAGACTCGACAACCTTGGTTTCTCAAATGATTGCCTCGCATGGTTCACCAACTACTTCTCAGATAGAGTTCAGTGTGTCAAATCAGATGGCCTGTTGTCCGGGCCTCTGGCAGTGTCTATGGGGGTGCCACAGGGTTCAATTCTTGGGCAGACTCTCTTCTCTGTATACATCAATGATGTCGCTCTTGCTGCAGGTGAGTCTCTGATCCACCTCTATGCAGACGACACCATTCTGTATACTTCTGGCCCCTCTTTGGACACTGTGTTAACTACTCTCCAGACGAGCTTCAATGCCATACAACTCTCCTTCCGTGGCCTCCAACTGCTCTTAAACGCAAGTAAAACTAAATGCATGCTCTTCAACCGATCGCTGCCCGCACCTGTCCGCACGTCCAGCATCACTACTCTGGACGGTTCTGTCTTAGATTATGTGGACAACTACAAATATCTAGGTGTCTGGTTTGACTGTAAACTCTCCTTCCAGACTCACATCAAACATCTCCAATCTACAATTAAATCTAGAATTGGCTTCCTATTTCGCAACAAAGCATCCTTCACTCATGCTGCCAAACATACCTTCGTAAAACTGACCATCCTACTGATCCTCGACTTCGGTGATGTCATTTACAAAATAGCCTCCAATACTCTACTCAACAAATTGGATGCAGTCTATCACAGTGCCATCCGTTTTGTTACCAAATCCCCATATACCACCCACCACTGCGACCTGTACGCTCTCGTTGGCTGGCCCTCGCTTTACACTCGTCGCCATACCCACTGGCTCCAGGTCATCTACAAGTCCCTGCTAGGTAAAGTCCCGCCTTATCTCAGCTTGCTGGTAACCATAGCAGCACCAACCCGTAGCACGTGCTCCAGCAGGTATATCTCACTGGTCACCCACAAAGCCAATTCCTCCTTTGGCCGACTCTCCTTCCAGTTCTCTGCTGCCAATGACTGGAATGAACTACAAAAATCTCTGAATCTGGAGACACTTATCTCCCTCACCAGCTTTAAGCACCAGCTGTCAGAGCAGCTCACCGACCCCTGCATCTGTATATAGCCCATCTGTAAATAGCCCAACCATCTACCTCATCCCCTACCGTATTTATTTATTTATCTTGTTCCTTTGCACCCCAGTTTTTCTACATTGCACATTCATCTACTGCACATCTACCATTCCAGTGTTTAAATGCTATATTGTAATTACTTTGCCACCATGGCTTATTTATTGCCTTACCTTCCTTATCCTACCTCATTTGCACTCTTTGTATGTAGATTTGTTTTATTGACTGTATGTTTGTTTTACTCCAATGTGTAACTCTGTGTTGTTGTATGTGTCAAACTGCTTAGCTTTATCTTGGCCAGGTCGCAGATGTAAATGAGAACTTGTTCTCAACTTGCCTACCTGGTTAAATAAAGGTGAAATAAAAAAAATAAAAAAAATAAAAAATTGCAGAGGTCTTGAAAAAGATGGGTCAACACTGAAAATATTGACTCTTTGCATCAACTTCATGTAATTGTCAATAAAAGCCATTGACACTTATGAAATGCTTGTAATTATACTTCAGTATTCCATAGTAACATCTGACAAAAATATCTAAAGACACTGAAGCAGCAAACTTTGTGAAAATTAATATTTGTGTCATTCTCAAAACTTTTGGCCACGACTGTATACACACACACACACACACACACACACACACTCACACACACACACACACACACACACACACACACACACACACACACACACACACACACACACACACACACACACACACACACACACACACACACACACACACACACTCACACACTCAGCGCCAGTGCTGGCCTGCCTGCTCTTCTAAGCCATTTAGCTGCATTTCCATAGACAAGGATCTCAAGGCCAGTAGACAGGGTAAACAGACAGTATTTGCATTCACCCAAGGGCAAGTACCACCTGTCTGTGGAGCCATCACTGCACCCGCCACCTGGTTTAATGAAATGCAGTAACTAATACGGGAGCCATAGCTGTCAATGAGCCCAGCCCTAACTCAAGTTCATTACTACATTACAGGAGGATCAAAGTTCACTATAAAAGTGTTGGGGAGGGAATAAAAATCTAAATGGGCGGACAGAACACAAGAAACCTTTGGACATTCTGACTTTAACAGCTTTCTTTTAACAGCTTCTCTGTTCTTCAGGTTTAGTTTCCTGGGGGTCTTCCCCTCTCCTCCCACTGCCCTCCCTCCTCCCCTGTCCTCTCCTCTCCTCTCCTCCCACTCCCCTGTCCTCTCCTCCCCTGTCCTCTCCTCCCGCTCCCTTCCCTCCTCCCCTGTCCTCTCCTCCCACTCCCCTCCTCCCCTCCTTAGCCTACAGTAATACTCCTAAACACAGTATTGGAGAGTGTCTGCTTACAGAAGCCCTGTGTTTGACAGGCCTTTGTGCTATCCAGAATTGTGTCAACAGGCGCTGGTTGTCTCTTATCTGTAGCTTGATAAAGGCCTCCTTCAATGGAGAGGCAATAGAATAGCTCAACAGGCAGGCAGAGAAAAAGGAGCACACACTCAGAGAGACAAACAATTAGCCAGTAATTCTCTATTGATTCAGACTATTTATTCAGGATAGAAATGTAAATTGATGTTGGTTTTTATTGGGGGGTCGAACTGTTGATTCGATCTGAGGCAGAATGAAGACCCAGGCCCTGGTTGCAACCGAAATGGCACCCGATTCCCTACATAGTGCACTATGTTTTAACAGCAACCCTATTCACCCTTGTCAAAAGTAGTGCAAGACCTATAATGTGAAAAAACTACATGCAATAAGCAGTTTTAACTAGTTTTAATTAGCTCGGTTTCAAGGGTGTTTATTAAAATAATAAATCAAAAAGAAAAGGATAGGTCTCTCCCATGAGACCCTCTCTGGGATACCGTCTTCTGGGCTCTGGGTCTTGCTGTATCCTGTCGGGCACAAAAACTGAACTCCCTCCTGTTACCTCTGCCACTGTTCCCAACTATACGGGAGTCCTTTCTTTCCCCACTCTCCCTGTATGCTGCGCTTCTGGCAGCTTTATGGGACTTGCACAGCTGGTGAGCAATCAGCCCTTGATTGCTCACCAACTCCCAATCAGCCCCAATTAGTCCTGGCTGGAGAGCCCGTCGAGACCTGGCACGTCCAGCAGATGAAGCCATCGCCTTGGGATGTACACTCCGTCTGTCACCAGGCCTTGACGAGTCTCCCCCTGGTGGCTGACCTGCTGTATGCCACAACGTATTCTGTGTTTATTTTCGTTTATGCTTCACAACGCTAACCGAAATGTAGGTAGCAGCCATCTTGAAATTAGGTAATCGGCTCGGCCTGCTTCTATACATTCGTATGCCCATATATGGTAGTGTCACACGAAAGATATGAAGGCACCAATCAATAGCCAAGATACTCAGCTTTTTGCTTTTGCAGATAGGGTCCGTTCTCATACCAGACTGAATAAAAAACAGGGGGGACTTTACATTTAAGAAGAAAGCAGCTGCTTATTAAAGCCTGTTTCTTAAACCAAGTCCTGCTGTTGTCTACTTTCACTGCTGGACAAATGACAACCTGTACATTTTGTGTTACGGTAATCTGGGGGGAGCTGTAAACTGTAGCAAACCTCGTTCACTCTCCTCAGGACTTTGAATGGCCCCACAAACCGCGGACCCAGCTTCCGGCAGGGCAGGCGGAGGGGCAGGTTTCGGGTCGAGAGACAGACCCGGCCTCACTGCGGTGGCGGTGCACATGAGCAGCATCCCATGTCTCCTCCGAGTGCCTAAACCAGTCGTCCACCGCAGGAGCCTAGATTTTGTACCCCAGTATGCACTGGAAAGGGGGGAGGTTAGTGGAGGAGTGGAGGAGCGAGTTTTGCGCCATCTCTGCCCAGGGGATGAACGCCGCCCACTCCACCGGCCGGTCCTGGCAATAAGACCGCAGAAACCTACCCACATCCTGGTTTACTCTCTCCACCTGCCCGTTACTCTCGGGGTGAAAACCTGAGGTAAGGCTGACGAGACCCCCAGATGTTCCATGAACGCCCTCCAGACTCTTGATGTGAACTGGGTACCTCGATCAGATACTATGTCCTCAGGCACCCCGTAGTGCCGGAAAACGTGTGTAAACAGGGCCTCCGCAGTTTGTAGGGCCGTAGGGAGACCGGGCAAAGGGAGGAGACGGCAGGACTTAGAGAACCGATCCACAACGACCAGGATCGTGGTGTTACCCTGTGAGGGAGGAAGATCCGTGAGGAAGTCCACCGACAAGTGCGACCACTGCCATTGTGGAACGGGTAAGGGCTGTAACTTCCCTCTGGGCAGGTGCCTAGGAGCCTTGCACTGAGAGCACACCGAGCAGGAGGAAACATAAACCCTCACGTCCTTAGCCAAAGTGGACCACCAGTACTTCCCACTAAGACAGCACACTGTCTGACCGATGCCAGGATGACCAGAGGAGGGTGATGTGTGGGCCCAATAGATCAACCGGTCGCGGACAGCAGACGGAACGTACAGGCGCCCAGCTGGACACTGGGGAGGAGTGGGCTCTGTACGTAGCGCCCGCTCGATGTCCGCGTCCAGCTCCCACACTACCAGTGCCACCAACACTACCGGTGCCACGGGAGTATAGGAGTGGGATCCATGGACCGCTCCTCTGTGTCATACATCCAGGACAGTGCGTCTGCCTTCGCGTTCTGGGAACCTGGTCTGTAGGACAGGGTGAAAACAAAACGGGTAAAGAACATGGCCCACCTTGCCTGGCGAGGTTTCAGTCTCCTCGCCGCCCGGATGTACTCCAGATTGCGGTGGTCAGTCCAGATGAGAAAAGGGTGTTTAGCCCCCTCAAGCCAATGTCTCCACGCCTTCAAGGCTTTGACGACAGCCAACAGGTTCCGGTCCCCCATGTCATAGTTTCGCTCCGCCGGGCTGAGCTTTGGTGGAGAGCACGGCTCCTATCTCAGCCTCGGACGCGTCCACCTCCACTATGAACACCAAAGAGGGATCTGGATGAGCCAGCATGGGAGCCAAGGTAAACAGAGCCTTCAAGTGACCAAAAGCCCTGTCCTCCTCAGCCGACCACTGCAAACGCACCGGTCCCCCCTTTAGCAGTGAGGTAATAGGAGCCGCTACCTGATCAAAGCCCTGGATAAACCTCCGGTAATAGTTGGAAAACCCTAGAAATCGCTGCACTTCCTTTACCGTGGTGGGAGTCGGCCAATTACGCACGGCTGAAATGCGGTCACTCTCCATCTCCACCCCTGAAGTGGAAATGTGGTACCCTACGAAGGAGACGGACTGTTGAAAGAACAGACATTTCTCAGCCTTGACGTACAGGTCATGCTCCAACAGTCGACCAAGCACCCTGCGCACCAGGGACACATGCTCGGCGCATGTAGCGGAGTATATCAGAATGTCATTAATATACACCACTACACCCTGCCCGTGCAGGTCCCTGAAAAGCTTGTCTACAAAGGCTTGGAAGACTGATGGAGCATTCATCAAACCGTGCGGCATGACGAGGTACTCATAGTGCCCTGAAGGTGGTACTAAATACCGTCTTCCACTCGTCTCCCTCCCGGATACGCACCAGGTTGTAAGCACTCCTGAGAACCAATTTTGTGAAGATGCGCGCCCGTGCATTGACTCGATCGCACTGGCTATGAGAGGTAGCGGGTAGCTGTACCTCACAGTGATCTGGTTTATGCCTCGATAGTCAATACACGGGCGCAGACCTCCATCCTTCTTCTTCACAAAAAAGAAGCTCGAGGAGGCAGGTGAAGTGGAGGGCCGAATGTACCCCTGCACCGGGGATTCGGAGACATATGTTTCCATAGCCGCCATCTCCTCTTGCGACAGGGGATACACGTGACTCCTGGGAAGTGCTGCGTCTACCAGGAGATTTATCGCACAATCCCCCTGTCAATGGGGTGGCATATTCAGAGGGGATGCGCACGGTGGAGACCTGGTCTGGACTTTCCACCGTAGTAGCACCGACGGAAACCCCTAAACACCTCCCGAGCACTTACGTGACCACCCCTTGAGAGCCCTCTGTTGCCATGAAATAGTGAGGTCATGACAAGCTAACCAGGGTAGGCCCAGCACCACGGGAAATGCAGGAGAATCAATAAGGAAGAGACTAATTCTCTCCTTGTGACCCCCCTGCGTCACCATGCCCAGTGGAGCGGTGACCTCCCTAATTAGCCCTGACCCTAATGGTCGACTATCTAGGGCGTGAACAGGGAAGGGCATGTCTACTGGAACAATAGGGATCCCTAAACTATGGGCAAATGCCCTAACCCTGCCTGCTACCTCGACTCCCAGAGGAACCTCCCCAGCACCAACCGGCAGTGTGCCCTCTGTGGCCACAGATGGTGCATGGACCGGTCCCTCCTCCGGTCGCCCTAAGTGCAGCACCTCCCAGCTCCGTGGGCGTTGGAGCAGTGGTGCTGGGGAATGAAACCGACAGGCCCGGATCTGGACGTCCACGGGTGGCCAGCAGGTTATCCAGCCGGATGGACAGGTCCACCAGCTGGTCAAAGGTGAGAGTAGTGTCCCTGCAGGCCAACTCCCGACGGACATCCTCTCGCAAACTTTACCGGTAGTGATCGATCAGGACCCTGTCGTTCCATCCCACGCCGGCGGCCAGGGTCCGGAAGTCCAAGGCAAACTCCTGTGCTCTCCTCGTCCCCTGCCTCAGGTGAAACAGAAGTTAACCTGAGGTGAAATCCTCGTAGTGGTCCAACGCCGCTTCTCCTTCCCCCCATACGGCGCTGGCCCACTCCAGGGCTTTCCCTGAGAGGCAGGAGACGAGGGCGGACACGCTCTCACGACCCGAAGGAGCCGGGTGGACGGTCGCCAGGTAGAGCTCCAGCTGGAGTAAGAACCCCTGACATCCGGCAGCCGTCCCACCATACTCCCTCGGGAGCGCAAGCCTAATCCCACTGGGACCGGGTGAAGGAGGGTTGAGCAGTGGTGCCTGTGGTGGTGCTGGTAGAGGCGCTGGAGGAACTCCTCCTCTCTCCCAACGGTCCATCGTCTGCATGACGCGATCCATGGCGGTGGAGAGATGTTGCAACATGGTCGCATGCTGCTGGACGCGCTCCTCTACCGCAACCACGGGGGTGTCTGCTCCTGCTGACTCCATTCTATAGGTGCGTAATTCTGTCAGATGGCTTGGTGTAATAGTGCAAAAAGAGTCAGGCGCAGGACAGCAGAGATGAGCAACACAACGTAATTTACTCAAAATATTTCAAAGTAGAAACGAATACCAAGCCCACCAAATGGACTGACATCAATGGAACAATTACGCACATAAACATTGGGGAAACAGAGGGTTAAATAATGAACATGTAATTGGGGAATTATTTATTTAAAAAACAAAGACAAAACAAATGGAAAATGAAAAGTGGATCGGCGATGGCTAGAAGACCGGAGACTTTGACCGCCGAACGCCTCCCGAACAAGGAGAGGGACAGACTTCCGCGGAAGTTGTGACAGTGTGGCCAGAATGACACTAAATCAAATCAAATTTTATTGGTCACATTCACGTTTAACATATGTTATTGTGGGTGTAGCGAAATGCTTGTGTTTCTAGTGCAGTAATATCTAACAAGTAATATCGAACAATTTCACAACAATACACAGAGTACATACACATTTAAAGTAAAGGAATGGAATTAAGAATATATAAATATTTGGACGAGCAATGTCGGAGCGACATAGACTAAAATACAGTAGAATAGAATAGAATAGTGTAAATACGTATGAGATGAGAAATGCAAAATATGTAAACATTGAAGTGACTAGTGTTCCATCTTCTCAAATGACTGCCTCGCTTCTCTACTTCTCAGATAGAGTTCAGTGTGTCAAATCGGAGGGCCTGTTGTCCGGATCTCTGGCAGTCTCTATGGGGGTGCCACAGGGTTCAATTCTCAGGCCGACTCTTTTCTCTGTATATATCAATGATGTCGCTCTTGCTGCCGGTGATTCTCTGATCCACCTCTACGCAGACAACACCATTCTGCATACATCTGGCCCTTCTTTGGACACTGTGTTAACAAACCTCCAAACAAGCTTCAACACCATACAACACTCCTTCCGTGGCCTCCAACACGTTTTAAATGCGAGTAAAACTAAGTGCATGCTCTTCAACCGATTGCTGCCCGCACCCTCCCACCCGACTAGCATCACACTCTGGACGGTTTTGACTTAGAATATGTGGACAACTACAAATACCTAGGTGTCTGGTTAGACTGTAAACTCTCCTTCCAGACTCACGTTAAGCATCTCCAATCCAAATCTAGAATCGGCTTCCTATTTCGCAACAAAGCCTCCTTCACTCATGCTGCCAAACATACCCTCGTAAAACCGACTATCCTACCGATGTAATTTACAAAATAGCCTCCAACACTCTACTCAGCAAACTGGATGTAGTCTATCACAGTGCAATCCGTTTTGTCACCAAAGCCCCATATACTACCCACCACTGCGACCTGTATGCTCTCGTTGGCTGGCCCTCACTACATATTCGTCGCCAAACCCACTGGCTCCAGGTCATCTATCAGGTAAAGCCCCGCCTTATCTCAGCTCACTGGTCACCATAGCAACACCCACCCGTAGCACGCACTCCAGCAGGTATATTTCACTGGTCATCCCCAAAGACAACACTTCCTTTGGCCGCCTTTCCTTCCAGTTCTCTGCTGCCAATGACGGGAACAAATTGCAAATATCACTGAATATGGAGTCTTATACCTCCCTCTCTAACTTTAAGCATCAGCTGTCAGAGCAGCTTACCGATCACTGTACCTGTACTCAGCCAATCTGTAAATTGCACACCCAACTACCTCATCCCCATATTATTACTTACCTTTTTGCTCTTTTGCACACCAGTATCTCTACTTGCACATCATCATCTGCTCATCCATCACTCCAGTGTTAATGCTAAATTGTAATTATTTTGCCTCTATGGCCTATTTATTGCCTCACCTCCCTACTCTTCTACATTTGCACACACTGTACATAGATTTTTCTATTGTGTTATTGACTGTACGTTTGTTTATGTGTAACTCTGTGTTGTTGTTTTTGTCGCACTGCTTTGCTTTATCTTGGCCAGGTCGCAGTTGTAAATGAGAACTTGTTGTCAACTGGCCTACCTGGTTAAATAAAGGTGAAAAATTTAATAAAAAATTAAATCTATTAAAGTGGCCAGTGATTCCAAAACTATGTATATAGGGCAGCAGCCTCTAAGGTGCTAGTGATGACTATTTAACAGTCTGATGGCCTTGAGATTGAAACAGTTGTTCAGTCTCTCGGTCCCAGCTTTGATGCACCTGAACTGACCTCGCCTTCTGGATGATAGCGGGGTGAACAGGCAGTGGCTTGGGTGGTTGTTGTCCTTGGTGATCTTTTTGGCCTTCCTGTGACATCAGGTGCTGTAGGTGTCCTGGAGGGCAGGTAGTTCGCCCCCGGTGACCACCCCACCCTCTGGAGAGCCCTGTGGCTGAGGCGGTGCAGTTGGCGTACCAGGTGATACAGCCCGACAGGATGCTCTCAATTGTGCATCTGTAGAAGTTTGTGAGTGTTTTAGGTGCCAAGCCAAATGTATTCACCCTCCTGAGGTTGAAAAGAAGCTGATGCGCCTTCTTTCTTTCAGCTGATATAATACAGGTGTGGTTTCCTTCCTTCACCACCTGGGGGCGGCCCGTCAAGAAGTCCAGTACCCAGTTGCACAGGGCGGGGTTCAGACCCAGGGCCCCGAGCTTAATGATGAGCTTGGAGGGTACTATGGTGTTGAATGCTGAGCTGTAGTCAATTAACAGAATTCTGACATAGGTATTCCTCTTGTCCAGATGGGATAGTGCAGTGTGCAGTGCGATGGAGATTGCATTGTCTGTGGATCTATTGGGGCGGTAAGCAAATTGAAGTGGGTCTAGGGTGTCAGGTAAGGTAGAGGAGCTATGATCCTTGAATAGTTTCTCAAAGCACTTCATGATGACAGAAGTGCTACGGGGCAATAGTAATTTAGTTTGCTTTCAGTTTTGTGCAAATGCTGCCATCTATCCACGGTTTCTGGTTTGGGTAGTTTTTAATAAGAGATGGAGTCGTGATCAGATTTGCCGAAGGGAGGGCGGGGGAGGGCCTTGTTGGTATTTCGAAAAGCTGAGTAACAGTGGTCCAATGTTTTCTCAGAGCGAATGCTAAAGTCAATGTGTTGGTAGAACCTCGGTAGCATTTCCTCAGATTAGTTTTGTTGAAATCCCCCGCTACAATAAATGCGGCCTCAGGATATGTGGTTTCCAGTTTGCGTATAGTCCAGTGTAGTTCCTTGAGGACAGTCGTGGTGTCGGCTTGAGGGGGAATATACACGGCTGTGACTGTAACTGAAGAGAATTATCATGAGAGGTAATCTCACGTGAATCTCAACAGTCCAAACCGCCTTGGCCATTGGCCTTTATCTGTTTAGTCAGGCCAGTCAGTGGCTGAAAGGGACACTCTCTTTATCTGTTTAGCCAGGCCAGTCAGTGGCTGAAGGGGACTCACTCTCTTTATCTGTTTAGCCAGGCTAGTCAGTGGCTGAAGGGGACTCACTCTCTATATCTGTTTAGCCAGGCCAGTCAGCGGCTGAATGGGACTCACTCTCTGCTCTAGAGTGTATATCCTTACAGTTCAGGGTGAGAGATACAGTCTGACGCACCAAGGCATCACGAATGAAAATCAATAGTCCCCTATAGGCCCTGGGCTAGGCCATAAGACTCCTGAACATCTAATCAAATAGCTACCCAGACTATTTGCATTGCCCCCCCCCCTTCCACGCTGCTGCTACTCTCTGTTATTATCTATGCATAGTCACTTTAATAACTCTACCCACATGTACATATTACATCAATTACCTTGACACTGGTGCCCCCACACATTGATGCTGTACCGGTACCCCATGTATATAGCTGCGGTATTGTTATTTACCGCTGCTCTTGAATTATTTGTTATTCTTATATCTTACTTTTTTTAGGTATTTTCTTAAAACTACACTGTTGGTTAAGGCCTTGTAAGTAAGCATTTCACTTTAAGGTCTACACCTGTTGTACTTGGCGCATGTGACAATTTTTATTTTATTTTATTTGATTAGATTGTTCAGCTAGTCCCCTATAGGCCCTGGGCTAGGCCTATTCAGCTAGTCCCCTATAGGCCCTGGGCTAGGCCTATTCAGCTAGTCCCCTATAGGCCCTTGGCTAGGCCTATTCAGCTAGTCCCCTATAGGCCCTGGGCTAGGCCTATTCAGCTAGTCCCCTATGGACGTCCTATAAATGAAGATTACATCACAATAGGGGGCAAGAGAAGCCTCTCTCTCAACCTACTTCCCAGAAAAAAACTAACCACTCCAGTTCCTGGGATTGTTTAAGGGTAGTTGGATTCCTTAGCCCTTCCCCTGCCTCAGTTTCCATATCCACAGTCTCAGGAAGACTGGTAGGTCGAAACCTATTGCTGTAACTCAGCAATGTTGATCTGCTCCTACCTCTGTTTATATGCATGAAGCATCTTCTCTGCATTATGCAGGCTCTTCTTTTGGCATATCCTCAACTTTGCCTGACTACTGAGCAGACTGTTAAATAGTGATCACTAGCACAGAGAGGCTACTGCCTACATACAGACTTGAAATCATTGGCCACTTTAATAATTGGAAAACTAGTCACTTTAATAATGTTTACATATCTTGTATACAAGCATTTCGCTACACTCGCAACAACATCTGCTAACTGTGTGCATGTGACCAATAACATTTGATTTTGATTTGAGCATGGAGATAAACTGTAGCACCAACACAGACACAATCCCTACCCACAAAGCAATGTGCCCTGGCCTGGCTTGGGCTTTGTTGTAAAGCCTGGTACTGAAGTATTGTCCACCAGTAGACTAGACAGGACAACAGATCTGGGAACAGTTTCTCTTCTTTGCTGTGGCTGTTGTTCACTGTTTATAGCCCCATTACAACTGCATGGGGAAAAAAGCTCCTGAAAATAGCTCTGCAATACAATCCACCACATGCAGGAGCAATTAAATTAGCCTATTCATCCTGAACTGTTCTATTACCCCGCTAAATTAGGTTTTCCACTAGTAATGACTGCCCCATGCTGGCTAATGAACACCTTACCAAGTCTATTCTCTGACAAGGGAAAGAGGATGAATAGACAGACAGATGGTCGGGCGGGCAGGCAGGCAGGCAGGAAGATAGACAGGCAGGCAGATAGACAGATCCACTCTGACGTGTTGCGTTATGTTCAGTCTATTTTATTACAATGTTGAAATGTTTGTTGTTGCTGTTGTTGTTTACAGTGAAAGGGGGTTCAGAGTCTAAGTCTTAGTGCACTTTTCCTGGACATTGTAAACAGTGAAGGCTTGAAGTTCACAACACTGTCAGACCTGATGCTATTCCTTTACACAGGATCCCATCCACCCCACTCTGCCTTGGTCACAAGTGCACTTTGTGTTGGGGGGACAATTGTGGTGTTTGTGCCCTGCCAGTGTTGTCTGGCACCATCAGCTTCTTAGTGGGCTGCCGTGGCACATGTAGAGGGCTGGGTTGGCTTGGGTATTGTTCCCTGAGCAGCATGTGTGTGTGTGTGTGTGTTTTGTTTATAAAGTTCAAGTGTGTGTGTGTGTGTGTGTGTGTGTGTGTGTGTGTGTGTGTGTGTGTGTGTGTGTGTGTGTGTGTGTGTGTGTGTGTGTGTGTGTCTGTGTGTCTGTGTGTGTGTGTGCAGATGGTGTGTTATGAACAACTGCAATAACTGTGCAGGTCAGGTCAGGCCTCTGAAGTGTACAGTGACTGTCAAAGCTATGCATTACAAAGAGTTGTGCTACTATGTATACACTATGGGGGAGTGTCTGTCAGTGTTATACACAGTACATGCCCTGGTTAGTTTGAATACAGTTAGTGTGTATGGAGTGTTGGAAATGTAAAGAGCTAAAGGGAAGTGTTTGTTGTGGAATTTATACCGGTGTGGACATTGTTAGTGTCTAGAAGTGAGTGAGCGTGACTCATTGCCTGGGGGCGTGGAGCTGCGTAATGGACTCTGGGTCTATGGGGAGCCTGCCTGGATTCCTGTCTGTGGCTATGGGCGAAAAAACTATAAACAAACAAGAAAATGCTAATCCAGAGGCGGCACTCCTAGTGGTCGGTGATGTTAATGCAGGAAAACTGACATAGGTTTTACCTAATTTCTACCAGCATTTCAACTGTTCAACTAGAAGCTGAAAAACTCTAGATCAATTTAATCCACACACAGAGACGCATACAAAACTCTCCCTCGCCCTCCATTTGGAAAATCTGACCATAACTCTATCCTCCTGATTCCTGCTGACAAGCAAAAGCTCAAACAAGAAGTACTATTCTTTGACTACAGCTCAGCGTTCAACACCATAGTACCCTCAAAGCTCATCACTAAGCTAAGGATCCTGGGACTAAACACCTCCCTCTGCAACTGGATCCTGGACTTCCTGACGGGCCGCCCCCAGGTGGTGAGGGTAGGTAGCAACACATCTGCCACGCTGATCCTCAACACTGGAGCCCCTCAGGGGTGCGTGTTCAATCCACTCCTGCACTCCCTGTTCACCCACGACTGTGTGGTCAGGCACGACTCCAACACCATCATTAAGTTTGCAGACGACCCAACAGTGGTAGGCCTGATCACCGACAACGATGAGACAACCTAGAGACCTGGCCGTGTGGTGCCAGGACAACAACCTCTCCCTCAACGTGATCAAGACTAAGGAGATGATTGTGGACTACAGGAAAAGGAAGACCGAGCACGCCCCCATTATCAGCGACAGGGCTGTAGTGGAGCAGGTTGAGAGCTTCAAGTTCCTTGGTGTCCACATCACCAACAAACTAGAATGGTCCAAACACACCAAGACAGTCTTGAAGAGGGCACGACAAAGCCTATTCCCCCTCAGGAAACTAAAAAGATTTGGCATGGGTCCTCAGATCCTCAAAAGGTTCTACAGCTGCAACATCGAGAGCATCCTGATGGGTTGCATCACTGTCTGGTACGGCAACTGCTCGGCCTCCGACCGCAAGGCACTACAGAGGGGCTAAGCTGCCTGCCATCCAGGACCTCTACACCAGGCGGTGTCAGAGTAAGGCCCTAAGAATTGTCAAAGACCCAAGCCACCCCAGTCATAGACTGTTCTCTCTACTGCCGCATGGCAAGCGGTACTGGAGTGCCCCCCCCCACACACACACACACCAGGGGTCCCACTGTGCTGGCTCAGCCCTCAGCCTGGCTCCAGCTGTAGCGTCGGTAGGGCCCATCAACCATCTGTCCCTGACTAGCAGAGATCGAGACGGCCACTGTCATTGGAGCAGGGTGCACACACACACACACACACAATGGCCCCAAAACGAGGCGAGGGGTTGGGAGCTGGGATCAGGTCAAATGGGGGGAAGGGGTAGTCATGCAGGCAGTTGTTTTCTACCATACCTAGCAACAGCATCCCATTTCCTGGGTTTTTGGGTGACAAGGCAGGCATCATGTTCCCCTTGGTTGGTGTGGTGGTGGTGGTGGCCCCTCTTCCTCACACTCTCTTTCTGTCTGTAGCTGTCCTATATATGATAATGAGCCATCTGCCCTCCCTGATCACAGCCACCCAATCCGGGGAGGGGGCTGGGGGAGCAGGGGGTAGGGGGTAGGGGGTAGGGGAGGGGGGTGGGGAGACATCTCTGACAGACTCCTGGTGGGACACAGAGACAAAGACTCCTCCTCTGCCTGTTGTATTTGTTTCTGTCTACCGTCCTGTAGGTTCACTCCAACCCTGTTCCTGGAGAGCTACCGTCCTGTAGGTTCACTCCAACCCTGTTCCTGGAGAGCTACCGTCCTGTAGGTTTTCACTCCAACCCTGTTCCTGGAGAGCTACCGTCCTGTAGGTTTTCACTCCAACCCTGTTCCTGGAGAGCTACCGTCCTGTAGGTTTTCACTCCAACCCTAATCTAGTGCACTTGATTCTAATAATTAGCTGGTTGATAAACTGAATCAGGTTAGTTACAACTGGGGTTAGAATGAAAACCTACAGCAGGGTAGCTCTCCAGGAACAGGGTTGGAGAGCTCTGCTATAGATACCTTCAGACCAGACATCAGTGAGGACCTCTGTGGATGACCCTGAGGATGAAAGTGAAGATGACAGACAAGCTAAGTATCTTAACTCCATGTTATGGATGTGTCACTGCAACCTTAAAGGTCCTCAATGATGTCACCATTGCCCTTGATTCTAAGCAATGTTGTGCTGCTATTTTTATTGACTTGACTAAAGCTTTTGATACGGTAGACGATTTCATTTTTGTGGGCCGGCTAAGAAGTATTGTTGTCTCTGAGGGGTCTTTGGCCTGGTTTGTAAACTGCCTCTCTCAAAGAGTGCAGTGTATAAAGTCACAACATCTGCTGTCTCAGCCACCGCCTGTCACCAAGGGAGTACCCCAAGGCTCGATCCTAGGCCCCACACTCTTCTCAATTTACATCAACAACATAGCTCAGGCAGTAGGAAGCTCTCTCATCCATTTATATGCAGATGATGCAGTCTTATACACAGCTGGCCCCTCCCTGGATTTTGTGTTAAATGCTCTACAACAAAGCTTTCTTAGTGTCCAACAAGCTTTCTCTGCCCTTAACCTTGTTCTGAACACCTCCAAAACAAAGGTCATGTGGTTTGGTAAGAGGAATGCCCCTCTCCCCACAGGTTACTACCTCTGAGGGTTTAGAGCTTGAGGTAGTCACCTCATACAAGTACTTGGGAGTATGGCTAGACGGTACACTGTCCTTCTCTCAGCACATATCAAATCTGCAGGCTAAATTTAAATCTAGACTTGGTTTCCTCCATCGTAATCGCTCCTCTTTCACCCCAGCTGCCAAACTAACTCTGATTCAGATGACCATCCTACCCATGCTAGACTACGGCAGGTAGCCTAGTGGTTAGAGCGTTGGGCCAGTAACCGAAAGGTTTCTGGATTGAATCCCTGAGCTGACAAGGTGAAAATCTGTCGTTCTGCCCCTGAACAAGGCAGTTAACCCACTGTTCCCCGGTAGGCCGTCGTTGTAAATAAGAATTTGTGAAACTGAAACTGACTTGCCTAGTTAAATAAAGGTTAAATAAAAAAATTTAAATAAAAAATCTACTGCAGCCCATCCTCCACATACAACACCCGTTCTGCCAATCACATTCTGTTAAAGGTCCCCAAAGCACACACATCCCTGGGTCGCTCGTCTTTTCAGTTCGTTGCAGCAAGCAACTGGAACAAGCTGCAAGAAACACTCAAACTGGACAGTTTTATCTCAATCTCTTCATTCAAATACTCAATCATGGACACTGTTACTGACAGTTGTGGCTGCTTTGCGTGATATATTGTTGTCTCTATCTGTGCCCAATAATGTTTGTACCATGTTTTGTGCTGCTACCATGCTATGATGCTGCCATGTGGTGTTGCTACCATGCTGTGTTGTCATGTGTTGCTGCCTTGCTATGTTGTTGTCTTAGGTCTCTCTTTATGTAGTGTTGTGGTGTCTCTCCTGTCGTGACGTTTGTTTTGTCCTATATATATATATATACATATCTTTTCTTCTTTCTTTTTTTCCCTCAGCTCCCGTACCGCAAGAGGCCTTTTGGTAGGCCGTCAACTGACTTGCCTAGTTAAATACATGTGAAATCTATATATATTGTCACGTCCTGGCCATAGATAGCCCTTTTGGCTGCTCTATGGTGGTTTTGGTCAGGACGTGATCAGGGGTGTGTTTTTGTTCTATGTTGTATTTTCTATGTTGGTTGGTTTGGGTTCCCAATTAGAGGCAGCTGTTAGTCGTTGTCTCTAATTGGGAATCCTATTTAGGTTGTTCAGTCCCCCACCTGTGTTGTGGGATATTTATGTTCATTGTGTTAGTTGCGCTACACGTTGTGTTACGGTCGTTGTACTTTCTTTTGTTTTGGTGAGTTCTATAATTAAAATATGATTAACTCAACCATGCATGCTGCGCCTTGGTCCACTTCTGTCAGCGACCGTGACATATATTTTTTAAGACAAACTCATCAGGGACTCGCTCACACTTGGAACGTGGTGTTAAATGCTGCTGAACATTGCTAGTGGCAACCAAACACTCAGTCGACAGCAATTTAACTGAGCTAGTATGTGTAAAGGTTACATCTGATAGTAACGCGGTCTATAGACCTTGCGGGCTTGTTTTCCTAAAAAATGGAAATTAGTTACCTCTGGTTTGTTTTTCCATTCATATGGGGTAAATGAATGGGGAAAGAATGGGGTTTTGGGGTGAATGCCAAAAGTAAGGTCTGAGGTTAACACAGGTTTAGGAGATCTTATAGGGTTTGTTCTCTGAGATAATATCAGTCAGTTAACATGTCCTTTGTGAATTATGAAGCCTTTATGTACTTAAAAGGGCTTGTTTTGATTACATAAATGCTTAAAAATTCACAAAAAGTGACTAGCTGATGAAAATGATCTTGTAGAAGAAAATGTGTAAGATCTTCTAAGCCTGTTTATCACAGATCTTATTTTTAGCATTTACCCAAACCCCCCCCCCAAAATCTCAATTTATATCCGCATATGCTTTGGCCAACGAGCCATGGCAGAGTTAGTGTGTACAAAAGACACCACAGTATTACCATGTGTGACTAAATACAGGCTCAGTGCTGCTTATTACAGTTAATGGGGAACTATAATGACCCCTGTTAGTATGTGTGTGATTATAGTATGTGTGTGATAAAGGGTAGCTGTGTTCACTGCAGCCACCTGCAGGTTTCTGTCAGTAACTTGGTCTTTACAAAGAGCTGTTGTAAGATCAGTTGCTACGGGTGCTGAGAGATGGACAGCTGACGAAACACAAATGCTCATGCCATTTTTTTTCTCTCTCTCTCTCTCCCTTTCACTCTCTCTCTCTATCCCTTTCACTCTCTCTCCTTCTCACTCTCCCTTTCTCACTTTATCTCTCACTTTATCTCCCCCTCTCTCTATTCTTTTCTCTCTCTCTTTATTTCACTCCCTTTCTCTCTCTCTCTGTCATTCTCTCTCTCTCTCTCTCTCTCTCTCTGTAGGGGTTGCGTAACTGGTACAGAGAAGTCAGGCGCAGGAGAGCAAAACTGGGTAATAAACTTAGTCGTTTATTAAACAACCCAACGGTTCAAACAACAAGAGAGAAAATGGGCACAAAATAGCCCGTAACGCACCAGTACATACAGTGCACAAGCACTACAATGAACAATCCCACACAAAGACATGAGGGGGAACAGAGGGTTAAATACAAAACATGTAATAAGGGAATTCAAACCAGGTGTGGAAAACACAGACAAAACAAATGGAAAATGAAAAGAGGATCGGTGATGGCTAGAAGACCGGTGACGTCGACCGCTGAACACCACCCAAACAAGAAGAGGCAGCGACTTCGGCAGAAGTCGTGACAGTACCCCCACCCCTTGACGCGCGGCTCCAGCAGTGCGCCGACACCGGCTTCGGGGCCCGACCCGGAGGGCGAGGCGCCGGGCGATCCGGACGGAGACGGTGGAACTCCCGCAGCGTAGACGGATCCAAAACGTCCTCCACCGGAACCCAGCATCTCTCCTCCGGACCGTACCCCTCCCACTCCACGAGGTACTGAAGGCCCCTCTTCCGACGCCTCGAATCCAGTATGGAGCGGACTGAATACGCCGGGGCCCCCTCGATGTCCAGAGGGGGCTGAGGGACCTCCCGCACCTCAGAATCCTGGAGCGGACCAGCCACCACCGGCCTGAGGAGAGACACATGGACGAAGGGTTAATACGGTAATCGGGGGGAACTTTAAATGGCCCCACAAACCGCGGACCCAGCTTCCGGCAGGGCAGGCGGAGGGGCAGGTTTCGGGTCGAGAGCCAGACCCGGTACCCCGGTGCGAACACCGGGGTCTCACTGCGGTGACGGTCTGCGCTGGCTTTCTGGCGCAGCACAGCCCGCTGGAGATGAACATGGGCGGCGTCCCATGTCTCCTCTGCGTGCCTGAACCAGTTGTCCACCGCAGGAGCCTCGGTCTGACTCTGATGCCACGGCGCCAGAACCGGCTGGTACCCCAATACACACTGGAAGGGGGAGAGGTTAGTGGAGGAGTGGCGAAGCGAGTTCTGAGCCATCTCTGCCCAGGGCACGAATGCCGCCCACTCCCCCGGCCGGTCCTGGCAATACGACCTCAGAAACCTACCCACATCCTGGTTCACTCTCTCCACCTGCCCGTTACTCTCGGGGTGAAAGGCTGATCGAGACCCCCAGACATTCCATGAACGCCTTCCAGACCCTCGAAGTGAACTGGGGACCCCGATCAGACACTATATCCTCAGGCACCCCGTAGTGCCGGAAGACGTGCGTAAACAAGGCCTCTGCAGTCTGTAGGGCCGTAGGGAGACCTGGCAGAGGGAGGAGACGGCAGGACTTAGAGAAGCGATCCACAGCGACCAGGATCGTGGTGTTTCCCTGTGAGGGGGGAAGATCAGTCAGGAAATCCACTGACAGGTGTGACCAAGGCCGCTGTGGAACGGGTAAGGGGTGAAGCTTCCCTCTGGGAAGGTGCCTAGGAGCCTTGCACTGACTGCACACCAAGCAGGAGGAAACATAAACCCTCACGTCCTTGGCCAAGGTAGACCACCAGTACTTCCCAACCAAACAGCGCATCATCCGACCGATCCCAGAATGACCAGAGGAGGGTGAAGTGTGGGCCCAATATATCAACCGATCACGGACAGCAGACGGAACGTACAGACGACCAGCGGGACACTGAGGCGGAGTGGGCTCTGCACGTAACGCCTGCTCAATGTCCGTGTCCAGCTCCCATACTACCGGCGCCACTAGGTAGGAGGCCGGGAGTATGGGGGTAGGATCCATGGACTGCTCCTCTGTGTCATACAGCCGGGACAGTGCGCCTGCCTTGACATTCTGGGAACCTGGTCTGTAGGAAAGGGTGAAAACAAAACGGGTGAAAAACATGGTCCACCTTGCCTGGTGAGGGTTCAGTCTCCTCGCTGCCGGGATGTACTCCAGATTGCAGTGGTCAGTCCAGATGAGAAAAGGGTGTTTAGCCCCCTCAAGCCAATCTCTCCACGCCTTCAGAGCCTTGACAACAGCCAACAGCTCCCGGTCCCCCACGTCATAGTTTCGCTCCGCCAGGCTGAGCTTCTTCGAGAAGAAAGCACAGGGGCGGAGCTTCGGTGGCGTACCCGAGCGCTGTGAGAGCACGGCTCCTATTCCAGCCTCGGACACGTCCACCACTATGAATGCCAAAGAGGAATCCGGATGGGCCAGCACGGGGGCCGAGGTAAACAGAGCCCTCAGGTGACCAAAAGCCCTGTCTGCCTCAGCCGACCACTGCAAACGCACCGCACCCCCATTCAGCAGTGAGGTAATGGGAGCCGCTACCTGACCAAAACCCTGGATAAACCGTTGCACCTCCTTTACCGTGGTGGGAGTCGGCCAATTACGCAAGGCTGAAATGCGGTCACTCTCCATCTCCACCCCAGATGTGGAAATGCGATACCCTAGGAAGGAGACAGACTGCTGGAAGAACAGGCAATTCTCAGCCTTGACGTACAGGTCATACTCCAACAATCGACCAAGCACCCTGCGCACCAGAGACACATGCTCGGCACGTGTAGTGGAGTATATCAGAATGTCATCAATGTACACCACTACACCCTGCACGTGCAGGTCCCTGAAAATCTCGTCTACAAAGGCTTGGAAGACTGATGGAGCATTCATCAATTCGTACGGCATTACGAGGTACTCAAAATGCCCTGTGGTCGTACTGAACGCCGTCTTCCACTCGTCTCCCTCCCGGATACGCACCAGATTGTAAGCGCTCCTGAGATCTAGTTTGGTGAAGAAGCACGCCCCGTGCATTGACTCAATCGCTGTGGCAATGAGCGGTAGCGGGTAACTATACCTCACCGTGATCTGGTTTAGACCTCAATAGTCAATACACTGGCGCAGACCTCCATCCTTCTTCTTCACAAAAAAGAAACTCGAGGAGGCGGGTGAAGTGGAGGGCCGAATGTACCCCTGATGCAGGGATTTGTTTTTAAAGCCACCGTCTCCGCCTCTGTCAGGGGATACACGTGACTTGTGGAAAGTGCAGTGTCTACCAGGAGATCTATCGCACAATCACCCCGTCGATGGGGTGGTAATTGAGTCGCCAAATCGGCATATTCAGGGGGAATGCGCACGGTGGAGACCTGGTCTGGACTTTCCACCGTAATAGCACCCACGGAAACCCCTAAACACCTCCTTGAGCACTCTCGCGACCACCCCGTGAGAACCCTCTGTTGCCAAGAAACAGTGGGGTCATGACGAGCTAACCAGGGTAGACCTAGCACCACGGGAAACGCAGGAGAGTCATTGAGGAAGAGACTGATCTTCTTCTTGTCACCCCCCTGCATTACCAAACCCAGAGGAGCGGTGGCGTCCCTGATCAACCCTGACCCTAATGGTCGACTGTCTAAGGCATGAATGGGGAAGGGCACAGCCACGGGAACAATAGGAATCCCTAAACTAAGGGCGAACGATCTGTCTATAAAATTCCCAGCCGCGCCTGAATCGACGAGTGCCTTATGCTGGGAATATGGGGAAAACTTAGAAAAAGTAACATACAAAAACATGTGTGCAACAGAGGGCTCTGGGTGAGAATGGTGCCGGCTCACCAGGGATGACGCCAGAGTACCCTGCCTGCTGCCTCGATCCCCGGAGAAACCGACCCGGCACCGACCGGCAGTGTGACCTCTGCGGCCACAGATGGTGCACGAAACGGAACCTCCTCCAGTCTCCCTACGCACAGCACCTCCCAGCTCCATGGGTACCGGAGTGGTGGTGCTGGGGGATGGAACCGACAGAGGCCGCTCTGGACGTCCGCGGGTAGCCAGCAGGTTATCCAACCGAATGGACAGGTCCACCAGCTGGTCAAATGTGAGGGTGGTCTCCCGACGGACGTCCTCGCACAAACTGCAGCGATAATGGTCAATCAGGGCCCTGTCACTCCATCCCGCGCCTGAGGCCAGGGTCCGAAAATCCATGGTGCAATCCTGGGCGCTCCTCGTCCCCTGCCTCAGATGAAAGAGACGTTCGCCCGCCACTCTACCCTCGGGTGGGTGGTCGCAGACTGCCCGGAAACGGCGGGAGAAATCCTCGAAGTGGTCCAGTAGCGCCCCATCTCCTTCCTCCCACACGGCGTTGGCCCACTCCAAGGCGGAAGTCGTAACACTCTCTCTCACTCAATGATCTCTCTCTCCCTCAATGATCTCTCGCTCACTCAATGATGTCTCACTCGCTCAATGATCTCTCTCACTTAATGATCTCTCTCTCACTCAATGATCCCCCCTCTCTCTCTCTCTCTCTCTCTCTCTCTATTCCTTTCACTCTCTCGCTCGCTCTCTCCCTCTCTCTCTCTCTCTCTCTCTCTCTCCCTCTCTCTCTTTTCTTCTCTCTCTCTCTCTCTCTCTCTCTCTCTCTCTCCCTCCCTCCCTATCTCCTCCCCCTCTCGCTCTCTCTCTATGACAGAGTACTTACAACTGGTATACCATATTTGCACATAAACTCACAGAAGACTACTTCATAATACCATTCAATCAAATGATTAGTATTCATCTGCACATCTGTTGCCTGAAAAAACAAACATTTACAGACTATCAGAGATGTATTATATAACAATAACATACTGTTGCATAGTACCTGCTTGTGTAAACAGCAGTTAATATCATGGTTCTATTGACACCTAAGCAGGACCTAAGTTTCTTTTGAGAGAGAGAGAGGGAGAAAGCGAGAGAGTGAAAGGGAGAGAGAGGAACACAAAGCCTTTACTATCTCATCTTGGAATATCCAAGGCCTGAGGTCATCTGCCTTTAGCCTAAAGAGCAGGAACCTGGACTTCATCAAATAAATACAGACATTGTCATCCTACAAGAAACCTGGTATAGAGGAGACAGACCTATTGGTTGCCCTCTAGGCTACAGAGAGCTGGCAGTCCCATCCACCAAACTACCAGGTGTGAAACAGGGAAGGGACTCAGGATGTATGCTAATTTGGTATAAAGCAGACCTAACTCACTCCATTAAAATAATCAAAACAGGAACATTTTACATTTGGCTAGAAATTCAAAAGGAAATGATCTTAACAGAGAAAAATGTCCTCCTGTGTGCTACCAATATCCCCCCACTAGAATCTCCATACTTTAATGAAGACAGCTTCTCCATCCTGGAGGGGGAAATCAATCATTTCCAGGCCCAGGGACATGTACTAGTCTGTGGCGACCTAAATGCCAGAACCAGACAAGAACCTGACACCCTCAGCACACAGGGGGACAAGCACCTGCCTGGAGGTGACAGCATTCCTTCCCCCATGTGCCCCTCTAGGCACAACTATGACAACATAACCAACAAAAATGGGTCACAACTCCTGCAGCTCTGTCGCACGCTGGGTATGTACATAGTCAATGTTAGGCATCGAGGGGACTCTCATGGTAGTTACACCTATAGCTCATCTCTTGGCAGTAGTACTGTAGACTACTGTATCACTGACCTCAACCCAGAGTCTTTTAGAGCATTCACAGTCAGCCCACTGACACTATAGTACCCTCCAAACTCGTCATTAAGCTCGAGACCCTAGGTCTCGACCCCGCCCTGTGCAACTGGGTCCTAGACTTCCTGATGGGCCGCCCCCAGGTGGTGAGGGTAGGAAACAACATCTCCACCCCGCTGATCCTCAACATTGGGGCCCCACAAGGGTGCGTTCTCAGCCTTCTCCTGTACTCCCTGTTCACCCATGACTGCGTGGCCAAGCACGCCTCCAACTCATTCATCAAGTTTGCAGACGACACTACAGTGGTAGGCTTGATTACCAACAATGACAAGACGGCCTACAGGGAGGAGGTGAGGGCCCTCGGAGTGTGGTGTCAGGAAAATAACCTCTCAAACGTCCACAAAACAAAGGAGATGATCGTGGACTTCAGGAAACAGCAGAGGGAGCACCCCCCTATCCACATCGACGGGACAGTAGTGGAGAAGGTGGAAAGTTTTAAGTTCCTCGGCGTACACATCACGGACAAACTGAAATGGTCAACCCACACAGACAGTGTGGTGAGTAGGCGCAACAGCGCCTCTTCAACCTCAGGAGGCTGAAGAAATTTGCCTTGTCACCAAAAACACTCACAAACTTCTACAGATGCACAATCGAGAGCATCCTGTCGGGCTGTATCACTGCCTGGTACGGAAACTGCTCCGCCCACAACCGTAAGGCTCTCCAGAGGGTAGTGAGGTCTGCACAACGCATCACCGGGGGAAAACTACCTGCCCTCCAGGACACCTACACCACCCGATGTCACAGGAAGGCCAAAAAGATCATCAAGGACAACAACCACCCGAGCCACTGCCTGTTCACCCCGCTATCATCCAGAAGGCGAGGTCAGTACAGGTGCATCAAAGCTTGGACCGAGAGACTGAAAAACAGCTTCTGTCTCAAGGCCATCAGACTGTTAAACAGCCATCACTAACATTGAGTGGCTGCTGCCAACATACTGACTCAAATCTTTAGCCACTTTAATAATTAAAAATTGGATATAATAAATGTATCACTAGCCACTTTAAACAATGCCACTTTATATAATGTTTACATATCCTACATTACTCATCTCATATGTATATACTGTACTCTATACCATCTACTGCATCTTGCCTATGCCGTTCGGCCATCGCTCATCCCTATATTTATATGTACATATTCTTATTCATTCCTTTACACTTGTGTGTATAAGGTAGTTGTTGTGAAATTGTTAGATTACTTGTTAGATATTACTGCATGGTCAGAACTAGAAGCACAAGCATGTCGCTACAATCGCATTAACATCTGCTAACCATGTGTATGTGACAAATTAAATTTTTTTGATTTGATTTGACACCCCTATCAGACCACAGCAAAATCACAGTCTACTTGAACAGAGCAATACTCAATCATGAGGCATGAAAGCCAAAGGAACTGAGTTATATTAAGAAATGCTATAGATGGAAGGAATGTAGTTTGGAAACCTACCAAAAAACAATTAGGCAACAACAAATTCAATCCCTTTTAGACAACTTCCTGGACAAAACGTTCCACTGTAGTAACTCTCTAGAGACAGCAGGAGCGGTAGAGATACTCTGAATGATCGGCTATAAAAAGCCAACTGACATTTATTCCTGAGGTGGTGACCGGTTGCACCCTCAACAACCACTGTGATTATCATTATTTGACCCTGCTGGTCATCTATGAACATTTTAAAATCTTGGCCATGTTCTGTTATAATCTCCACCCGGCACAGTGAGAAGAGGACTGGCCACCCCTCATAGCCTGATTCCTCTCTAGGTTTCTTTCTAGGTTCTGGCCTTTCTAGGGAGTTTTTCCTAACCACCATGCTTTTACACCTGCATTGCTTGCTGTTTGGGGTTTTAGGCTGGGTTTCTGTACAGCACAGTGACATCAGCTGATGTAAGAAGGGGTTTATAAATACAGTGAGGGAAAAAAGTATTTGATCCCTGCTGATTTTGTACATTTGCCCACTGACAAAGAAATGATCAGTCTATAATTTTAATGGTAGGTTTATTTGAACAGTGAGAGACAGAATAACAACCAAAAAATCCAGAAAAACGTGAAAAATGTTATAAATTGATTTGCATTTTAATGAGGGAAATAAGTATTTGACCCCCCTCTCAATCAGAAAGATTTCTGGCTCCCAGGTGTCTTTTATACAGGTAACGAGTTGAGATTAGGAGCACACTCTTAAAGGGAGTGCTCCTAATCTCAGCTCGTTACCTGTATAAAAGACACCTGTCCACAGAAGCAATCAATCAATCAGATTCCAAACTCTCCACCATGGCAAAGACCAAAGAGCTCTCCAAGGATGTCAGGGATAAGATTGTAGACCTACACAAGGCTGGAATGGGCTACAAGACCATCGCCAAGCAGCTTGGTGAGAAGGTGACAACAGTTGGTGCGATTATTATTCACAAATGGAAGAAACACAAAAGAACTGTCAATCTCCCTCGGCCTGGGGCTCCATGCAAGATCTCACCTCGTGGAGTTGCAATGATCATGAGAACGGTGAGGAATCAGCCCAGAACTACACGGGAGGATCTTGTCAATGATCTCAAGGCAGCTGGGACCATAGTCACCAAGAAAACAATTGGTAACACACTACTCCGTGAAGGACTGAAATCCTGCATCACCCGCAAGGTCCCCCTGCTCAAGAAAGCACATATACATTACGTCTGAAGTTTGCCAATGAACATCTGAATGATTCAGAGGACAACTGGGTGAAATTGTTGTGGTCAGATGAGACCAAAATGGAGCTCTTTGGCATCAACTCAACTCGCCGTGTTTGGAGGAGGAGGAATGCTGCCTATGACCCTAAGAACACCATCCCCACCGTCAAACATGGAGGTGGAAACATTATGCTTTGGGGGTGTTTTTCTGCTAAGGGGACAGGACAACTTCACCGCATCAAATCTTGGGTGAGAACCTCCTTCCCTCAGCCAGGGCATTGAAAATGGGTCGTGGATGGGTATTCCAGCATGACAATGACCCAAAACACACAGCCAAGGCAGCAAAGGAGTGGATCATGAAGAAGCACATTAAGGTCCTGGAGTGGCCTAGCCAGTCTCCACACCTTAATCCCATAGAAAATCTGTGGAGGGAGCTGAAGGTTCGAGTTGCCAAACGTCAGCCTCGAAACCTTAATGACTTGGAGAAGATCTGCAAAGAGGAGTGGAACAAAATCCCTCCTGAGATGTGTGCAAACCTGGTTGCCAACAACAAGAAACGTCTGACCTATGTGATTGCCAACAAGGGTTTTGCCACCAAGTACTGAGTCATGTTTTGCAGAGGGGGTCAAATACTTATTTCCCTCATTAAAATGCAAATCAATTTATAACATTTTTCACGTGCGTTTTTCTGGATTTCTTTGTTGTTATTCTGTCTCTCACTGTTCAAATAAACCTACCATTAAAATTATAGACTGATAATTTCTTTGTCAGTGGGCAAACACACAAAATCAGCAGGGGATCAAATACTTTTTTTCCTCACTATACATTTGATTGAAATTTGATTAATAGTAAAGGTGCAAACTTCTTAACAGTATATTTGACCTCTCAACTTCCCATCAAATCTAAAAATCTCAAATATAAAACTGAAGAAAATGAACAACAATGACGAGGAATGCAAAAATGTTAAAAATAAATTGAGAAACCTGTCCAACTAAAAACATAGAGATCCGGAAAACCTGAGTCTACGCCTTCACTATGGTGACCACGTATTCACCCTGCACACCCTAATTGACAAACAAACAAACCAAAACATGGGCAAAGTCTTCTCATGCTTTGTTGATTTCAAAAAAGCCTTCGACTCAATTTGGCATGAGGGTCTGCTCACAAATTGATGGAAAGTGGTGTTGGGAGAAAAACATACAACATTATAAAATCAATGTACACAAACAACAAGTATGAGGTTAAAATAGGCAAAAAACATACATTTTTTACCACAGGGCGGTGAGGGGAGACAGGGATGCAGCGTAAGCCCCACCCTCTTCAACATATAAATCAACGACTTGGCGAGGGCACTAGAACAGCCTGCAGCACCCGGCCTCACCCTACTAGAATCTGAAGTCAAATGTCTGTTTGCTGATGATCTGGTGCTTCTGTCCCCAACCAAGGAGGGCCTACAGCAACACCTAGATCTTCTGCACAGATTCTGCCAGACATGGGCCCTGACAGTAAATCTCAGTAAGACCAAAATAATGGTGTTCCAAAAAAGGTCCAGTTCCCAGGACCACGAATACAAATTCCATCTAGACACCGTTGCCCTAGAGCACACAAAACACTATACATACCTTGGCCTAAACATCAGCGCCACAGGTAACTTTCACAAAGCTGTGAACGATCTGAGAGACAATGCAAGAAGGGCATTCTATGCCATCAAAAGGAACATACAATTCAACATACCAATTAGGATCTGGCTAAAAATACTTGAATCTGTTATAGAACCCATTGCCCTTTACCCATTGCCCTTTTGCAGAATTCTGCAAACAAAATATCCTCTGTGTACAACGTAGAGTACACAGTGGCAGAATACCTGACCACAGTGACTGACCCAAACTTAAGGAAAGCTTTGACAATGTACAGACTCAGTGAGCATACCCTTGCTATTGAAAAAGGCCGCCGTAGGCAGCCTGGCTCTCAAGAGAAGACAGGCTATGTGCACACAGCCCACAAAATGAGGTGGAAACTGAGCTGCACTTCCTAACCTCATGCCAAATGTGCGAAGGTAACCTGCCTAAATGATTACCGCCCGTAGCATCACAATACCACAGTGTAGCATCACAGCAGCAAGAATTGTGACCTATTGCCACAAGAAAAGGTCAACCAGTGAAGAACAAACACTATTGTAAATACAACCCATATTTATGCTTATTTATTTTACCTTTTGTACTTTAACCATTTGTACATCGTTACAACACTGTAAATATACTGTACATAATATTGCATTTGTAACGTCTTTATTATTTTGGAACTTCTGGGAGTGTAATGTTTACTGTTCATTTTAATTGTTAATTTCACTTTTGTATATTATCTACTTCACTTGCTTTGGCAATGTTAACATATGTTTCCCATGACAATAAAGCCCCTTGAATTGAATTGAATTGGGAGAGAGAGAGAGAGAGAGAGAATGATTGAGTCTTTGAATGAAGAGATTGAAGAGGTATAGAGAGAGACAGAGAGTGTGAGAGAGAGAGAAAGAGAGACAGAGAGAGAGGGAAAGAGAGAGAGAGAGAGAGAGAGAGAGAGAAGGAAAGAGAGATAGAGAGAGATAGAGAGAGAAGAAAAGAGAGATAGAGAAAGAGAGGGAGAGAGAGAAGGAAAGAGAGAGAGAGAGAGAGAGAGAGAGAGAGAGAGAGAGAGAGAGAGAGAGAGAGAGAGAGAGAGAGAGAGAGAGAGAGAGAGAGAGAGAGAGAGAGAGAGAGAGAGAGAGAGAGAAGAAAAGAGAGA
>QNTS01002126.1:3781-56134 GCA_003317085.1 Hucho hucho | reverse complement strand
CCATTCTCTCTCTCTCTCTCTCTCTCTCTCTCTCTCTCTCTCTCTCTCTCTCTCTCTCTCTCTCTCTCTCTCTCTCTCTCTCTCAGCCAATTCTGTCTCTCTCTTTCTCTCTCTGTCCATATTCACTCTCTCTCTCTGTCAATTTTTTCTCTCTCTGTCCATTCTCTCTCTCTCTCTGCTTGCGCACAACCCCAGGTGATGAAGGTAGTCAACAACACATTCACCATGCTGACCCAGGAAACGGAGGGCCGAGCACGCCCCCATTCACATCGACGGGGCTGTAGTGGAGTGGGTTGAGAGCTTCAAGATCCTCAGTGTCCACATCCCCTATCAGGGTCCACAGACACCATCACAGTCGTGAAGCGGGCATGACAATGCCTCTTCCCACTCAGTTCCTCAAAACGTTATACAGATGCAACATTGAGAGCATCTTGACTGGCTGCCTCACCGCTTGGTATGGCAACTGCTTGGCATCCGACCACGAGGCGCTACAGAGGGTAATCAGTTCAACCCAGTACATCACTGGGGCTGAGCTCTCTGCCATCCAGCACCTATATACCAGGCGGTGTCAGAGAAAGGCCCTAAAAACTGTCAAAGACTCCAGACACCCAAGTCATAGACTGTTCTCTCTGAACAGCTTCTACCACTAAGCCATAAAACTACTAAATAGTTAGTTAAATTGTTAAATAGTGTGTGTGTGAAAGAGAGAGTGTGTGAGAGAGAGAGAGAGAGAGAAATCCCTTTGAATTGAACTGAGAGGGAGAGAGATAGATACAGAGAGAGAGGGGGGGGCGTGTCTGCTGCAAGCGTGGGCCTCTCCTCATCTCCCCACTGACTGACTCAATTCAGTTCACTAGAAATCATATTTAAACTGATTTAGGCTCCCATCCCCCTCTTCTATACTGCACAGACCCTAGCAACCACGCCAAGCCTACAGTTACCAAGCAACCAGACAGAGCTGGAGCCACTGGCTCCACAGTGGTGTGTGTATGTGTGTGTGTGTGAGAGAGAGTGTGTGTGAGTGTTTATGTCAATGTGTGTGTGCATGTGCGTGTGTGTGTGTGTGTGCGAGAGAGATCATGTTCATTATCTATTTCACTTGCTTTGGCAATGTAAACATATGTTTCCCATGCCAATAAAGCCTCTTAAATTGAATTGAACTGAGAGAGAGAGAAAAATATTTTGTTTTACATGTTGAGATGGGAGTTTTTATGACAGCTTCATGCATTACAGAATTAACATCTGGTAATAGAAACTGGGCGATAGAGGATTATTAAAATCTATCAACAAATGGGATTTGATTAAAAAAAACACTGCAGGGATTTAAAGGGACAAAGCCTGTCTCCAAAAGAGAAAGCATGGGACAACAGAACTTGCCGCCTGCACACATAAAAAATATAGCTTGTTTTAAAAACGTGATTCATTTAACAAATCACAGTGGTATGAAAGGTCATCACCGACATATAGAAAGGGTCTTGTGGGTGTAGCTATTCTTCCAACCGCTAGAGGTCGTCGTTACCCAAGGAATCCCCCCCCCCAATGTTTGAACTTTGAAATTGGGAGGAGTCGCTAGTTATGGGGGTGTTTTACAGGTTTGCGGATGGGCGAAGAATTGGCGTTGACAAAGATTTGGACTGCATTTCAGGGAGGGCGAAGGCTGTCAGTCATCATGGCCACTTCGCTAGCTTATTTTAGTGAGCGAGCCAAGGCTAGTTCGTGAATGAACCTGCAAGCGGGGCTTTTCTATGTTGTTTTGCTCGTGAAGTGGCTAACGTTAGCTAGCCTAATAACATCCGGATTTACCTCTCAATAAGATGATTAGGTAGCTAGCCACACTTTCCTACACGATACTGGTTTTCTGTCACAGGCACCAACTGTCATTTAACGTTAGACAAATAATGTTATTCATCTAGCTACTATACGTATTGTATTGGTTTGCTATCTAGCGTTAGCTAGCTCTATCTATTTTTACAAAGCAATGGCTGCAGACCTGCAAGCAAAATACACCAAATTGGCCCAGGAGTATTCTAAGGTAAGTGGCTTCTTGTTGCCATATCTTTAGCCACAGTTCTTGGCTATTTAATCTGATTGCTGAATCATTCTCGCTAACGAACGTTACCTAACATTGGGTTGGTTCAATATGCAACGTAGGCCATGTACCCACAGGGATCCTAGTACCCTTGGTTGGGAACCACTACTCTAAACAACACAACTACTCTCAACCCCCCTGTCATGTTACCCTAACCATAGAAAATGGATTGGTAGCCATGTCAATAGTACCCATCCTGAAACCCTTTGTAGACATTATTACAATACATGTTAACTAGTGACTTGATTTGGTTAATATAAAAACCATCCTCGTGACCCACACGTTGTCAGCTGACAGGCAGTGGAGGGAGTGCATGGTGTTTCCTGTCTGGCTGTTGTAAAATGACAAACCCCCCCCCTCCTCCGGCCCATATCCGGTTATTTGGAAGAAGCGCTGACATTGTATGTTCCCATATATGTGGTGTGTAGTTGCCCAATAAGTAGCAACACTTATTCGCCCAACCATAGAAAATGTATGTTGGGTTCTATTGTTAAATCATCAAATATGGATAAAATCTCACATAAAATCCATAAAATAGCTATGTTGCTTTGCTTAGAAGCTGAAGGCCTGTACTGTCAAATTGGCCAGTTTGTTCTTTAGAGCTAGTCTGTGTGAGCGTTTGTACATTTGTGTGTTGCAGTAGACCTACATCTGTCTGTACTCCCATGTCTCCATAGCTCCGGGCCCAGAACCAAGTCTTGAAGAAGGGCGTGGTAGACGAGCAGGCTAGCTCCACCTCTCTGAAGGTACTCAACCATTCAGAGCCCACTGGAATAGTTTTGCTAATTTCTCCCTTTCCCCTCAGAAATCCTGGTTAAAGGATTTCTGAAACGAGGAGGAAATAAGGTGGAATGGGACCCTCCAACCAGGATTTCAGTAACAACAAAAAACTGGAAATATTGATTGACTTGAAAGGCCTTGTATGCATTCAGTCGGGCTGTGGCACTCATGTTGCCTACTGTATGTTCTCTGGCTGTGCGCCACCCATGTCATAGGCTGTAGGCTTTTTCATTTAGTAGAAAATATATTTTTAAAAGTCCAATGCCATTATTTTATATGATTTTATTGTAAGAATAATATATACTGAACGAAAATATAAACGCAACATGTAAAGTCTTGGTCCCATTTTTCATAGGCAAAAAAAATAGTATTTCTCAAATTTGGTACATACATTTTTTATATCCCTGTTAGTGAGCATTTCTCTGTCGCCAAAATAATCCATCCACCTGACAGGTGTGGTATATCAACAAGCTGATTAAACAACATGATCATTACATAGGTGCGTCTGTGCTGGGGACAATAAAAGCGCATTCTAAAATGTGCAGTGTTGTCACAAAACACAATGACACAGACGACTCAAGTTTTGAATGAGCGTGCAATTAGCATGCTGACTGCAGGAGTTTCCAACATAGCTGTTGCCAGAGAATTGAATTTCTCCACCATAAGCCGCCTCCAACGTCATTTTAGAGAATTTGGCAGTACATCCAACCAGCCTCACAACCGCTTACCACATGTAACCACGACAGCCCAGGACCTCCACATCCATTTTTTTCACCTGCGCGATCGTCTGAGGACGGGGAGGGAGGGGTGCTTTAGAGTATTTAAAAAAAAAACTAAACTAATTCTGATTGGCTGGGCCTGGCTCCCTAGTGGCTGGGCCTGGCTCCCTAGTGGCTGGGCCTGGCTCCCTAGTGGCTGGGCCTGGCTCCCTAGTGGCTGGGCCTGGCTCCCTAGGGGCTGGGCCTGGCTCACTAGGGGCTGGGCCTATCCAGTCATGTAAAATCCATAGATTAGGGCCTTTTTTTAACTGACTGATTTCCTTCTATGAAAATCTTAGAAATTGTTGCATGTTGTGTTTATATTTTTGTTCAGTATAATTGAACTTAGCTGAATAAAATCGAAAGGATATTTTTCCAGTTCTGGAGCGAGTGTGCATATGAAGTGGCTGTGTCGAGCATAGAAGTGATCATTTCAAACAGGTCCTATATGCTAGATTTTTTGTTATTTGGCAAATTTAGTTGTGAATGATACAAACCTTAGAATGTCTTAGAAATCTAAACGTATATGGGCTGCGTGATGCGACTATAGGCTATTGACTATTTGAAAAAAGTAAAAAAAAAAAAAGAGCTTGCACTCTGTTCCTTGCTGTCAGTTGGCACACCCTGTTCTCTCATCAAGTGGTCTTACTTTCGCCTATTTTCAATTTCATCTTGTCTTCACTAATATGTAACATTTGTTTAGATTTAGAATGGGCAGTTATCAAATGGGGAGGGGGAAAAATACATTTCGTCTGTATGCGCTCCAATTGCAAATTGAGGCCCTTTTCCCTCAGTGTAAATCATGCTGGGTAGGCTACTCTGGTTTTACAGGGGAGCAGCTGAGAAATACATGTAGTAGCAGCTGGGATCCTCGTTTTAGTGGCAACCATCAAAACTCTGCTTTCATACAGGACTGCATATGGACATGTCTTGGCTTATAAGGACATTTCACACAGGACTGCATATAGACATGTCTGGGCTTATAAGGACATTTCACACAGGACTGCATATAGACATGTCTGGGCTTATAAGGACATTTCACACAGGACTGCATATAGACATGTCTGGGCTTTTGAGGATGTTTCACACAGGACTGCATATAGAAATGTCTGGGCTTATAAGGACATTTCATTCACACAGGACTGCATATAGAAATGTCTGGGCTTATAAGGACACTTATTTCAGTCCACGCATCAACCACTGTTTGAGGAACATGCAGGCTCTCGCTGTGAGACAGGTGATATTCCGCCAAAACTCTGTATGCCATGTGCTCTTCAACCATGTTCTTGCAGCTACCCAATGCTTGATTTGGGAAACCAAGTGAAATCTGTTTGGGAACATCGATAGTAACATGTTTTCACAACGAAACAGATTTATTTAAACTTTTGACAAACCCTATCTCTGCACGCTTGAGAAAGGAATAAAGGAGAGAGAGAGGAGAAGGAAACACTGGTGAGATGTTCTGTGTCTAAAGGTAATGTGTCAGCCTATTAATTATGAAAATATAAAAATGCCATATTACTAGGCTATTCAAAATCAAATACAAATTCACTATAATTGTAGGCTAACTGTAAGCCATCCTGCACAATCAATGAACCAACAGCATCACCTAGGCCTATATGGATAGAACGTTTGAAGCGTTTCATAAGGTAACCAGTCCATCCAGTATGCATAATAATACAGTCCACACTCAAAGGTGATTACTAGAATTAGTTTAATTTGAGTAGGTGCTAGACCAATCATGTACCAAAGACATATGTTTTTCTGCCGTGCGTAATATGTGGTAGGCTATAAGGCATTGTATTGTTACATTTTTAAATGTTTTATGTAGGGCTTCTCATATAGGCCTATGCATATGGCTTTTGTAAATGCAACGTCTCAAATGTTTTGAATTAATCATCACCTTAAGTGCTGCCCATTTTGTTGTACCATGTGGACCCAGAGGATATCACTTGAAAGTATTAATTAAAACGCTTGTTTCCAAAGTGGTCCTCGATGGTAAACAACTTTCACTATGTTTTCCACTCAGTTTCAATCTGTGGAACTTCTTTCTTCAAATTGATCACAGTGAAGTAAAAACATGTAGCCTAACGGTGTGTTTTAAAAGCATGATACTGTTTTGATAAGTGTTTGAGGAGATTTTCCATTGTATTTGCATTGAACCTGTTCTCAACTGGCCTACCTGGTTAAATAAAGGTAAAAAAAGTAAAATAAAATTGATGTCAGAGTGGTTGGAGGAACAGTAGAGCCCTGAGTGCCAGGCCATTAACGACCTGATGGTAGTTAGCAGTTGGATACTACTAATGCATGATACTACTAGTGCATAAGAGGAGATTACTGTGACTCAACGGTCACGTGGAATATGACTGCGGTCATGACACATGATTGCCGGTGTGCCGATAATACGGTCACTGCAACAGCCCTAGCGTTCAGTCAATGTCATTGTATGTGTTGAGCGCTCACTGAGCGTCTTCTCCTCCACACATGTACTACAGGAGCAGGTGAAGCAGCGAGAGCAGAGCCTGAGGAAGGTGGAGCAGGAGATGGATAGTCTCACCTTCAGGAACCAGCAGTTGGCTAAGAGGGTAGAGCTGCTGCAGGAGGAACTGTCTGCCAGCGAAGCCAAGGGCAAGAAGAGCAAGGTAGAGACAGACACTGGTCCTCTTGCTCTGTTGTAAAGGAGTGGCGCTTGCAACGCCAGGATAGTGGGTTTGATTCCCGGCATCACCCATACGTAAAAAGTATGCACACATGACTGTAAGTTGCTTTGGATAAAGGCGCCTGCTAAAATGGCATATATAAGAGAGGGAATAGGGTACACCCCACAATCCGACATGTCATTTGGTATGCAAAGTGATTTGTCGGATCAGTGATTCTCATCAGTTCAACTGCAATGTAGTGAATCTCAAAGGCACCTTCTCTCTACCAGAACAAAGGGGACTCCCCCTCCCAGCAGGGCTTGCAGCAGACCCAGAGTGTGTTTGATGAGGACCTGCATAAGAAGATCCAGGAGAACGAGAGGCTTCACATCCAGGTCTGTCTCTGAGACATGGGAGTGTATGGACAAGTGTATACCAAGAGACTACTGGCTTGAATATGTCTACATCATTATGTATTTGACCAGTTGATTTTGTGTGCTCATGTCTATGGATGATGATGATGATGATGATGATGATGATGTTTTTATGATTCTTCTAAGGTAATGCCCAAATAAATATTTTATCCTTGGATGGACAATAAAGTTCTATTATGTTCTAAGTTCTATGAGGCTGATGAGCAGCACAGGCAGCAGGAGGCTCAGCTAAAGGTCCGGTTGGAGGAGCTGGAGAGAGACCATGAACAACACCAGGCCATAGTGGACGGACTCACCTCCAAATACATGGACACTATCGAGAGACTGCAGAGTGCCAAGGCCAGACTAGAGGTGAGAGGGAGGGAGGGAGAATAATTGAAGGAGGATGAGAGAGGCCTAAACTCATGAATTTGTTATTGATGATGTAAAACATGATGCCATTTGCTGTGTCCTCCTACAGGTGAAATCCCAGACTCTGGAGAGGGAAACTAATGAGTGCAGAGTTCAGACAGAGGAATGGTAAAAACCTTGTTATTATATTTCTATAGTAGAGGACTTAAAATGAAGCAATAATGAGGGTTCGAATAATGCATATGTGGGTTGTTGTGGATGGGGACGCATTTAGTATGGTCACTGAGCGGTCGCTTACTATTTCTCCTTCCTTCCCCTCCCCTCTCCCCCTCCCTCCATCCTCTTCTCTCTCAATTCAATGTCAATTTAAGGGCTTTATAGGCATGGGGAACGTTTAACATTGCAAAAGCAAGTGAAGTAGATAATATACAATAAAATTTAACAGTAAACATTACACTCACAGGAGTTCCAAAAGAAAAGACATTACAAATGTCATATTTTGTAATGTGCAAATAGTACAAAAGGGAAAATAAATAAACATAAATATGGGTTGTATTTACAATGGTGTTTGTTCTACTCTGGTTGCCCTTTTCTTGTGGCAACGGGTCACAAATCTTGCTGCTGTGATGGCACACCGTGGTAAATATCAGAGTTGATCAAAATTGGGTTTGTTTTCAAATTCTTTGTGGATCTGTGTCATCTGAGGGAAATATGTGTCTCTAATATGGTTATACATTTGGCAGGAGGTTTAGAAGTGCAGCTCAGTTTCCACCTCATTTTGTGGGCAGTGTGCAAATAACCTGCCTTCTCTTGAGAGCCAGGTCTGCCTACGGTGGCCTTTGTCAATAGCAAGACTATGCTCACTGAGTCTGTACATAGTCAAAGCTGTACATAGTCCTTAAGTTTGGGTTTGTCACAGTGGTCATGTATTCTGCCACTGTGTACTCTCTGTTTTAGGGCCAAAAAGCATTCTAGTTTGCTCAGTTTCTTTTTGTTAATTCTTTGCAATGTGTCAAGTAATTATCTTTTTGTTTTCTCATGATTTGGTTGGGTCTAATTGTGTTGCTGTCCTCTATCTCTAGTCAGCAGCAGTTGAGGAAGTGTCAGTCAGAGCTCAACAGACAGGTGAAACAGAGCAGTTGTGTCATCCAGGAGAAAGTGCCCTTCAACGACACCAGTGAGTACTATTTCACTATGTAACATTTCACCGACCCGGATCGTGTTCATTAGGAACCAAGCAGAAGACAACAGACTGAAACCGTGAGGGACTACCTAGATAGGTCCAATAAGAACTGCACATTTGTTGTTTTCTGTTGCGGTGTGTGCTCAAATGAACACAACCTTGTTGAAACATCACTGATTGTGGATTATTTGAGATCACATGTATTTACTACCAATGTTAGTGAATTACATATTTTGAATAATGCCATATTACACTTAAAGACATGCTCCGGAACGTTGGCGACTAAGTATTTTGTTTTTTAAACCTCCTGCTTTGGGCTGGATTTGTCAATGTGTAGTTCATACATGTGTAATCTATACTGAACAAAAATATAAACGGCTTATGGTAGAGAATTGAACATTAAATTCTCTGGCAACAGCTCTGGTGGACATTCCTGCTGTCAGCATGCCAATTGCACGCTTCCTCAACTTGAGACATCTGCCGTTGTTTGACAAAACTGCACATTTTACAGTGTTGTTCCCAGCACCAGGTGCACCTGTGTAATCATCATGCTGTTTGATCGTCTTCTTGATATGCTACACCTGTCAGGTGGATGGATTATCGTGGCAAAGGTGAAATGCTCACAAACAGAACATTTTAAAGAAATAACCTTTCTGTGCCTATAGACAATTTCTGGGATCTTTTATTTAATCTCAATAAACATGGGACCAACACTTCACATGTTGTGTTTATATTTTTGTTCAGTATCTCAGCAGAATTACTGTCTAACCTCAGTTAACCATTAAATCCCTAGTTTGAAAGCGACTGTTAACTGGAAGATGTGTAGCGTCATTTTCACTACATTTTCCCCACGTGGACTAGCCCCCTAGCAATTTGGTTTCTAGCCGATGAGCTTCAGCCCCTTGCCATTTTGAGTGACAGCTAGCAAGATGCACACACAGCAGAGAGAGAGAGAGCAATGGCGTGGTGCATATCTGCTCATGTGATGAAGTACACAATCTTCCCATTTTTGGCTCGTGAGCGCTACTTCCAGAACTACTGACTAAAAAGTATACAAAAGTACTGGAGAATCTCTAACATCTATCTCACTGATGCTGTAAGAAGAGGCACACTGAAGCACTGTCTAATGTGTCATGCTATGTTCAAGTCCAACGCTAGAGCTCTGTTCTCCTCTCTGCTCAGTGTCCTGGTTAGATAGAAGATTGCTTACTTAGTCCTTATAAAAGTGCCATTCGTAGATGGTATCAAAGTTTATGCTATATGAAGTACAGCGCTATGACATGCCATCATTCGGTGCATTAAACTGCTGTAAACCAGTTAGCAAGTAAATCATTTCAACTTTTTTGTCACCCTGAAATCTCTCCTTTAAATTTCCCTCCCTTTTTCTCCAGAATTCAGTGACTACAACAGCCTCAATGTTCCACCACACAACAGAAGACACCAGGTGAGAGGAAGCCCTATAGTAATATCCAGTATTATTCAATTCTGTTCTTGAATTTTATAGAACAGTCGGTGCTCGAACCTCCATTGTCAGTCTGGTCTGTATATGTGGTCCAGAGTTTTGGTAGTAATCTCCTCTCTCTCTTCCTGTCCTCTCCTCCAGTTGAAGGCCCGAGACGTGGCTGGTCAGGCCCTAGGCTTCGTCCAGGACCTAGTGGCGGCTCTGTTACACTTCCACTCCTACACAGAGCAGAGGGTGCACATCTACCCCCTGGATTCCTCTATCGAACCCATCTCACCACTCAACCAGAAGGTGAGGACACACACAATATCTCCGCCCGACATCCTTTAAAGGGACCAACAGCAGTTTGGACTTATAAATTAATAATGTATACCTATTGGTTCTTGCTTAGTTCAACTGTCGGACCCCATCAGAACCCAGAGTAGAAGCGTGTTTACTAAAATGTTTGTAAACAAACACTATATAGCCTCTGAACATGATTAAAACTATAATGTTGATATCATGGATGCCCAGTCCTTGCATCCATAGCTCTGTCTATGAATTTGAGTTGTTACATTTCTCCAGATCCCTCCCTCAGCTTTTTACCTAATTTCGGGGCGGGGAGAAAGCTGTATTGTTTATACTGCTGATGTTAAAATGTTTAGTCATTTAGCAATGTTCTTATCCAAAGTGACTTACAATAAGTGCTTTTGTCTGAAGTAGGTAAGATGTTCTCTTCTCCCCAGTTCTCCCAGTATCTACATGAGAATGCAGCCTATGTGCGCCCCTTGGAGGAAGGACTAGTGCAATTACACCAGAGCATCACAGAGGACACAGTAACAGTACTGGAGACTGTGGGGAAACTGAAGGACTTTGCTGATCATTTCACATCCTACACCCACTTTCTGCAGAAAATTCTACCATACCAGCTCAAAAGGTCAGTACTCATTACGTTAGAGGTGTGTGTGTGTGTGTGTGTATTTGCATCTAACGGGGTGGGTGGGTATTTTCCTCCTCATCCTCCTCTATTCTCCCCTCAGTCTGGAGGAAGAGTGCAGGGCTCCTTTGTGTACCTCCTCTCTCATCTCTAAGAACCAGGAGCTGCAGAGTGACATGAAGAGAATCACGTCAGTGTTCGACAAACTACACAGCTACATCATCCTACTGGCCTTACCTAGTGAGTTGTATCATCCTACTGGCCTTTGCTAGTGCGTTATATAATTCTACTGGCCTTACCTAGTGAGTTGTATCATCCCACTGGCCTTACCTAGGGAGTCATTTCGTTCTACTGGCCTAACCTAGGGAGTTAGTGCCTTCAGAAAGGATTCACACCCCTTGACTTTTTCCACATTTTGTTGTGTTACAGCCTGAATTTAAAATGGATTCAATTTAGATTTCTTGTCACTGGCTTACACACAATACCCTGTAATGTCAAAGTGGAATTATGTTTTTAAACAGTTTTATAAGTTAATTAAAAATGAAAAGCTGAAATGTCTTGAGTCAATTAAGTATTCAAGCCCTTTGTTATGGCAAGTCTAAATAAGTTACAGAGTAAACGTTTACCTAACAAATCACGTAATAAGTTGCATGGACTCCCTCTGTGCAATAATAGTTTTTAACATGATTTTTGAATGACTACCTCATCTCTGTATCCCACACATACAATTATCTGTAAGGTCCCTCAGTCGAGCAGTGAATTTGTAACACAGATTCAACCACAAAGACTAGGTAGGTTTTCCAATGCCTTGCAAAGAAGGGTACCTATTTGTAGATGGGTAAAAAAAAGAGCAGTTATTAGTTATACTTTGGATGGTGTATCAGTACACCCAGTCACTACAAAGATACAGGCGTCCTTCATAACTCAGTTACCAGAGAGGAAGGAAACCACTCAGGGATTTCACCATGAGGCCAATGGTGACTTTAAAACAGTTACAGAGTTTAATGGCTGTGATACGAGAACTGAGGATGGGTCAAAAACATTGTAGTTACTCCACAATACCAACCTTATTGACAGAGTGAAAAGAAGGAATCCTGTAGAGAATAAACATATTTCAAAACATGCATCCTATTTGCAATAAGGCACTAATATAATACTGCAAAAAATGTGGCAAAGAAAGTAACTTTTTGTCTCAAATACAAAGTGTTATGTTTGGGGCAAATCCAATCCATCACATCACTGAGTACCACTCGCCATATTTTCAAGCATACTGGTGACCATGTTATGGGTATGCTTGTAATCATTAACAACTGGGGATTTTTCAGGATAAAAAATAAACTGAATGGAGCTAAGCACAGGCAAAATCCTACAGGAAAACCTGATTCAGTCTGCTTTCCACCAGACACTGGGAGAGGAATTCACTTTTCACCAGCACAATAACATAAAACACAAGGCCAAATCTACACTGGAGTTGCTTACCAAGATGACAGTGAATGTTTCTGTGTCCGAGTTAAAGTTGACTTAAATCTACTTGAAAATCTCTTGCAAGACCTGAAAATGGTTGTCTAGCATTGATCAACAATCAATTTGACAGAGCTTGAAGAATTTTGAAAAGAATAATGGCCCAAAAATTTTGCACAATCCAGGTGTGGAAAGCTCTTAAAGACTTACCCAGAAAGACTCAAGCTGTAATCACTGCCAAAGGTGCTTCTACAAAGTCTTGACTCAGGGGCGTGAATTCTCATGTAAATTAGGGCTTTTGTATTTAATGTTCAATAAAGTTGCAAACATTTCTAAAAACATGTTTTCACTTTGTCATTATGGGGTATTGTGTGTAGATGGGTGAGGGGAAAACATTTATTTAATACATTTTAGACTGACCCCTTGACTTATTTCACATTTTCTTGTGTTACAGCCTGAATTTAAAATGTATAAAATAAATGTTTTAAAATGTATTAAATAAATGCAAATAAATGTTTTCCCCTCCCCCATTCCAGTGGGTCAGAAGTTTACATACACTAAGTTGACTGTGCTTTTAAACAGCTTGGAAAATTCCAGAAAATGATGTCAAGGCTTTAGAAGCTTCTGATAGGCTAATTGACATCATTTGAGTCAATTGGAGGTGTACCTGTGGATGTATTTCAAGGCCTACCTTCAAACTCAGTGCCTCTTTGCTTGACATCATGGGAAAATCAAAAGAAATCAGACCTCAAAGAAATTGTAGACCTCCAGAAGTCTGGTTGATCCTTGGGAGCAATTTCCAAACGCCTGAAGGTACCACATTCATCTGTACAAACAGAAGTACGCAAGTATAAACACCATGGGACCACGCAGCCGTCATACCGCTCAGGAAGGATACGCGTTCTGTCTCGTAGAGATGAACATACTTTGGTGCGAAAAGTGCAAATCAATCCCAGAACAACAGCAAAGGACCTTTTGAAGATGCTGGATGAAACCGGTACAAAAGTATCTATATCCACAGTAAAACGAGTCCTATATCGACATAACCTGAAAGGCCGCTCAGCAAGGAAGAAGCCACTGCTCCAAAACCGCCATAAAAAAGCCAGTCTACGGTTTGCAACTGCACATGGGGACAAAGATTGTAGTTTTTGGAGAAATGTCCTCTGGTCTGATGAAACAAAAATATAACTGTTTGGCCATAATGACCATCGTTATGTTTGGAGGAAGAAGGGGGAGTCTTGCAAGCCGAAGAACACCATCCCAACCGTGAAGCATGGGGGTGGCAGCATCATGTTGTGGGGGTGCTTTGCTGCATGAGGGACTAGTGCACTTCACAAAATAGATGGCATCATGAGGAAGGAAAATTATGTGAATATATTGAAGCAACATCTCAAGACATCAGTCAGGAAGTTAAAGCTTGGTTGCAAATGGGTCTTCCAAATGGACAATGACCCCAAGCATACTTCCAAAGTTGTGGCAAAATGGCTTAAGGACTACAAAGGTATTGGAGTGGCCATCACAAAGCACTGACCTCAATCCTATAGAAAATTTGTGGGCAGAACTGAAAAAGCGTGTGCGAGCAAGGAGGCCTACAAACCTGACTCAGTTACACCAGCTCTGTCAGGAGGAATGGGCCAAAATTCACCCAACTTATTGTGGGAAGCTTGTGGAAGGCTACCCAAAACATTTGACCCAAGTTAAACAATTTTTAAAGGCAATGCTACCAAATACTAATTGATTGTATGTAAACTTCTGACCCACTGGGAATGTGAGAAAATAAATAAAAGCTGAAATAAATCATTCTCTCTCTATTCTGACATTTCATATTCTTAAAATAAAGTGGTGATCCTAACTGACCTAAGACAGGGAACTTTTACTAGGGTTAAATGTCAGGAATTGTGAAAAACTGAGTTGAAATGTGTTTGGCTAAGGTGTATGTAATCTTCCGACTTCAACTGAGTGAGTGTGTGTGTGTGTGTGTGTGTGTGTGTGTGTGTGTGTGTGTATTTGCAAAAATGTCTAAACCTGTTTTTGATTTGTCTTTATGGGGTACTGTGTGTAGATTGATGAGGCGGAAAAAAACAATTTAATACATTTTAGAATTAGGCTGTAGCTCAAGGTGGAAAAAGTGAAAGGGTCTGAAATAAATTCTGAATGCATTGTATATCATTTTACTGTTCTTACCTAGGGAGTTATATCATCTTGCTGGCCTTACGTAGTGAGTAGTGTCAAAATGGAGGAAAATATTTTGCTGTGTTCTGTATACGATCTTGAATAATGTATTTGTAATGTATAGCCTTGATAACTAACCTGTTTGACAAACTGAATAGCTACTGTCTGGAGGACCCTTTCCTGGTGAGTGATGGGGGACTAGAGGAGAGGGAGGATTCATAAGGGTTGGGTTAAGGCAGCAGACTCATTTCAGTTTCCCTCTGACAAAGTAATGGTCTAGAGGAAGCTGGGCCGAGTGGGGTTAATTTCCTCTAGACTCTACTGGGTCTGCTATACTGTACTGGAGCTACCAGATATGTAATATCAAGTTGAAAGTTGGGTGTAGACAGTAGTTTATTTTTTTATTTAGCTAGGCAAGTCAGTTAAGAATTTGTTCTTATTTACAATCATGGCCAAACCCGGATGACGCTGGGTCAATTGTGCGCTGCCTTATGAGACTCCCAATCACGGCCGGCTGTGCTACGTCCTGGATTTGAACCAGGTACTATAGTGACGCCTCTTGCACTGAGATGCAGTGCCTTAGACTGTTGCGCTACTCTGGAGTAATGTTTCCAATTGTTTTCCAGGTGTTCGACAGGACGCCATGCCCCAGAGCAGTTCCTCTGCTGTCTTCACCCAGCTGGCTGCCTGTCTACACTGTCTTCACGATGCCGTCAAAGGTGAATTATTCATTTTTTTTTTACTATAAAATATTATTTCTAATTTGTGTTTTTGTAGACTAATGTTCAAGCCACTCCTTCCAAATGAAATGTATTGGTTGCGTACACAGTTGAGCAGATGTTATAATGGGTGCAGCGAAATGCTTATGTTACTAGCGCCTAACAATGCAATAAAATGTCAAACCGGTACACACAATCCATTTAAAAAACAGAACAACAAGAAATGTCTTTTCTTCTGTGTTCTGTGGAGATGTCTAAAAGAAAATGTTGATGCTTGATCCGGGAAGCCAGAGGCTGCGTACGGAGGGTGTGACGTAATTGCGGAGCCTACAGAGGCTTGCGGAGGCCAAAGGAAGCTCTGTACCAAATCGCCATGCGCCTCCCAAATGTTGAAACAATGCGTAGGGCTCCGTATAACGCCCTACGATTGGTTAGCGTATGTGGGGGTGGTGCGTCCTGTATAAACACAAACTCACTTCCTTGATAACTTCATTCACAACAGCTCTGATCTAAGAAAGCCCAGTAAGTGTGAATGTGCTGACTTCTGCTGAGGCCGCATCGCAGTAAATGCTCTACGGCCAATGCAGACACTGGAATGGCCATAAATGGGCTTTAAGCTTAACCGTTATAAAGCAGTATACAGTGAGGGGAAAAAAGTATTTGATCCCCTGCTGATTTTGTACGTTTGCCCACTGACAAAGAAATGATCAGTCTATAATTTTAATGGTAGGTTTATTTGAACAGTGAGAGACAGAATAACAACAAAAAAATCCAGAAAAACGAAAACTAATTTTAATGAGGGAAATAAATAATAAGACCCCCTCTCAATCAGAAAGATTTCTGGCTCCCAGGTGTCTTTTATACAGGTAACGAGCTGAGATTAGGAGCACACTCTTAAAGGGAGTGCTCCTAATCTCANTGTTTGGAGGAGGAGGAATGCTGCCTATGACCCCAAGAACACCATCCCCACCGTCAAACATGGAGGTGGAAACATTATGCTTTGGGGGTGTTTTTCTGCTAACGGGACAGGACAACTTCACCGCATCAAAGGGACGATGGTCGGGGCCCTGTACCGTCAAATCTTGGTTGAGAACCGCCTTCCCTCAGCCAGGGCATTGAAAATGGGTCGTGGATGGGTATTCCAGCATGACAATGACCCAAAACACACAGCCAAGGCAACAAAGGAGTGGCTCAAGAAGAAGCACATTAAGGTCCTGGAGTGGCCTAGCCAGTCTCCAGACCTTAATCCCATAGAAAATCTGTGGAGGGAGCTGAAGGTTCGAGTTGCCAAACGTCAGCCTCGAAACCTTAATGACTTGGAGAAGATCTGCAAAGAGGAGTGGGACAAAATCCCTCCTGAGATGTGTGCAAACCTGGTTGCCAACAACAAGAAACGTCTGACCTCTGTGATTGCCAACAAGGGTTTTGTCACCAAGTACTAAGTCATGTTTTGCAGAGGGGTCAAATACTTATTTCCCTCATTAAAATGCAAATCAATTTATAAGATTTTTCACGTGTTTTTCTGGATTTTTTTGTTGTTATTCTGTCTCTCACTGTTCAAATAAACATGTTTTTAGAAATGTTTACTAATTTATAAAATATATATATACATACATACATACATACCTCCCATTTAGATAAGTTTTCAGACCCTTTACTCATTACTTTGTTAATGCACCTATTTGCAGCGATTTACAGCATTGAGTCTTCTTGAGTATGACGCTACAAGCTTGGCACACCTGTACTTGGGCAGCTTCTCCCATTCTCTGCAGATCCTAGCTCTATCAGGATGGATGGGGAGCGTTGCTGCACAGCTATTTTCAGGCCTCTTCAGAGTTGTTCGATTGAGTTCAAGTCCGGGGTCTGGCTGGGCCACTCAAGGACATTCAGAAACGTTTCCCAAAACCACTCCTGCATTGTCTTGGCTGTGTGCTTAGGCTCGTTATCCTGTTGGAAGGTGAACCTTCGCCCCAGTCTGAGGCCCTGAGCTCTCTGGAGCAGGTTTTTGTCAAGGATCTCTCTGTACTTTGCTCCGTTCATCTTTTCCTCGATCCTGACTAGTCTCCCAGTCTCTGCTGCTGAAATATGCCACAGCATGATGCTGCCACCACCATGCTTCACTGTAGGGATGGTGCCAGGTTTCCTGCAGCCGTAACACTTGGCATTCAGGTCAAATAGTTCCATCTTGGTTTCATCAAATCAGAGAATCTTGTTGCTCATGGTCTGAGAGTCTTTTGGTGCCTTTTGGCAAACTCCAAGCGGGCTTTCATGTGCCTTTTACTGAGGAGTGGCTTCCGTCTGGCCACTCTACCATAAAGGCCTTATTGGTGGAGTGCTGCAGAGATGGTTGTCCTTCTGGAAGGTTCTCCCATCTCCACAGAGGAACTCTGGGTTCTTGGTCATCTCCTTGACCAAGGCCCTTCTCCCCCAATTGCTCAGTTTGGCTGGGCAGCCAGCTCCAGGAAGAGTCTTCGTAGTTCCAAACTTCTTCCATTTAAAAATGGAGGCCACTCTGTTCTTGGGGTCCTTCAATGCTGCAGAAATGTCTTAGTACCCTTCCCCAGATCTGTGCCTTGACACAATCCTGTCTCGGAGCTCAACGGACAATTCCTTCAACCTCATGGTTTGGTTTTTGCACTGACATGCACTGTCAACTGTGGGACCATATATAGACAGGTGTGTGTCTTTCCAAATCATGTCCAATCAATTGAATTTACCACAGGTGGACTCCAATCAAGTTGTAGAAACATCAAGGGTGATCAATAGAAACAGGATGCACCTGAGCTCAATTTCAAGTCTCATAGCAAAGGGTCTGAATACTTATGTAAATAAGGTATTTCTGTTTTTATTTTAATACATTTGCAAACATTTATAATAACCCGTTTTCCCCTTGTCATTATGTGGTATTGTGTAGATTGCTGAGAATTTTATATATATATATATATTTAAAACTTTTTAGAATAAGGCTGTAACTCATGGGGTCTGAATACTTCCTGAAGGCGCTGTATGTTTAAGCTAAGTCTCTCTCTTCTATAGAGATGTCTAAGCACTACAGCCGGAAGGCCGGTCTGGAACAGCAGTTGCCTACAGTCACTCAGAAGCTCTGCACCACTAACGAGTGTCTGCTGGCTTCCCTGGGCATGCTCACCAACAGCACCGGCAAGGTAGGACCATGTACCACTATTTAAACACTGGGTATGAATGTCTCTGGTTAGACCAGCGAGATGCTGGGTGTGCTCACCAATGGCACCGGCAAGTTAATACTTACTAGATAGACACTGTTATCCAAACCAACTAACAGCACTGCCAATGAGTGTCTCACTGGTCATCACAACCATGAAGTCATAAACCCTGCCTATTTCTAAAATGTGTCTTTTTAAAATGTGATATTAAACCTAACCTTAACCACACTGCTAACCTTATGCCTAACCTTAAAGCAATTCTTCAGGATTTTGGCAATGAAGCCCTTTATCTTCTCCAGAGTCAGATGAACTTGTGAATACCATTTTCATGTCTCTGTGTGCAGGATTTTGCTTGTGCTTAGCTCCATTCTATTTTTCTTTTTTTTTTTTATCTTGAAAAACTCCCCAGTTCTTAACAATTACAAGCATACCCATAACATGATGCAGCCACCACTATGCTTGAAAATATGGGGAGTGGTACTTGGTAATGTATGTTTGGGGTAAATCCAATAACACAACACTTGGTATTCAGGACAAAAGTGAATTGCTTTGCCACATTTTAGGCAGTATTATTTTAGTGCCTTTGCAAACAAGATGCATGTTCTGGAATATTTATATTATGTACAGGCTTCCTTCCTTCCTTTTTCACCAGCTCTATTAGGTTAGTATTGTGGAATAACTACAATGTGGATCCATCCTCAGTTTTCTCCTATCACAGCCATTAAACTCTGTTAAGCTGCATCCTGTTTCCATTGATCATCTTTTAGATGTTTCAACAACTTGATTGGAGTCCGCTTGTGGTAAATTCAATTAATTGGACATGATTTGGAAAGGCACACACCTGTCTATATAAGGTCCCACAGTTGACAGTGCATGTCAGAGCAAAAACCAAGCCATGAGGTTGAAGGAATTGTCCGTTGAGCTCCGAGACAGGATTGTGTTAATGCACAGATCTGGGGAAGGGTACCAAAAAACATCTGCAGCATTAAAGATCCCCAAAAACAGAGTTTGGAACCACCAGGACTCTTCCTAGAGCTGGCCGCCAGGCCAAACTGAGCAATCGGGGGAGAAGGGCCTTGGTTAGGGAGGTGACCAAGAACCCAATGGTCACTGACAGAGCTCTGGAATTCTTCTGTGGAGATGGCAGAACCTTTCAAAGGACCACCATCACCATCTCTTTATGGTAGAGTGGTCAAATGGAAGCCACTCCTCAGTAAAAGGCACATGACAGCCCGCTTGGAGTTTGCCAAAAGGCACCTGAAGGACTCTCAAACCATGAGCAACAAGATTCTCTCGTCTAAGGAAACCAATACTGAACTCTTTGGCTTGAATGCCAAGCGTCACGTCTGGAGGAAACCTGGCACCACCCCTACAGTGAAGTATGGTGGTGGCAGAATCATGCTGTGAGGATGTTTTTCAGCGGCAGGGAATGGGAGACTAGTCAGGATCGAGGGAAAGATGAACCGAGCAAATTACAGAGATCCTTGATGAAAACCTGCTCCAGAGTGCTCAGGACCTCAGACTGGGGTGAAGGTTAAAGAACATGGTAAAGAACATCTAGCCGCTCGAGAGCACCATTATCTGCCGATTGTATAAATTACACCTCCGTAATCTAGCATGGGTAAGTGTACATCTGAATCAGGGTTAGTTTGGCAGCTGGGATGAAAGAGGAGTGATTTACGATAGAGGAAACCAAGTCAAGATTTTACTTTAGCCTGCAGCATTGATATGTGCTGAGAGGACAGTTCACCGTCTAGCCATACTCCCAAGTACTTGTATGAGGTGACTACCTCAAGCTCTAAACCCTGAGGTAGTAATAACACCTGTGGGAGGAGGGGCTTTCTTCTTACCAAACCACATGACCTTTTGTTTTGGAGTTGTTCAGAACAAAGTTGAGGGTAGAGAAAGCTTTGTTGTAGAGCTTGACACAAAATCCGGGGAGGGGCCAACTGAGTATAAGAATGTATCGTCTGCTTAAATGGATGAGAGCGCTTCCTACTGCCTGAGCTATGTTGTTGATGTCAATTGAGAAGAGCATGGGGCCTAAGATCGAGTCTTGTGGTACCCCCTTGGTGACAGGCAGTGGCTGAGACAGCAGATGTTGTCACTTTATACACTGCACTCTTTGAGAGAGGTAGTTTGCAAACCAGGCCAAAGATACCTCAGAGACAACAATACTTCTTAGCCGGGCCCACAAGAATGGAATTGTCTACCGTATCAAAAGCTTTGGCCAAGTCAATATAAATAGCAGCACATTGCTTAGAGTCAAGGGCAATGGTGACCTCATTGAGTAGCTTTGAGGTTGCAGTGACGCGTCCATACCTGAGAAGAAACCAGATCGCATACCGGATAGAATACTATAGACATCAAGAAAGCCAGTCAGTTGATTAAGTTTTTCCAACTCTTGATAAACAGGGCAAAATAGAAATTGGCCTATTACAGTTAGGATCAGCTTGATCTCCCCCTTTAAATAAAGGATGCACCATGGCTGCCTTCCAAGCAATGGGAACCTCCCCAGAGAGGAGAGACGTGTTAAAAAGGTCAGAGATGGGGACTGCAACCTTAAAGAAGAAAGGATCTTAACCATCTGACCCAGATGGCAACATTTTTTGGGGGGTCAAGTTTAAGGAGCTCCTTTAGCACCTCAGACTCAGTGACTGCCTGCAGGGAGAAACGTCGTAGCGGGGCAGCGGTGAAAGAGGGAGGAGCATCGGGGCTAGTCGCATTAGAAGGGGTGGGAGATGTGGAATTGTTGGACGGGCAATGAGGTATGGCTGAGTCAAAAAGGAATCCTGACTTGATGAAGTGGTTATTAAAGAGCTCAGCCATGTGCTCCTTGTCAGTAATAACCACATCATCAACATAATGGACATGGGCAGCTGTGAGAAGGGTTTTTTCTCCAGGTCTTTAACTGTTTTCCAGAACTTCTTGGGGTTAGACCCACAGAGAGAGAACTTCTCCTTAAAGTAACTAACTTTGGCCTTCCGGATAGCCTGAGTGCACTAATTTCTCATTTGCCTGAACAAGAGCTAGTCAGCCGGATGTTTTTACTTCTCATTTTCTTTATGGGGGCGTGTTTGTTTACAATACCACTGAAAAAATAAAGTCCAAGCATCTTCGACAGAGGGGATCAAGCTGATTTATATACCAATTTACAGAGGCCAGTTCATGAAGGGCTTGCTCATTTAAAGTTTTTAACTTCTTAGGATGTGGCAGCAGAGGTGAGGGTTTTGGAGAGTCTGGCGGGCCTAAAGTAAAATGCCTCCCACTAGGCAATCAAGGCAATCGAGCTCCTGGATTGCAGTACCTATGGCTTCCACTAGATGTCAACAGTCTATATACAAAGACAGGGAGTGAATGGAGTAAGAGGAACGGATAGGAACAGGAAATGGTAGGGGTACCTGAAATGTGAACAAGTTTTCTCGGGCGCGAGTCTGGGTGCGTGCCCCACTTTATTTTACTTATATAACGCACCAACTAAACGGAGATTTATGGATATAATAAATGACTTTTTCTAACAAAAGAACCATTGGATGTCTTCGTTGGACACTTTGGAAGCCCTCAGCAGAATTCTTCAAAAGGTAAGGGCTTTGTTTTCGCTGTGAAATGGGTTTTGTGTGAACCGCGCTGGTTTATGAAATTATGCTAATGGTTAAATATTGTAGGTGCTATCCTCAAACAATCAAATGTTGTGCTTTCGCCGTAAAGCCTTTTTGAAATCTGACAACGCTGTGATATTGCCAAGAAGCAGAGCTTTTGATGACTATGCAACACTTGTATATTGATGAATGTTTAATAATTCAACTTTTGGATTTTGAATTTGGCGCCTTACATTTCACCGGGTAGTGTTGGGCTAGCGCCCCACTGCTCCCTAAGTAGTTAACAACCCGGCCGTCCTACAATCTAAGCTAGATGCCCTCAATCTCACACAAATTATCAAGGAACCTACCAGGTACAACCCTAAATCCGTAACCATGGGCACCCTCTTAGATATCATCCTGACCAACTTCCCCTCTAAATACACCTCTGCTGTCTTCAACCAGGATCTCAGCGATCACTGCCTCATTGCCTGTGTGCGTAATGGGTCCGCGGTCAAACGACCACCCCTCATCACTGTCAAACGCTCCCTAAAACACTTCAGTGAGCAGGCCTTTCTAAACGACCTGGCCCAGGTATTCTGGAAGGAAATTGACCTCATCCTGTCAATAGAGGATGCCTGGTTTCTCTTCAAAAGGGCTTTCCTCACCATCTTAAATAAGCATGCCCCATTCAAAAATGTAGATCTAAGAACAGATATAGCCCTTGGTTCACCCCAGACTTGACTGCCCTTGACCAGCACATCCTGGGGCGTTCTGCATTTGCATCAAATAGCCCCCGCGATATGCAACTTTTCAGGGAAGTCAGGAACCAATATACTCAGTCAGTTAGGAAAGCTAAGGCTAGCTTTTTCAAACAGATATTTGCTTCCTGTAGCAGTAATACCAAATGTTTTGGGACACTGAAGTCAATGGAGAATAAGAGCACCTCCTCCCAGCTCCCCACTGCACTGAGGGTAGGAAACACTGTCACCACCAATAAATCTACGGTAATAGATCATTTTTAAAAGCGTTTTTCTACTGCTGGCCATGCTTTCCACCTGGCTACCCCTACCTTGGCCAACATCTCAGCACGCCCTGCAGCAACTTGCCCAAGTCCCCCCCCCCCCCATCTGGCCCTTCTTTGGACACTGTGCTAAGAAACCTCCAAACGGGCTTCAACGCCATTCAACACTCCTTCCGTGGCCTCCAACTGCTTTTAAATGCTAGTAAAACTAAGTGCATGCTCTTCAACCGATTGCTGCCCGCACCCTCCCGCCCGAATAGCATCACTACTCTGGATGGTTCTGACCTAGAATATGTAGACAACTACAAATACCTAGGTGTCTGGTTAGACTGTAATCTCTCCTTCCAGACTCACATTAAGCATCTCGAATCCAAAATTAAATCTAGAATCTGCTTCCTATTTTGCAACAAAGCCTCCTTCACTCATGCTGCCAAACACCCTCGTAAAACTGACTATCCTACCCATCCTTGACTTCGGTGATGACATTTACAAAATTGCCTCCAACACTCTACTCAGCAAACTGGATGTAGTCTATCACAGTGCCATCTGTTTTGTTACCAAAGCCCCATATACCACCCACCACTGCGACCTGTAAGCTCTCGTTGGCTGGCCCTCACTACATATTCGTCGGGAAAACCCACTGGCTCCAGGTCATCTATCAGTCTTTGCTAGGTAAAGCCCCGCCTTATCCCAGCTCACTGGTCACCATAGCAACACCCACCCGTAGCACGCGCTCCAGCAGGTATATCTCACTGGTCATCCCCAAAACCAACATCTCTTTGGCCGCCTTTCCTTCCAGTTCTCAGCTGCCAATGACTGTAACAAATTGCAAAAATCACTGAAGCTGGAGTCTTAGATCTCCCACTATAATTTTAAGCATCCGCTGTCAGAGCAGCTTACTGATCACTGTACCTGTACACAGCCAATCTGTAAATAGCACACCCAACTACCTCATCCCCATATTATTACAAGTAGAGATACTGGGCTCTTTGCACCCCAGTATCTCTACTTGCACATCATCATCTGCTCATCTATCACTCCAGTGTTAATGCTAAATTGTAATTATTTTGCCTCTGGCCTATTTATTGCCTCGCCTCCCTACTCTTCTACATTTGCACACACTGTACATAGATGTTTCTATTGTGATGTTTCTAGGGGGAGACAGGGCAGACGGTGAACAGATCGCGAGGTGGAATCCAAGCAGCAGTGCAACAGGAGTAGGTGTCACACGCACTTGGAAGAAGCTTTTATTTCTGGAGGCAGATTTCTTGTAGAAAATCCCAGCCAGCTAGCTACCGTAGCTAGCAAATCTCTGTCCACCGTTTTTTCCCCCACGCGCTAAAGGAGGTTTCTGTTGTGCTTCTTTTGCTGGTCGTTTGTGTGCCAGAGCATTAGCTATGTAGTCCTTGGTAGTAGGAATCCTTCCAGGTAATTTTGTCCAAAATCAAGTTGCAGGTTTGGAGTTTTGATTTGGAGTGAAGGTTAAATTGTAGAGTGTAGTATCCTGTATATGACCTTGTGGAAAAATCCAAGTTTATCTATCTTTTTGTAAAAACATGCCAAGAAAATGCGGGAGCCCATCTGCTCATGATCTCTCTACTCTCCCCCTCCATTGTCTTAACCTATTGGTGACAGTTATTTATTCTGAGGAGTCTTGTGTATGTACTTGTGATATTAATGTGTAATATTTTTTATTTTACAATAAAAAAAATATATATTTTTGCTTAGTCATTATAGGGTATAGTGTGTAGATTGATGAGGGGGTAGGGACGATTTAATCCATATTACCTCAACTACCTCGTACCCCTGCACATTGACTCAGTACCGGTACTCCTTGTATATACCCTCGTTATTGTTATTTTATTGTGTTACTATTTCCTTTTTGCCAATAAAAAAAATATTATGAAGTGTGCGTGTGTGTGCACAATCGAGCACACAGCCATACAATCTCCATAGACAAAAATCGGCAGTAGAATGACCTTACTGAAGCGCTCCGTTACTTTCAACGTGGCACCGTCATAGGTTGCCACCTTTCCAACAGGTCAGTTTATAAAATGTCTGCCTTCCTAGAGCTGCCCCTGTCAACTGTAAGCTCATAGAACAGGACTGCCGAGTGGTGAAGCGCGTAGTGCGTAAAAATCGTCCTCGGTTGCAGCACTCACTACCGAGTTCCAAACTTCCTCTGGAAGGAATGTCCGCACAAGAACTGTTTGTCGGTAGCTTCATGAAATGGGTTTCCATGGTTGAGCAGCCTCACACAAGCCTAAGATCACCATTCACAATGCCAAGCGTTGGCTAGAGTGGTGAAAAGCTCACCGCCATTGGACTCTGGAGCAGTGGAAACGCGTTTTCTGGAGTGATGAATCAAGCTTTACCATCTGGCAGTCTGATGGACGAATCTGGGTTTGGCGGATGCTAGGAGAACGCTACCTGCCCAAATGTATAGTGCCAACTGTAAAGTTTGGTGGTGGAGGAATAATGGTCTGGGACTGTTTTTCATGGTTCGGGCTAGGCCCCTTAGTTCTAGTGATTTGGAAATCTTAACGCTACAGCATACAATGACATTCAAGACGATTCTGTGCTTCCGACTTTGTGGACAGAGTTTTATATACTTTTGTTGTTGATATGATCAGTAGAGTAAGTAGTATCTGGCTCATCAACTGTGATGATTGGTCGTTTACAATACATGACCACTGAGAGGGAGAGCTCAGCTGGGGCAGATGGGAAATGCTCACAGATCTGCACCATATCAGAGTGTTTACAGCTGTGTACCCCAGATAAAGGGTGGTGGTTGGGGGCTTTGAAACAGACAGAACTGTGAGTATATACTTTAGAAGCATGTGTATGAGCCCTGCAGGAATTGAACACACGACCTTACCAACTGATCCACACAGTCCTTGGAGTGTTAGGCTAACCAACTGATCCACACGGTCCTTGTAGCGTTAGGCTAACCAACTGATCCACACGGTCCTTGTAGCATTAGGCTAACCAACTGATCCACACGGTCCTTGAAGCGTTAGGCTAACCAACTGATCCACACGGTCCTTGAAGCGTTAGGCTAACCAACTGATCCACACGGTCCTTGAAGCGTTAGGCTAACCAACTGAGCCACACTCTCCTTGGAGCGTTAGGCTAACCAACTGATCCACACGGTCCTTGGAGCGTTAGGTTAACCAACTGATCCACACGGTCCTTGGAGCGTTAGGCTAGTAGTTAGTGGTGTATAATGTCAGAATGTGTGTTGGTGTTTAGTAACGAGAGACCATCTCTCCAGGCCTCTAGGCTAGAGGTTTATGATGAGTTGTGAGGACACTTTAATGGACACATGGGCGCACACACACACACACACACACGGTCAGGACACTTGTAGAGCTGTGGTCATCCTTCACCTGATCTAGCTGTGTGTGTGGAGGCTATCATCACCAGAGGATTTTATAGATGTCTTTTCTAGGGTCTAAAGTAAAAGTCCTGTCCTCAGCTTGACGGGTCACTACTCCAGGAGAGGCTTAGAGTGTGTAGGCAGGTGTTCAACAGGGGCGCAAGCTGCTCACTCAGAAGACTGTTTATTTTGAAGTTAACAAAAGTTATAGATTTGGTTGATCCCTTTTACAACTACTTTAATGTATTTTACAAGATGCCTGAGGGTATGTAGAAGAGGTAGCTACGCAAGCTGTTCTTTTTTGGTATTATAGTTTTAGATATGAGTGATGAAATGCTCAGGACTGGCTGCAGAGTTCCAGACTTCCATGATTTGTATTCTAGCATTCCAGAGTTTTATAAGAAGGATGTTTACCATGAGGTGATCAAAGACTGGCTCAATTCATCTTTCTCAAGGCCCATCCCCTCGGACCATCTTCTCCAATATATTTTGAAAAGGAGGTGAGGCGATAAGATCAGTGGAGTCGAGGAAAGATTGAGAAAGAAACCGGGTCAACAGTGGTAGGAGTGTGTGAGATCTGTCTGTATTCTGTCAACCCTTCCTTGACTTCACCCACTGATCTCCTTAAAGGAACAGTGATGTTCTGTAGGATAATTGTATAGGAAAGTTTGACTTGGTGTTATGGGGTTGTTTGTGTGTGCAGGGAAGTAAAATTTTGTCATGAATCAGATTTTATAAACTCCTTTCACATTTTAAGTGCACTGTTTCGCCACCATATTCTGGTCTATACAAACTTGATAGATTGTTGATGTTCATAGCGGTCTGGACTGCAAAATATAGACCTAGAAGACTACGTAAATGGCTCACCAATACTGTCTTAACACATGAAGGCTTATACATGCTTACAACAAGTTATAAAGCATTAGTCTTACCATAATATGAATGCCGTACCTTTTTACTACAGATTGCGACGTTCTTCAGCAACAACCTGGATTTCTTTACATCTTCGACAGGCTACGGTCCGAGAGGGGGGGCGGGGGCCCTCAACCCCCTGCAGGCAGAGAGCATGCTGGGTAACAAGAAGGCGGCTTCTGACTACATGCACGCTATAAGAAAGGTCAGTAGTGTTCCCTGGTTTCGCTGGCCACGTCACAGACCTGGGTTCAAATACTATTCCAAAATAATTTACTTCAGCTGTGTTTGATTAAGCGTGCCTGGTGAAATAGGATGTGGGAACCAATAGAATAGTCCCAAAAGTATAAAGCCCACCCATCTGACTCCAGGCAGGCTAAAGCAAACGGTGGAACATCTACTTAACTGTTTTGGTCCAGTATAACAGTGTGTATTTGACTGTCCTGTCTGTGTATCCAGCCCAGAGCTGAGTCTGTTCCATACAGAGAGGCCCTGTTGAACCGCCGTGTTCTAACCAGCTCTACAGAGAGCAGACAGGGACTCACACAACAGGTATTGATTGTATTTCCATGTTCCTCCCTTCTACTCTCCAGTTTGTAAGGACATAGGCCCTAAGTCTGCCTCTTTATTCTCAAGGTAACCCATTTGGTTACTGACTAGATAAGTGTTATAGAGAAGTATAGAAGTCCTCTTACCCCTCTCCCTCCTCCCCTTTACCCTTACCACCTCAGGTGGTGGCGAGCCAGGAGAAGATCGCTCGTCTGGAGCAGGAGAAGGAGCACTGGCTGCTGGAGACCCAGCTGGGCAGGGTGAGGCTGGAGAAGGAGAGCCAACGCATCCAGGACCTGGAGACACAGCTCTCCTCTGCCCTGGGAGGAGGAGGAGGAGGAGGAGGCAGCCCAGCCTCAGCCCTGTCCCTGGGGCTGGGCAGCCCAGCCCTAACCAGCCTGTATGATGGAGAGCTGGAGGAGAGAGGAGTAGGGAAGGACGCCATGATAAGCACCAGTCTGGTAGTTACGATCTTCACTTGTTTTGTTATTTTTTTATTTTGAGCTGCAAGAATCCATCAACAGGGATTTCAGAAAAACTGGTAACTTGGTGGAATTTTGCATCCTTATTTTTCTTCAGTTGTGTTTTTATTGGGCTTCATCCTCATGTTTCACTACTTGTCAGTTGTCTGCTGAGACTGGCATGATGTGAGCTGAAATATAAGGAGATCATTCCTCCCTTTCCAACCCTCCCCTTTCCCACCAAATGAGTCAGACACGTCATCGTGGGAGCAGCCATAAAATAGGTTTTAGTGTTTTGGCTTCAGTGAGTTGTAGGGTTGCACATTTTGGGAAGGTGGGAATTAACGTGAATATATGGGAATTAACGGGAATGTATGGGAATTAACGGAAATTAATGCAAATAAATATTAATACCCTTTAAATGTAATGTTTTTTGCATTGGATATATTTACCATATTGTATGGCGACAGAAACATAAACCTTTCACCTTATCATAACTAGACATAATTGCAAATGAATAAATCATTCCAATAGAAAAAAATATATATATATTTAGTTACAAATTGAACTTTAATTAAATGAGTTGACTCTTCACATGGGATGATTTCACTGAACAACAAAATAAATGGAATATTGAATGATCCCCAATGATCCATCGCATCTCCCAAAAACATTTTCAACATACATCTGTAAAATGATAGTTTCTAGACTAAAGCTTTGGTCGTCTTCCTCTTAGGCTTCCATGTCTTCTCCCTGGGCCTCCTCAATGTCCACCTCTTGAACATCAGACTGAGGCCTCATCTTCACTGTCACTTTCCAACCTTGTTGAGAATCGCTCGTTGTCAGGCTCAAAAAGCCTCAAATTTGCCCGGATGGCCACCAATGTTTAAACCCTTGTATTGGTCAGCCTGTTCCGTGCTTTGGTGTGTGTTCGCAAACAAGGACCGGTGTGCTCTGAGGCGGCTGATGTTGGTGGGATTTGGAGGATGATGGAGGCAACAGGGGAAAGAGCCTCAGATCCACTAAGTCCCTTCCACTAGGTGGCTGATGAGATATGTTGGCATGACTGTCATATTGCATCTACATCCCAAAGCCCTTGCTTGGAAGTGTACTTTGCGAGACTGCCAAGAACCTTGCCCTCATCCAGGCCAAGGTGGCGAGACGCGGTAGTGATGACACCATAGGCCTTGTTGTTCTCTGCACCAGACAGGATGCTCTTGCCAGCATACTTGGGGTCCAACATGTACGCTGCGGCGTGTATGAGCTTCAGGCAGAAGTCTTCACGCTTTTTGATGTATTTCAGAACTGCAGTTTCCTCTGCTCCTCTGAACATCCGACAGGATGGCATTTTCTCCCTCAATCCGTGCAATGGCTACTGCAATAGGTTTCAGGCTGCTTACCATTCTCTCCCAAAATACATCATCCAGGAGGATCCTCTTGATGGGGCTGTCCATATCGGCAGACTGTGACATGGCCAGTTCTTGGAGAGACTCCTTCCCCTGTCAAACATGATGACACTACCACCCCAACAGGTGTTGCTGTGCAGCTTCAATGCGGTGCTCTTATTCTTCTCACTTTGTGAGGTAGATTGCTGCTATAACTTGATGACCCTTCACATACCTAACCATTTCCTTGGCTCTCTTGTAGAGTGTATCCATTGTTTTCAGCACCAAGATGTCCTTGAGGAGCAGATTCAATGCATGAGCAGCACAGCCAATGGGTGTGATGTGAGGGTAGGACTCCTCCACTTTAGACCAAGCAGCCTTCATGTTCGCAGCATTGTCTGTCACCAGTGCAAATACCTTCTGTCGTCCAAGGTCATTGATGACTGCCTTCAGCTCATCTGCAATGTAGAGACCGGTGTGTCTGTTGTCCCTTGTGTCTTTGCTCTTGTAGAATACTGGTTGAGGGGTGGAGATGATGTAGTTAATCATTCCTTGCCCACGAACAATTGACCACCCATCAGAGATGATTGCAATTCAGTCTGCTTTCTCTATGATTTGCTTGACCTTCACTTGAACTCTGTTGAAATCTGCATTCAGCAAATTAGTAGATAAAGCATGGAGGGGTGTATGCTGGGTGAAGAACATTCAGAAATCTCTTCCAATACACATTGCCTGTGAGCATCAGAGGTGAACCAGTTGCATACACAGCTCGAGCAAGACATTCATCAGCATTTCTCTGACTACGTTCCTCCATTGAGTCAAAAACGTCTGATTCCAGGAGGACCACGAGCTGTTGCTATCAATAAGGTGTCTAAAGTCGAATAGAAGTAGAGGGACTTTTGTCAGAGGTTGCTTGTTGTGAGCGCTGAGGGAACTTTATGCACTTGGCCAGATGATTCTGCATCTTTGTTGTGTTCTTCACATATGATTTGGCACAGTATTTACAAATGTACACAGCTTTTCCTTCTACATTAGCTGCAGTGAAATGTCTCCACACATCAGATAGTACCCGTGGCATTTTCCTGTAAAGAATAGGAAAAAATGAGTTAAAAAAACGCATACAATTACATGTACAGATAAATAGTTAATCAGTTAGATTAAACAACTCCTTTGTAAGATACATGTTTTAAAATGAAACATGTATGGAAACAGGTGAATTAACACTCCTCAGTTAGCAGGCTCAAGCAAGCAAAAACCCACATGGTAGAAAAACTAACTAGCAGAAACTGTTAACAAGTTAGAAATGATTTAAACACACTTTGCTGTAGGCTACTATTTACTAGTTAACAAAAAAATCATATGTCATCAAATATATTCACCACACCCAGTATTGTAATCAAAACTTACAAGAAAGCATGCTGTCCTTGGCTCAGACAGTGTAGTAGTGTGGGCTCAATAGCATCTCATTAGTGTGCAAGATCTTGAGAATCAGCTGCACATGTGATGGAAGAATGCACTGTGCACGCAGAGGGATAGTTTAACGAAAATATGCCACAAGACCTAGAATTGCCTTATGTGTATCCCACAAAAAAGGTTCACTGTTATAAGCTAACTTTCCGGGCTTAACTTCTCTTTGAAAGTTTCCGGAAAGTTTCCGACCCTTTGCAACCCCAGTGAGTTGTATTATCAGTCTCTGGCTCCGTCCCAATCATCTCTCCTTTCCCCCAAGTATGCACTTGTTCACTATCTTTCACTGATTTGAAAATAACTGTTGGGTATAAGAAATGTTGGAAACTCCCTCTAGCCCATGCTTTCACCAATGCTTTTAGATTTTTGGGAAGTAGTGAACTAGTGTACAATTTAAGGAGAAAATAGATATTATTGGGACGCGTCCCAGATCTATTTGTGTTGTCCTATGGTGGTTCTCATTTGTTTGTCATAACAACTACCATAGGAGCTGGCAAGACAGCACAAACAGATCTGGGACCAGGCTAACACCCATCCACTCACTCAGGACACGGTTTGTGTTGTTAGTCACTGGACACTGTTGTCATGCCATTCACAACCAGCTAAACTCTTCATTCAGGCTTTTATAGATGTTATTCCTTTCCAACCAGTTTCCTCAGTGAATATTAGGGGCCTGTAGTGTTTTATAGGATTTCAGTGGGAGGGAAATAGTTTTTATTGGCCTGGGGTTTTATTGGCCTGGGCCCAGATCTGTTTGCGCTCTATCGCCAACAATGACCGTAGAAGTTGGCTAAACAGCACAAACATGTCTGGGACCAGTCTCACATTTTATAGCTTTCTCATAGTGAGTTAGTAACTAACTAATGTGTTTATGTATTTTGCATCTCTCACATTTAGCTTGGCATGTTGACCACAACTCCTACTAACGAGGAAGTAAGTTTGTCTTGTTTTTCTTGACCCAGCTATTCTTTCAAGTCTGTTCCTTTTCCCCTCTTTCACAGGACTAGTCTCATTGCTTTCCTGAAAAGATGGACGAATGAACTCATTATTGAACAGATTGTCATACTTTGGAAAATTACACTGACTGCTTGAATGAGTACTATGTAGTAACATGCTAATACGACCTTGTTATACTAGTGTAATTACAACACCGGTATAAGAGCCACTTGATGTAAAGTTTCGTTGGTCTGTCTCTGTGTGTACAGGTGGGAGACGAGGAGTCCAGAGAACAGCTGATTAAGACTCACTACATGGCCAGAGTAGGAGAACTCACCACACAGCTCCAGGTCTCTGACAGCAAGGCTGTTAACTTCCACGCTGAGGTGAGACATGACACACACACACGCACTCACACACACGTAAGCACATACTTTTTAAGGATATGTAGCTCTTATGTTGTCGGTGGATACTGGGGAGATATATGGGGAACAAAGTCAAGCTCCATTGAGATCTACAGTAGACCAACTTACTAGTTGGACCAGTCACTCAACCATTTCTACTCACATCTTCCTTCCTTTAATACATACATACATACTTTGACTCCAAGTATCGTTTTGTTAAAATAAAAATAGGCTGTGTAGCTGCGCCAAGACTATGGTATTTCTCATCCTATAACTTGTTCTCTATCTTTTTAAATAATGAGCCAACATGTTTTCAGCACATTTATTTCCATGACTGATCAAAACTCATTTTCTCATGGCTCTCTGTCCCTCTGCAGCAGACATATGGTGAGCAGTATGTTTGGAACATTGAATCACAATAAAATCACAGTATCTAATCTCAATACATATAGAATCGACGCCTAAGTATAGTGATATCATATTGTGAGGTCCCTGGTTATTCCCAGCCTTACATGATATACACTGAGTGTACAAAACATTAATAAGACCTGCTCTTTCCATGACAGACTGACCAGGTGAAAGCTATGATCCCTTATTGATGTCACTTGTTAAATCCACTTCAGTGTAGATGAAGGGGAGGAGACCGGTTAGAGGATTGTTAAGCCTTGAGACAATTGAGACATGGATTGTGTAAGACAAAGGAATGAAGTGCCTTTGAACGGGGTAGGTGCCAGGCGCACTGGTTTGTGTCAAGAACTGCAACGCTACTGGGTTTTATACGCTCAACAGTTTCCTGTGTGTATCAAGAATGGTCCACCAACCAAAGGACAGTGTCTGACAGATAGGGAACTGGCTTAGGAAGTGTTTCTAACAAAGTGTATTTTAATGTAGCAGTCATCCCAGTTCAAACCCAGACATCATGTAGGCCTAGATCTAGTTTTAGTAAAGAGCATCCCATTTAGTGACTTCATTAGTCATCTGTGGATATCTGTTTATTCTCAGTATCTCCTGTGTTGTAACCCCCCCCCAGTGTCGCGCCCTGGCCAAGCGTCTGGCCATTGCAGAGAAGTCACGGGAGACGCTGACTGAGGAGGTCAAATTGGCCAATCAGAACATCACACGTCTGCAGGTAAACATCTGTTGTGTCATTTCCAGACTGAAAGAAAGCAGCTTATCCCAGATCCATCCACTCAGCTTTATCATTACATTGGTAGTTGTGTTTGTTATGCATATTTGTCCTGAACTTGGTCCTCAAATTTTTTGCTGTTTTTTTTGTAACATTTCCCATTTATTCAATGAAATGCCATTTAGCAGATGCTTTTATCCAAAGTGGCTTTTAATCATGCGTTCATACATTTTCAAGTATGGGTGGCCTGGAAATTAACCCTGGCATTGCAAGAGCCATGCTCAAACTGAGACATGGCAAATTAACTTGAACCTTGAACAATCATACTGGCTCTAACTAACCACAACCTGCTCCTTGTCTTTCAGGATGAGCTTGCCACGACCAAGAGGAGTTACAAGGAACAACTCAGTATGATGAGCGACCACCTGTGCAGCATGAACGAGACTCTCAGCAAACAGAGGGAGGAGATTGACATACTCAAACTGGGCAGCAAGGTACAGAGTCCCCTCACACCGCTCTCTCATTGAGACAAACCTGGATAAATCAAGGTTAAATGAAAATGTGCCACTCACTGGCCTAGACAGACAGAGAAGCAGTACTCAGTGAGGTTATGCTGACATGCTGTGTAGACATATCCCAGTAAAAAACTACTATCCAGTCTGAGAGGAACAGGGATGTGGGGGTATAGCAGGGTCCGAGGGGAACAGGGAGGCTGGGGATGGGGGGGTATAGAAGGGTCTGAGGGGAACAGGGAGGCTGGGGGATGGGGTGTATAGAAGGGTCTGAGGAGAACAGGGAGGTGGGGGATAGGGGGTCTAGAAGGGTCTGAGGGGAATAGGGAGGTGGGGGATAAGGGGTATAGCAGGGTCTGAGGGGAACAGGGAGGTGGAGGATGGGGGTATAGCAGGGTCGGAGGGGAACAGGGAGGTGGGGTATAGCAGGAACTGAGGGGAACAGGGAGATGGGGGATAGGGGGAATAGCAGGGTCTGAGGGGAACAGAGAGGTTAGGGATATGGGGTATAGCAGGGTCTGAGGGGAACAGAGGTTGGGGATATGGGGTATAGCAGGGTCTGAGGGGAACAGGGAGGTGGAGGATAAGGGGTATAGCAGGGTCTGAGGGGAACAGGGAGGCGGAGGATAGGGGGTATAGCAGGGTCTGAGGGGAACTGGGGGGTGGGGTACAGCATACACACCTTCTGTCATGAAACTGCCCCACACACTCATCTGTGTTTTAACAGAAGTGTATTTTTAAGGGATACTCCAGTTTTTTTGCAAGGAGGCCCTAATCTACTTCCCCAGAGTGAGATTAATCGTGGACACCACTTTTATGTCTCTGTGTGCAGTTTGAAGAAAGATGCTAACTAGCGCTAGCGCAATTGCTAACAATGGAAGTCTGTGGGTATCTGCTAGTGTGTGGATGGTTATTCCCACACTAGCATGCTAGCAGATACCCATAAATTAGTGTAGATGAAAGGAGGAGACAGGTGAAAGGATTTTCAAGCCTTGAAATTGAGACATGGATTGTGTGTGTGTGCCATTCAGAGGGTGAATGGGCAAGACAAAAGATATAAGTGCCTTTGAACACGTAATGGTAGTAGGTGCTAGGCACACCAGTTTGAGTGTTTCAAGAACTGCAACACTGCAGGGTTTTTCATGCTCCACAGTTTCTCGTGTGTATCAACAATGGTCCACCAACCAAAGGACATCCAGCCAACTTGACACAACTGTGGGAAGCATTGGAGTCAGCATCCCTGTGGAACGCTTTCGACACCTTGTAGTCCATGCCCTGACGAATTGAGGCTGTTCTGCGGCCAAAAGAAAATAGCTTCAAGTGTTTTGTCCAAATACTGGTGGATTCAACTAATAAAAGAATGGACGACCTGACCAGAGGGGTCCAGGACCTGAAGAACAGTTTGCAGTTCTCCCAGGGTCAGCTCGATGAGTTGAAACAGGAGAATGGCAAGATGACAGCAATCTGTAAATCAGTGAGATAGGACATCAGTTCTGTTTGTGAATACATGATGGATGGAATTTCAGAATCTCCACATGAGACCTGGACGGAGTCTGACGACAAAGTCAGGGAAATGATTTCTGATAAATTGAAGACCAAAGGAAGATTGAGGTGGAGAACCGCCCACTGGACTGGAAAACCCACCACCGGTCCAGGTGATAGGCCCAGGCTGATAGTTGTCTAGTTCCTGAGGTTCAAGGACAATGTAGCTGGTCTGGAAAGAGCCAAGAACCTGAGAGGAATGTATGTCTTGCTCAATGACTACTATCCTGAAATTGTGCGACAGAAGAGGAAAGAACTTATCCCAGCCATGAAAGCTGCCGGAGAGTGTGGGGACATTGCTTACATCCGCTATGACAGGCTCATTGGCCACCCTCCCTCCCAGAAGCCGGGAAGGGGTGAGAGAGCCAAGCCTATGGGTTCGTAGCTTCAACCAGGCAGCACACACACACACACACCAATTTGATTAATGGACTGCTCAATTAATATATTTTTTCTCTTGCTTTGTTTGCTCTTTTCAGTATTATGTCTGTCTGATAAGCTACCCAGGAAAGAAACATCATATAACATTCATATATTAGCCATTTCTGAGACTCACTTACAGTTGAAGTTGGAGGTTTACATACACCTTAGCCAAATACATTTAAACTAATTTTTTCACAATTCCTGACATTTAATCCTAGTAAAAATTCACTGTTTCAGGTCAGTTAGGATCACCACTTTATTTTAAGAATGTGAAATGTTAGAATAATAGTAGGGAGAAATGATTTATTTCAGCTTTTATTTCTTTCATCACATTCCCAGTGGGTCAGAAGTTTACATACACTCAATTAGTATTTGGTAGCATTGCCTTTTAAATTGTTTAAATTGGGTCAAACGTTTCAGGTAGCCTTCCACAAGCTTCCCACAATACGTGGGTGAATTTCTGGCCCATTCCTCCTGACAGAGCTGGTGTAACTGAGTCAGGTTTGTAGGCCTCCTTGCTCGCACACGCTTTTTCAGTTCTACCCACACATTTTCTATAGGATACATACTTCCAAAGTTGTGGCAAAATGGCTTAAGGACAACAAAGTCAAGGTATTGGAGTGGCCATCAAAAGCCCTGACCTCAATCCTATAGAAAATGTGTGCTTGATATCGTATGTGATGTAAACAGAGACGTCTACTTTCTTGGGGACCTGAATATTGACTGGTTTTCATCAAGTTGTCTGCTCAAGAGGAAGCTTCTCACTGTAAAAAGTGCCTGTAATCTGGTTCATGTTATTAATCAACGTACCAGGGTGTTTACAAAAACTACAGGAAACATATCATCCACGTGTATTGATCACATTTTTACTAATACTGAACAACTTTGTTCTAAAGCTGTATCCTTACCTATTGAATGCAGTGATCACAATATTGTGGCTATATCCAGGAAATCCAAAGTTCCAAAGCTGGGCCTAAATTACTGTACAAGAGATCATACAAAAGATTTTGCTGTGACTCTTATGTGGATGATGTTAAACATATTTGTTTGTCGGATGTGATTAATAAGGAGCATCCAGGCGCTGCACTTGATGAATTTATGAAATTGCTTCTTCCAATTATTGATTAAACATGCACCTGTTAGAAACTGACTAAGAGCTGTTTAAGGCTCCATAGATTGATGAGGAATTGAAACACTGTATGGTTGAAATAGATGGGGCAAAAGGAGTGGCTAATAAGTCTGGCTGCACATCTGACTGGCAGACCTACTGCAAATTGAGAAATTGTGAGACTAAAATGAAACTATTATGAAGCCAATATCAATGATATAAAGAATACACTTTAATAATAATACAATTATGGGCAGAAAGACATTAAATTCCATCTTTCATCGAATCAGATTGCTTATCACAAAACTATTTGATGTTACCATTATTTGAATGATTACTTCATTAGCAAAGTGGGCAAACTTAAGCAGGAAATGCCAACAATGAACAGTGAGCCATTGTGTTCATATGAAAGAAAAGCATTGCAACTTTGAATTTTGTAAAGTTAGTGTGGGAGAGGTGGAAAAATAGTTATCGGTCATTAATGACAAACCTCCTGGGCTTTGACAACTTAGATGGAAAGCTACTTAGGATGGAAGCTGACTCTATAGCCACTGCTATCTGTCATATCTTTAATCTGAGCCTAGAGGAAATACTTTACTCAGGCCTGGAGGGAAGCCAAAGTAATTCCGCTATCCTAGTGGTAGTGGAATGTGGTAAAGCGGAGTGGTAAAGCAGCCTTTATTGGTTATAACAGCAGACCTGTCAGCTTGCTGCCAGCTCCTAGCAAACTGTTGGAAAAAATTGTGGATGAGCAAATAAAATGCTATTTCTCTGTAAACAAATTAACAACAGACTTTCAGCATGCTTATAGAGAAGGGCACTCAACATGTACTGCACTGACCCAAATGACTGATGATTGGTTGAAAGAAATTGATAATAAGAATATTGTAGGAGCTGTACTGTTAGATTTCCGTGCAGCCTTTAATATTATTGACTATAACCTGTTGTTGAAAAACGTATGTGTTATGGCTTTTCAACCTCTGCCATATTGTGGATTCAGAGCTATCTATCTAATAGAACTCAAAGGGTTTTCTTTAATGGAGGCTTCTCTAATGTCAAACATGTAAAGTGTGGTGTACTGCAGGGCATCTCTCTAGGCCCTTTACTCTTTTCTATTTTTGCCACTGGAATTAAACAAAGCATTTGTGTATGCTCATGATTCAACCATATACGCATCAGCAACCACAGCTAATTAACTTCTTAGGGCTAGGGGGCAGTATTCTGAAGTTCGGATGAAAAACGTGACCAAAGTAAACTGCCTGTTACTCAGGCCAAGAAGCTAGGATATGCATATAATTAGTAGCTTTGGGTAGAAAACACTGAAGTTTCTAAAACTGTTAAAGTAATGTCTGTGAGTATAACAGAACTGATATGAGCAAAGTCCATCCAGTATGTCTGAATCAGTCATGTCACACTGTTTTCAATAGGCCAGCTATTCAAAGCCTCATAGTTTAACCCCCAGATTGCAGTTCCTATGGCTTCCACTAGATGTCAACAGTCTTTAGAAAAAGGTTTCAAGCTTTAATCATTAAAATCAAGGGAGTAAGACCACTTGTTCCTGAGTTCATGTCAAGTGTCCTGTTTTGGACGTAACAGGGAGCTCAGTTCTTTTTCTCTTCTGTTCAGCAGGTTATATTCCATCTGAAATATTATAGTTTATATTCATTTTAGGGTATCTGAGTATTGATTACAAATGCGGTTTGACTTTTTTTCAACGAACTTTATGGGTACTTTTGGGATATCGTTTGTCTGCGTGGATGAACGCCTTTGGACAGGTGGATTACTGAAGAAACCGTGCCAACCAAACGGTGCTATATGAATGTAAAGAGGAACTTTATCGAACAAAAGGACCTTTTATTGTGTAACCTGGACGCTTGGGTATGCCATCAGAGGAAGATCATCAAAGGTAAGCGATGTATTTTATGCTATTTTTGTGTTTTGTGACACCCGTGCTGGTTATGAAATTATGCTAATGAAGAAATTATGCGGGGCGCTGTCCTCGCCGTAAAGCCTTTTTGAAATCTGACAACGCTGTTAGATTAACAAGAGTCTAAGCTTTTGAAGGGTGTGCAGCACTTGTATTTTCATGAATGTTTGAAATGAGTATTTTTGTAATTTGAATTTGGCGTTCTGCATTTCACCAGATGTTGTCAAAATCAAACCTGTTCACGGGATTGGATCCGTAACAGGTTGTCACTTTTAAATTTTTTTTTACTTTTTATCCCTCTTTCTCCCCAATTTTGTGATATCCAATTAGTAGTTAGTCTTGTCCAATCACTGCAACTCCCGTACGGACTCGGGAGAGGCGAAGGTCGAGAGTAATGCATCCCCCGAAACACGACCCTGCCAAGCCGCACTGCTTCTTCACACTGCTCGCTCAACCCGGAAGCCAGCCGCACCAATGTGTTGGAGGAAACACCGTACAACTGCCGACTGTGTCAGCATGCATGCGCCCGGGCCGCAACAGGAGTCGCTAGAGCACGATGGGACAAAGACATCCCAAACCGTACGAAGCTGGGCCAATTGTGCATCGTCTCATGGGTCTCCCAGTCACGGCCGACTGCGACACAGCCCGGGATCGAACCCGGATCTGTAGTGATGCCTCAAGCACTGCGATGCAGTGCCTTAGACAACTGCACCACTCAGGAATGGAAACCCTTAACAAAGAGTTGCAGTCTGTTTTGGAATGGGTGGCCAGTAATAAACTGGTCCTGAACATCTCTAAAACTAAGAGCATTGTATTTGGTACATATTATTCCCTGTATTCTAGACCTCAGCTGAATCCGGTAATTAATGGTGTGGATGTTGAACAAGTTGAGGATACTAAATTAATTGGCGTTACCTTAGATTGTGAACTGTCATGGTCAAAACATATAGATTCAATGGTTGTAAAGATGTGGAGGGGTCTGTCCATAATAAAGAGAAGCTCTGATTTTTTGACACCACACTCCAAAAAGCAAGTTCTGTAGGCTCTAGTTTTGTCTAATCTTGTTTATTGTCCAGTCGTGTTGTCCAGTGCTGCAAGGAAAGACCTAGTTAAGCTGCAGCTGGTCCAGAACAGAGCAGCACGTCTTGCTCATCATTGTAATCAGAGGGCTCATATAAATACTATGCATGCCAGTATCTCTTGGCTAAGAGTTGAGGAGAGACTGACTGCATCACTTATTTTTATAAGAAACAATATGTTGAAATTGTTTGCATTGTCAATTTACACACAGCTCTGACACACATACTTACCCCACCAGACATGCCACCAGGGGTCTTTTCACAGTCCCCAAATCCATAACAAATTCAAGAAAGCTTAGTATTGCAGTGCATTCGGAAAGTATTCAGACCCTTTGACTTTTTCCACATTGTGATATGTTACAGCTTTATTCTAAAATTGGTTAAATAAAAAAAAAAATCACTCATCAATCTACACACACAACCCCATAATGACAAAGCAAAAACTGTTTTTTGGAAATGTTTGAAAATGTATAAAAAAATATGTAAATGTGATATCACATTTACATCAGTATTAAGACCCTTGACTCAGTACTTTGTTGAAGCGCATTTGGCAGTGATTACAGCATCAAGTCTTCTTGGATATGATGCTGTAAGCTTGGCACACCTGTATTTGGGGAGTTTCTCAAATTTTTCTCTGCAGATCCTCTCAAGCTCTGTCAGGTTGGATGGGGAGTGTCGCTGCACCCCCCAAAAAATATGTAGTTCTGTCCTTGAGCTGTTGTCTATTAATGATCTGTATTATGTCATGTTTCATGTTTTCTGTGGACCCTAGGAAGAGTAGCTGCTGCTTCAGCAAAAGCTAATGGTGATCCTAATAAAATACCAACTCAATAGTAGGAAGGTGTTCCTAATGTTTTGTACATGGTTTATAACTTAATACTGTTCTTCCTCTTGCCTTTTCCAGGGAAACTCCAAACTCTTAAAGAAGGGTCGTTAGGAAATGTGTCCATTGGGGGAAACTGGCTCCATTTTGGATCAGAGAAGGGCTAGACTATGGAATCACCCACCCACTACAGCCCTGCCAGCTCCACACCACCATACCGCCCCAAGATGGAGGACCCTGTTAGACTTCTCCATCAGAGGGAGGCTATTGGGGGTTGTGTCTCTGATACCACTGCTTAAAGGAATTGTGTTTCTGATTTGACACAGATAATGACTACGTGTCAAGTGCTTCCCAGTGTGTGACGGAAGCAGCTGCTTGACCCTTTGAACTTTGGTTTGTGGGAGGAAGTGGAAAAATGTAAAGGAAAGATTATATATTTTTCCTCCCCCCACCAACTAGTCAGGTCATGGATGCTGACTACAGTCAGGGAATGAAGACCACCTGGCCCTGATGGTTAGTGTGTCTCTTCTCTCTGTGTGCTAAACGTGGGAATGACTGCGATTTTAAATATTCATTAATCAAATTGCTCTTAAGTGGGAGGAGATTGTATGAGCAAGTGAAAAGTGTTAAATTGTGTGCCTGACTGGCTGTCTGGGTTGTTTTCTTTGTCTAATAGTGAGACTGTAGACTGTCATGCCAGGCTTTGAGAGGGACTGCTAATTATTGTATCTTCATGTAATATTTGGACCGTTTTTAGTTTCAATGAAATATTTGTGCAAATTTTGTGACTTGTGAGGGACTATGTTCATTATATTTACCACATTTTACTTGAAGGGCTGCCCCAGATGAAATTAAGCAATGAGTGGCACATTAATTATACACACTGGCCTTGGATGCCCAGGCTTCGCTCTTTAGCGGAGGCCTAAGACAGGCTAGACACACACTTGCATACATTCCCTCAAAGCTGGATTCCTTGGTGAATCAGCCACGTCCGTTTGCGATAATACAACAACAAAGAAGTTATGAAAAACATTTTTTTTTTTACAACGCTCCTCACCTCCGCTTCGTTAACAAAACAATAACTGCCGTGGTGCGGACAGTAGCGCTGTTTCCACTACTGCGAATTCCATCTTCATCTAGATCTATCTGTCCTCTAGAACGGATGGAAGAATCTGACAGAATGACATGAATGACATGGAATAGATCTGACCCGATTTACCCAATCAATTTTGACATGACCGATCTGTTCCACACATTACATATTTATTTGAGCTAAATGATCTGTAACGTTGTACAAGGTAGAGTTCAGAGTTCATAAAATGGTGTCTGTCTGTGATGTTTCTCTAGTAGTTGTATCACCAAAGTGTGTATGGATGTGCACTGAGGAGAACTATGCTTGTGTCCCAAATGACACCCTATTCCCTACGTAGTGCACTACTTATGACCATAGCCCTACAGGCCCTGGTCCAATGTAATGCACTATACTGTATAGGGAATAATGCGGTTCCATTTGGGACACAGCATGTCGCACCAGTCTTCAAACCCATGTATCATGTATGGATAAAAGGGTTAATATAATACATTATTGTACCGTGTACCTTTTAACAGAAATATACAAAAAACAAAGGCATTAGTTTAAGGTTTCACATAACTACTTTCCATGATGACCCAATGAAATTACTAGTCGATGATCAATGAAAAAGAGCAGAAACACATCAAGCTAAGTCACTCACCTGCATTTAGTACTTGATTATTGGGTATTATCAGCGTGTTGGCAAAGCTAAAGTAGTCCACCCCTTGTCTGGCAGTGTAGTGACTTCTCTAACAGTTCACAATTAACAGCAGGGTTGTGTTCATTAGGGCACACCATAGCTAAACGTTTAGCAATGGAAAATGAAAGTCCAGTTAGTACATTGCTGTTTCACCCAGTTTTTGGAAATGTTCTTCCATTTTGTACCTCCTGAAAACAACCCTGGACTCTTATTGCTTGTGTGTTCTAGTGACATTAATAGTGTGGCCAATAAAATGAATAATCTTATCCTGTGCATTGTTTTTACCAGTTTAGACTGATTTTTAATCGGTTTGGACTAGTGTCTGCCCGGTACTAACCATTCCATTTCAGAATTCCAGAGGTTTGCCAACATGCCCTATACTAATGAAACCTGTATCTTCACAATGTAATCTGACAGTCCAACCAGTGCCTTGCAAAAGTATTTTTCCTATTTTGTTGCATTACAACCTGAAATTTTAAATAGATTTTTATTTGGATTTCATGTAATGGACATACAAAAAACAGTCCAAATTGGTGAAGTGAAATTATTTATTTTTTTACTTGTTTCAAAAAACTAAAAAACAGAAATGGTGCCTGCATATGTATTCACCCCCTTTGCTATTAAGCGCCTAAATAAGATCTGGTGCAACCAATTACCTTCAGAAGTCACATAATTAGTTAGATTGCACACAGGTGGACTTTATTTAAGTGTCACATGATCTGTGTGTGTGTGTGTGTGTGTGTGTGTGTGTGTGTGTGTGTGTGTGTATATATATACACACACACACACACACCTGTTCTGAAAGGCCCCAGAGTCTGCAACACCATTAAGCAAGGGGCACCACCAAGCAAGCGGCACCATAAAAACAAAGGAGCTGTCCAAACAGGTCAGAGACAAAGTTGTGGAGAAGTACAGATTGAGTTATAAAAAAATATCAGAAACTTTAACATCCCACGGAGCACCATTAAATCCATTATTTCAGAATGGAAAGAATATGGCACCACAACAAACCTGCCAAGAGAGGGCAGCTCCTTCAGATAACCCTGAAGGAGCTGCAAAGCTCCACAGTGGAGATTGGAGTATCTGTCCATAGGACCACTTTAAGCCGTACACTCCACAGAGCTGGGCTTTACGAAAGAGTGGCCAGAAAAAAATCAGCAAACATGTTTGGTGTTCGTTAAAAGGCATGTGGGAGACTCCCCAAACATATGGAAGAAGGTACTCTGGTCAGATGAGACCATCAAGGAAAGCGCTATGTTGGGCGCAAACCCAACACCTCTCATCACCCTGAGAACACCCATCCCCACAGTGAAGCATGGTGGTGGCAGCATCATGCTGTGGGGATGTTTTTCATCGGCAGGGACAGGGAAACTGGTCAGAATTGAAGGAATGTTGGATGGCGCTAAATACAGGCAAATTCTTTAGGGAAACCTGTTCCAGTCTTCCAGAGATTTGAGACTGGGACGGAGGTTCACCTTCCAGCAGGACAATGACCCTAAGCATACTGCTAAAGCAACACTTGAGTGGTTTAAGGGGAAACATTTAAATGTCTTGGAATGGCCTAGTCAAGGCCCAGACCTCAATCCAATTGAGAATCTGTGGTATAAAGATCGCTGTACACCAGTGGAACCCAACCAACTAGGAGGTGGAGCAGTTTTTCCTTGAAGAATGGGCAAAATCCCAGTGGCTAGATGTGCCAAGCTTATAGAGACATACCACAACAGACTTGCAGCTGTAATTGCTGCAAAAGGTGGCTCTACAAAGTATTGACTTTGGGGGGGTGAATAGTTATGCACGCTCAAGTTTTCATTGTTTTTTGTCTTGTTTGTTTAACAAAAAAAAATATTTGGCATCTTCAAAGTCGTAGGCATGTTGTGTAAATCAAATGATACAAACCTCCCTAAAATCTATTTTAATTCCAGGTTGTAAGGCAACAAAATAGGACAAATGCCAAGGGGGTGAATACTTTTGCAAGCCACTGTATGAATGCATATGTGAAAGAAATAAGAGCTAGCTCAATATTCTTTGTTTTGTGTTAATACTGATATTTCTGTTATAAGGACTACCAATAATGACTCACCACAAAGTTAAACATCAGACTTCTTCAGGATATAGTTGACAGGCTACTGATTTATGAAGTTAACTTCCAATGTTATAGGGCAAACAAACTTGTTAACCATGTCCAAAATGTTCCCAATCCCAAAGAATTCTGGCAATGCTAGCAGCCAGAACCAAACACTTTCACGAACAGACAAGCACCCATTTACTCACCAATAAAGTCCCAGAATGATGGCCCTTCCGGGCTTCTGTTGCCAGCTGTACTGGTTCTTCAGCAGAGACAAACTAACCCTGATCACGTTAAGTGCAGTCAGTCTGCCCTTGGCCTGCTCTGCTGTGACTGTTCTTATCCAAATACTCCTCTGCTCTCTGTCTTTCTCTATCTATTTCTCTGTTACTGAATGTTGTCATCCAACCACACTCCCTTTTCTCTCTCTTTATCTGTCTCGCTCTGTTTGTTTTGGGTCTGCTCCCAATGAGCTCAATAACCTCAACTTGTCTTGTTAGGCAGTGGGTTTGTTTTGACATGAATATGACTGTATTAATTCAATACCTTAACGTGTTTACATCAAGTTAATTTGAGCCATCTTTGGGGGCCCTGCAAAGTCTCTTAAGGAGCTCCAAGAGCCCTGTGGAGCCCCCATGGGCCCCTAGGGGCCAACCTACAAGATGGCCATGGATATTTTGCGCTAACCCCATAGCCATCCTCTCTGTGAAAGGTGCTATGTTGGCCTCTGTTTAATTTAATTCAAAGGGCTTTAATGGCATGGGAAATATGTTTACATTGCCAAAGCAAGTGAAATAGATAATTTAAAAAAGTGAAATAAACAATCAGAAATGAACAGTAAACATTACTCACAAAAGTAACACGATTTTATGGGACAGACTTGAGGCAAACCACTTCAGTCTGTGGATATTGTTTTTAGAGGACGAACGATTAATCGGCATTGGCCGATTTAATTAGGGCCGATTTCAAGTTTTCATAACAATCTGTAATCTGCCTTTTTGAACGCCGATTATGGCCGATTACATTGCAATCCATGAGGAAACTGCGTAGCAGGCTGACCACCTGTTACGCGAGTGCAGCATCAAAAGGACCTTGTGGCTGCAAGGAGCCAAGGTAAGTTGCTAGCTAGCATTAAACTTCTCTTTATATAAAAACAATCAATCTTCACATAGTCACTAGTTAACTACACATGGTTGATGATATTACTAGGTTGTTCTGCGTTGCATATAATCAATGCGGTGCCTGTTAATTTATCATCGAATCACAGCCTACTTCAACTTTGCCAAACGGGTGATGATTTAACAAAAGCGCATTCGCGAAAAAGCACAATTGTTGCACAAATGTACCTAACGATAAACATCAATGCCTTTCTTAAAATCAATACACAAGTATATATATTTTTACCTGCATACTAGGGAAATTGTGTCACTTCTCTTGCGTTCAGTGCAAGCAGAGTCAGCGTATATGCAGCAGTTTGGGCCGGCTGGTTCGTTGCGAACTGTTGAAAGGCCATTTATTCCTAACGAAGACCGTAATTAATTTGCCAGATTTTTACATAATTATGACATAACATTGAAGGTTGTGCAATGTAACTAATATTTAGACTTAGAAATACTGAACGGTTCCGTATTTCACTGAAAGAATAAACGTTTTGTTTTCTAAATGATATTTTCTGGATTTGACCATATTAATGACGAAAGGCTCGTATTTCGGTGTGTTTATTATATTATAATTAAGTATATGATTTGATAGAGCAGTGTGACTGAGCGGTGGTAGGCAGCAACATGCTCGTCAGCATTCATTCAAACAGCAGCTCTTAGCAATGCTTGAAGCACAGCGCTGTTTATGACTTCAAGCCTATCAACTCCCGTGATTAGGCTGGCAATACTAAAGTGCCTATAAGAACATCCAATAGTCAAAGGTATATGAAATACAAATGGTATAGAGAGAAATAGTCCTATAATTCCTATAATAACTACAACCTAAAACTTCTTAACTGGGAATATTGAAGACTCATGTTAAAAGGAACCACCAGCTTTCATATGTTCTCATGTTCTGAGCAAGGAACTTAAATGTTAGCTTTTTTACATGGCACATATTGCACTTTTACTTTCTTCTCCAACACTGTTTTTGCATTATTTAAACCAAATTGAACATGTTTCATTATTTATTTGAGAGTAAATTGATTTTATTTATGTATTATATTAAGTTATTAAGTTAAAATAATTTGCTCCTTTCATCTTTGCCTCGATCCTGACTAGTCTCCCATTCCCTGCCACTGAAAAACAGTCCACAGCATGATGCTGCCACCACCATGCGCAGCAGCATACAATACATTTTTGGACTCACCTTGTGCTATGCTCACTTGAACAGGAAGGTGGTGCTGTGGTCCTTGTGGGCACATTTTGTCATCAAAGTCTGGCATTCTCTGGATTGATGGTGCTTTCAAGACAACTGGGGACTCTGGGGAAAAAAAAACAAGGTTGAATCATGATGTCAGTGATCTTCAGGTCAGAGCTCTAAAAAGAGGACAGAGTTCCCGACTTGGAATTCTGAGTTGGATGACCGTTCAAAACGTATTTTCCCAATCGGAGCTCGTTTTTATCTGGGTGCGCAGTTGTGTTGAACTCACTGAAGTCTGATATTTCCCAGTTCCGAGTTTCCAGTTGTTTTGAACATGGCAGAAGTCATGCTGGTTTGACACCATGGCCAATGTATTCAACCTTTTCTGGCCCACGGTGTTGACTGTTTATCTTTTTAAGCTTGGAAAAAATACCCTTAAATCAAATGATTTGTCACGTGCTGAATACAACAGGTGTAGACCTTACTGTGAAATGCTTACTTACAAGCCCTTAACCAACAATGCAGTTTTAATAAAAATATATACTAAATAAAATAAAGTCCAAAAATAAAACCCTTGCAGTTAGCCACTAAAACACTAAAACCCTTGCAGTCCACCTGCTATTCAAAGTGCTCTGAACAAATTAAGGGAATCGTTCACAAGCATTGGCACATTCTAAAATCCGATGATAGTCTCAGTAATGTGTTTTCGGACCTTCCCTTGGTCGTATTCTAGCGGGGCAGAAATCTCAGAGACCAATTGGTAAACTCTGATTTACCACCCCAAGATATTCCTGAACAACATCTATTTGCGCCCCTACTGGGTGGAAATTACAAGTGTAATGGCTGTGCTCAATGCAATGGCACTTATAAATGTAGATCCTTCAAACGCCCCCAAACAGGGAAACAGATCCCAATCAAAGGTGTTATTACGTGCTCCACTAAGGCAGTTATTTATCTTATAACTTGTCCTTGTGGTAAAAATTATGTAGGTAAAACAAAGCGTGAATTAAAAGTACGTATCTCGGAGCATCGTAGCACCATTAGGTGCAAAAACTTGACTTACCCAGTTGCGGCCCATTTTTTGGAGGCAAACCACTCGATTTCGTCTCTGCGTTATATTGGCGTTGAACATGTCACCCTCCCTAGGAGAGGGGGTGACCTGCTGTTAAATAACAATTTTGCTCTCCGACGGACCTAGAAATTAAATTTCTGGGAGCGAGGGAAGCCAGAGTTGTATCTGAAACTAGACTTTGGTAAGAACACTAACACTGAAACGGTAACACTAACAAACATCCGAATACATCGGATTTAGATTAGATACTAGCATACGAATCCATTTGTTTTTTGTATGTTCTTTGTATGCCATTTGAATATCTCAGAATTAACCAATGATATTAGGCCACACTTGGCCATGATTACAGACACCTGTGTGTGTCCTTTGACACTATATAAACGAGTCACCCCGCAGTGTTTGTGATTATACCCTGATGAAGACCGCTTGCCTGTCGAAACGTTGGACATAAAATATTTTTTGCATCTGAGCTCCTAGAGTGTGCGGATCTTCTTTATTTAAGTTTTCCACTCCGCTAGCCAGCACCTCGCCTATATAGGTGTGCGTTTCTTTTTCTTCTAGATTAGCCACTGATTCCTACCAAACCACTTTGTTGAATATGCAACTTGTGTAATGTTTATATCCAATGGCCGATGAGCATAATTTATTTTGATATGAAAAGGATTTGCCATTTGCCAGTAGATTGTCAATGTGATTCATGATGATGACTGCTTGTCTAGCTTGCTAGCTAAGATTTTGAAAGTATGATGTTGACATGATCAGTACAATCAAAGCTATGGTAGATATAACATGATTTGACAATTGTATCTGTGGCCAATGACCTTGAGCCTTGGATGGGCACTTCTAATGTAATTCTATAGCAGCACCCAAGAGGCTTGAATTTTCGAGCTCTCCCAGTAGATTTTGTGGTGACATGGTGTCCCCATGAGTGACAGAGACCATCTTTGTGTGCAGCTTTATTAATTCAATGATTTTACATTGTTTGCAAACTGATGTGACAGTATTCATACCAAAATAACAGGCAACAACAACAAAAAATTTAACCTGCCCTGAAAGACGGGGCGCCACTGTAAACATCTGCCAGACTACTCCAATCTCTGTTTTACCTCCAGTCTCCATAGCCTGTATTTATGCCTACCCTGCTGATGTAACCTAGTGGCCGGGGCTGGTGTTTTGGAAGAGGTTTATTGACAGAAACATTATGTCCTGTCCCTGTCCTATTCCGTGTGTGTTACCGTGTGAGTTGACGGGGATCGGGGAAGAGGCTATTTGACAGACACCCTTCGTTGTTCTAATCCAATTTCTCACGAGTCAATCCCCTGGAAAGGAAACAAGATTCAGATCCGAAAATGTGCTTTATTAGGCTACTTTTGTATAACTGTTGTATAAAGTTAAAGGACACAATATTGTATTCATAAAGCTTCCAATTAGGCTTCTGACAACAATGTAGCTCTCCAGCTGATTGCAGTGGAAACGATGTACCGTAACATTTAAGGAGGCTAATGTCTGTTTGCACTAGAAACATTGTAGGCTAATGTTTTATCATTTTGTTATTGTAGCCAAACCATAAACTTGGTCTACTTCTCAGGCCACTTCTATTATTGGCAAAAACAGACTCCCAGTCACGTCAAAAGGTTCGTCATCATTCGGTCAGATGAGATGTGGGAGAATTATTTGCATTCATCCGTCAATTCCTTCACACGCTCCGCTATTCATTTAGCAGGGACGTCCTGTTAATTTAGTCTGGATTGGAAAAAGGGGATAGGAAATCGGCAGCTTTCTCGCACTCCCTCTGCCATTTTGATATAACCCTGTCGGCCTTGCATATTGGGATTTATGCTGTTTTAACTGAAAATAAGAATCACGTCCTGATTGTTGTTCTTTCTGGATTTGTGGAGAACGTGAGTATTTTGGATTTCGTCACGGGTTTCCTCTAGAAACTCAATTGACAACTTCCATCTCATTGCTTCTGTTAACTACACTGTGCAACGTTGTATATTCTATTCAGGGCAAATCGAATCTTGACTTATCTTAAACATTGACTTTTCTTGAATAAACTAAGAGTGGAATTTGCTTTATAACGTTATCAGCCTATAAATTAACATTTTACCTGAATCTCAGTCATATTATTTGCTGAAAAACTAGTACAGTAGTCAACCGAGGTAAAGACAGTTTCAGGTTGGATATTCCACGGATATTCGTGCTTTCAAACCACTTGAGCCACAGTGTCCAAATAAGTGTCATGATCTTTTCATGATTTGGACATTAATTAATTCGCTTTCCAAAGCTAATAAACATGTGGAAATGTGAGCAGCTATTTGTATTCCTAGTTTAATTAGTTAGGGAGCTTAAAACAAAGTACAAACTTCTTTTACATTTGAATTTCAAAAGCTCCTTGGTCATGTGACCTACTTGACTCAAACAAGGTTCAGAATGTCCACTGACTACACTTCTATATTGCACACATTTTAGTTTGTCCATTTTCATCTCACTAAATTTTACATGAATTTTTCAAAATTTTACATTTCAATAGCTCCTTGGTCATGTGACCTACTGACTTCAAACAAGGTTCAGAATGTCCACTCAGTGGGTCTACACATTGCACACCCTTTAGTTTGTCCTTTCCCCCACCCGCCATTCACCAGAGCGAGAGGCCACAGTTCACGGAACAAAAAAGTTTGAGGTTGAAATTAAAGGGGGTGCAGAGCAGTTGGCTAGGTACCCGGAGCAGCGCAAGGGTCCTGGGCGTGATCCAAACTCTTGATGTTGGATACCGAGGCGGGAAGATCCGGTTCACCGGCAACCTCCGATCCCCTTCAGACGTGGCCGACTCACCTGCCCACAGGTGCACCATGTGGCCGTGCCTAATGGGGAAAGGGGGTGTTGTAGCCGGTCGGGCGCAACCCAGGCGACATGGAGATGCGGGGAACCGAGCTCGGCGGGACCCGAAGCCACCCTCCCGGCCAAGAACCCCGCACCGATGGAAGGGAGAGGTGAGGGGCGTGAGCCCCCCTGCCCTACCCAGCCCACAGCAGAGTTTTTAGTTTTTGGAGCACAGCCCCGCAGCGGCGCCTGACAACCCATTAATGATCCTTCTGCAGGTTCACCTATGGCAATGGTTCACAAACTTTTTATAGTCCCGTACCCCTTCAAACATTCAACCTCCAGCTGCGTACCCCCTTTAGCACCAGGGTCAGCGCACTCTCAAATGTTGTTTTTTGCCGTCATTGTAAGCCTGCCACACACACACACACACACACACACACACACACACACACACACACACACACAATGATACATTTATTAAACATTAGAATGAGTGAGTTTGTCTCAACCTGGCTCGTGGGAAGTGACAAAGAGCTCTTATAGGACCAGGGCACATAATAATAATAATAATAATAATAATAATAATAATAAATTTTATTTAAGGCGCCTTTCTCGACACTCAAGGACACCGTACAGGGAAACATAAGACGTTTAAAAGCATAGAACAGCATTAAAAACAACAAAAGAATAAGAGCAATTGACGTCAAGTGAGATAGGCAGTTTTAAAAAAGTGTGTTTTGAGTTGTGATTTGAAATGGGAAAATGAATCGATGTTTCTGAGTTGGGATGATAATGAGTTCCAGAGATGGGGAGCAGAGCGGCTGAATGCTCTGCTCCCCATAGTGGTGAGGCGGGCGGGGGGGACAGACAGGTGTATGGAGGAAGAGGATCTAAGGGAGCGGGTGGAAGTTGGACCCTGGAGGAGATCAGACAAATATGGGGGGGGCGAGTTTATGGATGGACTTGAATGTTAACAGAAGGACTTTGAATTGGATACGGAACTGGACCGGGAGCCAGTGAAGCTGTTGGAGAACAGGAGTGATGTGATGAATGGAGGGGGTTCGAGTAATGATGCGGGCAGCTGAATTCTGGACCAGTTGAAGTTTATGGAGGGATTTATGAGGGAGGCCAAAAAGGAGAGAGTTGCAGTAGTCCAAACGGGAAGTGACGAGACTGTGGACAAGGACGGCGGCAGTATGGGGGGTAAGGGAGGGACGGAGTCGATTGATGTTTCGTAGATGGAAATAGGCAGACCGTGTAATGTTATTAATGTGCGATTGAAAAGATAATGTGCTGTCAAGGATGACACCCAGACTCTTAACCTGTGGGGAGGGTGAAACGGAGGAGTTATCAATATTAAGAGAAAAACTGTCGGTTTTGGATAAAGTAGATTTAGTGCCAATAAGGAGAACCTCAGTTTTATTACTGTTTAATTTGAGGAAGTTTTGGGAAAACCAGGTTTTTATTTCCGAGATGCAGTCAGTAAGGGAGGTG
>QNTS01002125.1:175032-186699 GCA_003317085.1 Hucho hucho | reverse complement strand
AGGACCCATGCCAAATCTTTTTAGTTTCCTGAGGGGGAATAGGCTTTGTCGTGCCCTCTTCACGACTGTCTTGGTGTGTTTGGACCATTCTAGTTTGTTGGTGATGTGGACACCAAGGAACTTGAAGCTCTCAACCTGCTCCACTACAGCCCTGTCGATGAGAATGGGGGCGTGCTCGGTCCTCCTTTTCCTGTAGTCCACAATCATCTCCTTAGTCTTGGTTACGTTGAGGGATAGGTTGTTATTCTGGCACCACCCGGCCAGGTCTCTGACCTCCTCCCTATAGGCTGTCTCGTCGTTGTCGGTGATCAGTCCTACCACTGTTGTGTCGTCTGCAAACTTAATGATGGTGTTGGAGTCGTGCCTGGCCATGCAGTCGTGGGTGAACAGGGAGTACAGGAGGGGACTGAGCACGCACACTTGGGGGGCTCCAGTGTTGAGGATCAGCGTGGCAGATGTGTTGCTACCTACCCTCACCACCTGGGGGCGGCCCGTCAGGAAGTCCAGGATCCAGTTGCAGATGGAGGTGTTTAGTCCCAGGATCCTTAGCTTAGTGATGAGCTTTGAGGGTACTATGGTGTTGAACGCTGAGGTGTAGTCAATGAATAGCATTCTCACATAAGTGTTTCTTTTGTCCAGGTGGGAAAGGGCAGTGTGGAGTGCAATAGAGATTGCATCATCTGTGGATCTGTTTGGGCGGTATGCAAATTGGAGTGGGTCTAGGGTTTCTGTGATAATGTTGTTGATTTGAGCCATTACCAGCCTTTCAAAGCACTTCATGGCTACGGACGTGAGTGCTACGGGTCTGTAGTCATTTAGGCAGGTTGCCTTTGTGTTCTTGGGCACAGGGACTATGGTGGTCTGCTTGAAACATGTTGGTATTACAGACTCAATCAGGGACATGTTGAAAATGTCAGTGAAGACACCTGCCAGTTGGTCAGCACATGCCCTGAGCACACGTCCTGGTAATCCGTCTGGCCCCGCAGCCTTGTGTATGTTGACCTGTTTAAAGGTCTTACTCACGTCGGCTACGGAGAGCGTGATCACACAGTCGTCCGGAATAGCTGCTGCTCTCATGCATGCCTCAGTGTTGCTTGTCTCGAAGCGAGCATAGAAGTGATTTAGCTCGTCTGGTAGGCTTGTGTCACTGGCCAGCTCGCGGCTGTGCTTCCCTTTGTAGTCTGTAATAGTTTGCAAGCCCTGCCACATAAGACGAGCGTCGGAGCTGGTGTAGTATGATTCAATCTTAGCCCTGTATTGACGCTTTGCCTGTTTTGATGGTTCGTTGCAGGGCATAGCAGGATGTCTTGTAAGCTTCCGGGTTAGAGTCCCGCACCTTGAAAGCGGCAGCTCTACCCTTTAGCTCAGTGCGAATGTTGCCTGTAATCCATGGCTTCTGGTTGGGGTATGTACGTACAGTCACTGTGGGGATGACGTCCTCAATGCACTTATTGATAAAGCCAGTGACTGATGTGGTGTACTCCTCAATGCCATCAGAAGAATCCCGGAACATGTTCCAGTCTGTGATAGATAAACAGTCCTGTAGTTTAGCATCTGCTTCATCTGACCACTTTTTTGTTAGACCGAGTCACTGGTGCTTCCTGTCTGTGGTGATGAACAGCCACGAAAAGTATAGCTGAAAACTCTCTAGGCAAGTAGTGTGGCCTCCAATTTATCACAATATACTCTACTTCAGGCGAGCAAAATCTAGAGACTTCCTTAGATTTCGTGCACCAGCTGTTGTTTACAAATTTGCACAGACCTCCCCCCCTCGTCTTAACGGAGTGTGCTGTTCTATCTAGCCGGTGCAGCGTATATCCTGCTAGCTGAATATCCATGTCGTCATTCAGACACGATTCCATGAAACATAGGATATTACAGTTTTTTATGTCCCTTTGGTAGGATATTCGTGATCGTACCTCGTCTAATTTATTGGCCAATGATTGCACGTTGGCGAGTAATATTGACGGTAACGGCAGCTTTCCCACTCGCCTTCTACGGTCCTCATGAGGCATCCGGCTCTGTGTCCTCTGTATCTGCGGCTCTTCCTCTTGCAAATAACGGGGATGTTGGCCCTGTCGGGTGTTTGGAGAATGTCCTGTGCGTCCTGCTTGTTGAAGAAAAAATCTTTGTCTAATCCGAGGTGAGTGATCGCTGTCCTGATAAACAGAAGCTATTTTCTGCCGTAAGATACGGTTGCAGAAACATTATGCACAAAATAAGTTACAAATAACGCGAAAAAACCCACATAATAGCACAATTGGTTGGGCGCCCGAAAACTGCTGCCGTTTCTTCCGGCTCCATTTTGCAAGTGGGGAGTTGTGCAGTGTGGCAGACCCTTCAGACTGATCCACTGTGAAAGGGTATGTCATATAGGTATTAATAATTAGGTGATTGTTTAACTAGACTTTAATTGCATTTTTGCCTGGCACTGCAAATTTCCCCGTATTATTTCTGGCCATGGATGGTGTAGGGTGGCCCATGGACGGGCGTGCATTGCAGCTGTCTCGAGGGCCATCCTCTTGGACGTTCTGATAGATCTGAGTGGTCAAGCAGCACACCACTGACTTGCCAAAAGGATCACCCTTTCTCCACCCTGCCCTAGTCCGCACCGAAGCCCAACGAGAGACTGGAGGGCTTTGTGCAACACCCAACTTTCCCCCCTGAATTTTGCACTTGCATGTTTTCGGTTGGGGTGACAAGGCCACGTTGTCTGAGCTCAGAACGGTGCGCGTTCCCTCCACCGTGGGAATGTTTCCAGTCTTAAGTGCTGCTCATTTACTGGATGATGGTTCGCTTCGCACTTCCGTATTATTTTATAGGCTTCAAACTGCAGGCCAGAAGCATGCAGACCAGGCCAGGCCAGGCCTACTCCCATAACGGGAGGTGAGCTAGTCACTGAGTTCAGGTCTTCAGGATTACAGACCCCTTATAGTTATCCTAGAACACATGCATCTTTCTTTTATCAATACACTCATTACAACTGGATGATATTGTAGATATTTCAAGAGGGAATTTATCAGACTGACTCTAAACCAGCGATGGCATTGGTTCTCATCAGTATTCTTTATTCTAATCTTCTTACTTACATTCTGATTGATTGTATTTCTATGAACAGTTGATGTATTATATTAGTTCACGTATGTGTGTTAACCCTTTCAGTTGTTCAATATTTACTAATGGCTTTATACACTGCCCAGAACAGTACAAGGCCTACACAGACCTCTTCATTGTTCAAATTCATATAAATGACTATTCACTTTCATTCATTTTCATATCCATGAGCCTATATACAGTTTGTGTTTTCTGAGTTTCGCTGCAGGTGTTTATGGATCATTTAAGCTGAGTTAACAGTGTACAGACACGTTTTCACTGCCCCTGGTTCATGTGCTCCTTTTCTGGTTGCATTCCTGCAGACAACGTTAGCGTTTCAGAACCCTCAGAACCCACTCTACTCTACCCTCTCTCCCGTTCACTGAATGACAATGAAACATGGGGGGGGGGTATATGGCCAATATAGCACGGCTAAGGGCTGTTCTTCGCACAACACAGCACAGAGTTCCTGGATAAAGCCCTTAGCCTTGGTATATTGGCCATATACCACAACCCCTGAGGTGCCTTATTGCTATTATCAAGGTATAATACATGTTTTGTCATACCCGTGGAATACGGTCTGATATACCACGGCTTTCAGCCAATCAGCATTCATAGCTCGAGCCACCCAGTTTATAATTAGACTTATATTTTTGGTGTCTTTTTAAAGTAGAAGGCCGCAATGTGATATTCACTTTTGATATTTTATGCAGTGGATTTTAAAGAGTTAAAGAGAGCAGACCAAAGACACACTTTAAAAACGGTGATCGTTTTCCTTGGTATGACACACCAGCAAAAATAGGTGTTTGAGACTGGAGCATGGAAGTCAAACAGGGACGAGAGTAGGGGAAGAGTGAAATAGGGGTAGAGGTACACATATGGATATTAATGCAGATGTATAGACACGACACCAGCGTGTTTAGTGGGAGGCAGTTATCCTCCTAAAGCTCCTCCCACCAGCTTCCTCTGCTCTGAACACATCAATAACTGCCTCCCACTAAACACTGCCTCCCACTAAACACGCTGGTGTCGCGTCCATAAATCTGCATTAATATCCATATGTGTTAGGATGGCAAGTAACACATCAAAACCTGCAATTCATGTATATTTTATGCTAATGTAGCCCAGCTATCCCCCCCCCCTCCGACCTCCTCGATTAGCATACCGTAGGTCTTTTTGAGCAGCCAGTAACAGCAACAGGGTAGGCCCCTGTATGGATATTATGAGTTGGCCCTTTAATAGCAACAGGGTAGGCCCCTGTATGGATATTATGAGTTGGCCCTTTAATAGCAACAGGGTAGGCCCCTGTATGGATATTATGAGTTGGCCCTTTAATAGCAACAGGGTAGGCCCCTGTATGTTTACTATGAGTTGGCCCTTTAATAGCAACAGGGTAGGCCCCTGTATGTTTACTATGAGTTGGGCCTTTAATAGCAACAGGGTAGGCCCCTGTATGGATATTATGAGTTGGCCCTTTAATAGCAACAGGGTAGGCTCCTGTATGTGGATACTTGACCCTTTTCCCCTTCGGGTTATGTAGGGCCCCTTTCCTTCACGTGCCACATAGGGACTTGGACTTGGATATATGTGTCCTTATTTGCGCAGCAGCCGGGAGCAAACTCACACCAGGTCATCAGATAGGCGGTTTTAGATTGCACACACTAATTTGGTGTTTAAATGGATTTGGGTGTATTTAATTTTTGGGGCATGTGGGTGAGAGGGGGTGCCCACTTGTCAAATCACCACCTATCTGGAATATATGAGGTCTGGAGACAGAGCTGAGACAGAGCTGAGACAGAAAGAGAGAGAAAGATGCTCTGTTGGAAGAGAAACTCACTCACAAAGAGCTTTTCAGTTCACTTAGAAGAGCCCAGTGGTTACCTGGGTACTTTTCACATTATACAATATGGCCAAGTGGGCTTGGAGATGATATCCCAATCAGCCTCTCTCTCTCTGTCTGTAACGTTACTGATAAGCATCGTTCCCACAAAGCTGTGCACACTCCAAGGCTGATCGACAAACATTTCTGTAAAAAAATAAAAATACTAAGATAATGCCTTGTTCCAAATTAAAAAAATGTGTCCAGGGCTGTTCTGTCATTCAGCCTACAGTAGCAGACAATGTGGTGGTGTTCAATGTTGCCCTACATTCCATGAGACTTAAAAAAATAAAATAAACATGCAGGGCTGGACATTAACCTGTTTATCCACTTCTCCTTCGGACAATGAGGTGCCTGAACATGTTGTTGTTGTTTGATGCAAGAAACCACTGTATAAAATAAAATGCCAATGCATTGTTGTTCGGGACATTTCTTTTTATTGTATACATTTGAGGTAAGCTATATGATCACACCGGTAACAGATCTGTTTTATTACTTGTGAAGCACAGATGAGTGAGCATACATTTAAATCATTTGCTTTTATTTTTTTTTGTGGGCTGATGGTGCCTGCATCTGACGGTCAGTCTCAGCGGTGAGAGAGAGCAGCAGACTGAGGGTCCGTCTCTCAACGTCCCTCCACCACTCCCTTTCCTCCACTGACACTGACCAAAAATGGACACGAGTCACACCGCAGTATTTCTGGATCATGCACCAATTGATGTTGTTACTCCTATGAAGAGAGAAAGTGAAATATTCCTCGATATTAGACAACGCAAGCCTATAGATCCACTTTCCTCCTCATTCATTACTGCTGCAGTGCTGGTTGTAGCGCTGAGTGGAAATAGGAAGAACGAGCATTTTATGGCTTATAAAAGTGTTGAATACAAAGTGTTGACAGTGCTGAGTAAGAATTTAAACATGAACTCACTCATAACAACAGCAGCTCTCTGCTGTATTCGTTGACAGTCTCTCTCTAGTCGTGGTTTTAAACGTTTTGAATTCTCACAGTATCAACTTTGCTGTAGCTTTCTTTTATGCCTGCTACATTACTGCAGACATGGTCATCTGAGCCATCCGATTGGCCAGCGGTAGGCCTATAGGGCACTTGATTTGCTCTCTGTGCCCGCCGGGAAGGAAGAGTTGTACCTTCAGACACATGAAATGGTTCAAAATTACAACAGTTCGCCTACCCGGCGTGCAGGGCAGCTGAATCGGGTGCACCTACCACCAATGCTTTATCATTGGGGTTTTTACAGAAATGTTAGCCGATCGACTAGGAAGGCCTTGGAGATCAGTCGCGATCGACTGGTCGACCAGTCGGTGAACACTGCTCTAGAAAGTTGAGTGAAGTTCAATATCGTGCTTCTCTCTGTGGGATAATATTTCTGTGCGGCAGTCTCGTGACTACTAGCTTAGAGGGAACATTAGCTATTGAACCGTAGTAAACATGTTAAAGCATGTCATGCGTTTGGTTTAAGGTGAAACCAAATCATTATGGACTCTGTTGGTTTAGGCCCAGTAGTCATGTATAGCCTAGTTAATACTAAAGACATCCTTTTATACAATGGAAATAGCTTCATGTTGAAACAGGGACAGGCTTCCCCACATGCTGCATTGAGAAGAATGAAGCAGGAAGTTAGTTTGCTGTAACTACAGGAGTGTCTGCGTGCCTAAGTGTGTCGAGAGGGAAACATCCATGTTTTATAACATCTCCTTGTATAAAGTAGCTAAAGGAACTTCTGAATGATCTGACTGCCACGTGACAAACCAAACAGTGCTTTTAGACCAACACTCACAGGAAGTTGATGTTTTTTTAGACAGCCCAATCAAAATCAAATCTAATTTTGTTGGTCACATACACATGTTTAGCAGATGGAGCTAGATGCTTGTGTTCCTAGCTCTAACAGTGCAGTAGTATCTTACAATTCACAACAATACACACACATCTAAAAGTTTAAATAATGGAATTAAGATATTAGGACGAGCAATGTCAGAGTCCGGGCGTATCAATATTTATGATTACTACATGATTCCATATGTGTTATTTCATAATTTTGATGTCTTCACTGTTATTCTACAATGTAGAAGACAGCTTGTAAAGACAGTACACTTCTAGCCACTTTACAATCCACTACTATATGGCTTGTTTAATGTGTATATTATTCTGTTGAATTCTAAGTCTCAGTTTCAATAGCTCGCTGATGATTTTGAGTCTAGGCAGAGTTTGGTTCTCTAAAGCAGTCTACTGCATATTCGTTGCTATACTAAATGTCAAGTTTGACCTCTTGGGAATAGTCCTCCCGGTCTCACAGCCCTATCATACAGCCGTTGTTAACATTGAGAAGGCGTTTCGATAAAGAGTATGGTCCCCACCCCAGCTTTCCCATGGGACTGTCTCACTGGGGTGTCGGATCAAACACTGGCCTCTTTATGTAAAGAGCATCAGATAGGAGGGAATGGGAAATGCAGAGTGCAGGCTCTGACTGTGACCCTTATCGAAAGTTAACCTATATCCACAGTACTGTGTTAGATGGTCCTGCTGATCACACAGATGTTTGTCAGTGAGCTGGCTCCTGTTTCTGGGAGGAGGAGGGTGGGGGATATGTAGCCAGGGGAGACAGGGGGACATGTAGCCAAGGGAGACATGTAGCCAGGGGAAACAGGGGGCCAATGAATCTGTCTATTTCAGTTATTTTAAGTCTTTCCTCATTAGGTTATCACCAGAATGGAAGTATTCAGTAGACAGAAATGATTTCTCATTAAAAGAGCAAGATATTCGTTAACACTTTACAGATGGTTTACTGGATTGAAATGTGTTCTCTTTTGAAGGATATAAAACCATGTTCATGAATCAGGTTCGGTTATGATGTGACATACATTTGGTGTAAATTGCAATAGATTATGGTTGCTTGACATTAGAACTGTTGAAACAGAGATTTAGGTGCGTTGTGAAGATTTTTATTATTGATTATAAATCATGTTGTATCTGCTTTCTATCTCTCCAACAGCTGAACCAGTGGATGTGCTGGAAGCGTTAGACTTTCACAATTCCCCCGAAGGAGTTAGGAAAACATCAGGATTCTGCACAAACCGAAGAGCATCTGAGCCAGACACAGCCTACAGAGTTGGAAAGCAAGCCCAGATCAGTGCCCCCACCAAGCAGCTTTTCCCAGGTAAGACAAACCCTGTCCTTCCATCCCTCCGTTCCCCTCCATCCTCTCTCTGTCCTTCCCCAAATCCTGGCTGTGCAGCGCAGAAGGGAGCGGTGTTTAACTTCTTAGGGAGCGGTGGGGCGCTAGCGACTCCCGACACTACCAGGTGAAATGCAAGGCGCCAAATTCAAAATCCAAAAGTTGAATTATTAAACATGCATCAATATACAAGTGTTTCATAGTCATCAAAAGCTCTGCTTCTTGGCAATATCACAGCGTTGTCAGATTTCAAAAAGGCTTTACGGCGAAAGCACCACATTTGATTGTTTGAGGGTAGCACCTAACATTTTTCACATTACCATAAATTCATAAGCTATCACGGTTCACAGAAAACACATTTCACAGCGAAAACAAATCAATTACCTTTTGAAGAACTTCTGCTGAGGGCTTCCTAAGTGTCCAACGAAGACAATCCATGGTTCTTTTGTTAGAAAAAGTAATGTATTATATCCATAAATCTCCGTTTGGTTGGCACGTTATGAGAAAATAGAGCTTCCAATCGTCCATTGAAACGTGAAGAGAACTCGTTCAACTTATACCTATAAACTTGTCCAAGAACAATCAAACAATTTTAAATGTATCCTTAGGAACACTTTTATGTATAAATAGTATAATATTTCAACCGGAACATAATCTGGGCGATAAGAAAGGAAAAAAAACAAAGAACGCGCCAGCCGGGAGCGCGAATTTACTTGTATTGACATCTGTGTGGACACTTCCTTATTCGTCTTCTTCTCTGCTCTAAAAGCATCTAAAAAGAATCAGAACACTTTCTCGAGACTGTTGACATCCAGAGGAAGCAATAGGTACTGCATTCATATGCTCTTATATGGGAATTTTCATAAGGGAGGGGTTCTAAATGAGGTAATCTGTCAAAACCACTTTTTCCAGGACAGAAATTCCTCGGGTTTTCGCCTGCCATATCCGTTCTGTTATACTCACAGACAAAATGTTAACACTTTTAGAAAATCCAATGGTACTAAATATGTGCATATCCTATTTTCTGGGCCTGAATGGGAGGCATTTTACTTTGGGCACGCCAGGCTCTCCAAAACGGTCACCTCGTGCGCTGCTCCCAAAGAAGTTAAGTGTCTTTTGTTAGTCCTGCTAAGGCTTTTGACAGGAGATACCATCCCTGATATGATTATGTGGCAGTGCTGAGTGTTTGTATTGCACCAAACCCAGAGAGAGAGAATCTGGCTGAGAGAACTAGCTGGTCTAACACCAACCCCAGAGAGAGAGAATCTGGCTGAGAGAACTAGCTGGTCTAACACCAACCCCAGAGAGAGAGAATCTGGCTGAGAGAACTAGCTAGTCTAACAAACAACCCCAGAGAGCGAGAATCTGGCTGAGAGAACTAGCTAGTCTAACAAACAACCCCAGAGAGCGAGAATCTGGCTGAGAGAACTAGCTAGTCTAACACCAACACCAGAGAGAGAAGCTGGCTGAGAGAACTAGCTAGTCTAACAAACAACCCCAGAGAGCGAGAATCTGGCTGAGAGGGAAGGATTGAGTGGAATGAAGAAAATATTAACTCAATGGCAGTCATGTAGAAATAATAAACTATTACTATGAGTCTGAATTATGCACCAGAGTTGTTTCAGGTGTTTTATGTGAGACAGTAGATACTGATTTATTTGGGTGTTAAAACCCAAGTATGACTCATTCATAGATCTGTTTAGTTGGAGTAACTCATGTCCTAATTCCCTCTTAAGGTTTTGTAGGATATTTTTATCAATTGTATTTGTCTTTGGCGCAACCTTTCAAATCGCTAACGGAGAATTGTTTGTGTTTAATAAACTCAGCAAAAGTCTCAATACATCTATTTTAATGTTCAGACATTGGTTGCCCTCCAATTTGGCTCATCTGAAAGGAAAATTGTACTCTAAATATGTGAGATTTTCATTGCCCTAAAACGTATAGTTGTCATGAAGCCTGGAAATGTACGTGGATAAAGTAGTATACGATTAGCTCAGGTCCCGTGTGGCTTAGTTGGTAGAGCATGACGCTTGCAACGCCAGGGTTGTGGTTCCGGTTCCCGCTGGAATGAATAAATGATTAGCTTAGGTCTATCTGGATGCTTTAAAGACTGTGAACCTGGGGTAGTTATGGAACAAATTAGACCTTACACAAAAAAAAAAAACACAATGTGTGTCTATAGGAAACTGTATATGATTGTAAAAATGTAAAAGGTAACTGAATTGAAAAATCCTCACCTGTTATTTCTGTTTTTTTGTTACAAATTAATACACATCTTACGATTGAATCAGTCACATCTTACGATTGAATCAGTTCCCTATATTTCTAACCTGTGTTCTGTGCATTGTTTAGGGAGGGTGTGTTACTGTATGTGTGTATTTCTAACACAACCTGTGTTCTGTAGGAGGGGTGTTCCCTGAAGACTTCTCCCTCCTGACCACCCTCAGGCCCAAGGCCGGCCTCCAGTCCTTCCTGCTGTCTGTTTACAGTGAGCAGGGGGAGCAGCAGCTGGGAGTGGAGGTGGGACGCTCACCCGTCTTCCTGTATGAGGACCAGAGCGGCAAGCCCGCCCCTGAGGACTACCCCCTGTTCCGCTCTCTCAACCTGGCCGATGGAAAGTAAGTCAAGACTGACCTACCACTACTGCTGCTGGTTGGTCTCACAGAGAGGTAGAGAGGGAGAGCGGGAGACCGTCGCTGAGCACAGAGAACAGGGAGAGGTAAGGAGGGAGACCATCGCTGCTCACAGAGACCAGACAGAGACCATCGCTGCTTACAGAGACCAGGGAGAGGGAGAGATGGATACCATTGCTACTCACAGAGACCAGGGAGAGGTAGAGAGGTTGTCCATCGCTGCTTACAGAGACCAGGGAGAGGTAGAGAGGGAGAGAGGGAGACCATCGTTGCTCATAGAGACCAGGGAGAGAGGAGGGATGGTTAAAGAGTGAAAACAGAGCTTAGTTAAGTTTGTGTGTCTCTTCACTCAGACTCTGTCCATACTCAAACCTGGTGCATGCCCCAACCCTCTCTAGAATATATACTATAGCCATGTCATGTGCAAGGAGCTCTCTGATTGCCGGGACAATCTATTTTGTGTACCACCTGTATGTGATTGTCTTCGTAGTCATCGTAGGTTCTATGTTATCAACGTAAAACATTGGAGTGGCTGATTTGACTACCTTTCAGTCATGCTCTGATTGATGTGACTAGTACCCCTATATAATGATTACAACCCTGGTACGACAGCCCTAATCATGCTTACCATACTGCTGTGTCCTCTGTATTCACTAAGGCACACTAAGAAGCAGAAAACAGAAATTGCCCTTCACCTCATCTCACCGCAGGTGTCCAAACACAGGATTAGGTCTGTCCCAGGGGTTGTGGTTAGGTCCTGGGCTGCAGCACGGGGGATAGGAGGGGTGATGATTAGGTCCTGGGCTGCAGCACGGGGGATAGGAGGGGTGATGATTAGGTCCTGGGCTGCAGCACGGGGGATAGGAGGGGT
>QNTS01002125.1:109511-120292 GCA_003317085.1 Hucho hucho | reverse complement strand
TGAGCATGCCAGATATTATGGAGGAACATTGAGCATGCCAGATATTATGGAGGAACATTGAGCATGCCAGATATTATGGAGGAACATTGAGCATGCCAGATATTATGGAGGAACATTGAGCATGCCAGATATTATGGAGGAACATTGAACATGCCAGATATTATGGAGGAACATTGAACATGCCAGATATTATGGAGGAACATTGAGCATGCCAGATATTATGGAGGAACATTGAACATGCCAGATATTATGGAGGAACCTTGAGCTTAAATATTTTTCAATTGTAACCGGCCTGAGTAAACTATCTTATTTATCCACCATCCTTCGGGCCGGCAGTGACCCCTCCCTGTGTTCCAAAATGGCTGCCCACTGGGGCCTCTCCCTGTAGCAACTCAGAGTAGGGTGATGTTACCCCTAAGGTCGGTTTTACAAGCTTCCCTTCTAATGGATAATGATGGCTATGGGAAAGGTAATCTGGTCCTAGATCAGTGTTTAGGAGGAATTTGTGTCAGGTTGGCTGGATGTCCTTTGGGTGGTGGACCATTGTTGTTACACACGGGAAACTGTTGAGCGTGAAAAACTCAGCAGCTGTGCAGTTCTTGACACAAACCTACTACTATACCCCGTTCAAAGGCACTTCAATCTTTTGTCTTGCCCATTCACCCTCTGAATGGCACACATACACAATCCATGTTTCAATTGTCTCAAGGCTTAACAATCCTCCCCTTCCTCTACACTGATTGAAGTGGATTTAACAAGTGACATCAATAAGGGATCATAGCTTTCAACTGGTCAGTCTATGGCATGGAAAGAGCAGGTGTATATTAATATTGTACAGGGGAGAACATGTTCATTATTCAGCTCAGTACCCTAGGAACAGTACAGCCCTGGGCCCTGTTTCCCAAAAGCATCTTAAGGCTAAGTTCATCGTTAGAACCTTTGTAGGAGCATCGTTAAATCTCAGAGATGTTTCCCAAAACCATCGTTATTTACATTGCACTTGAAGACGCTTGGAATCGAATGCCTGCCTCAGACCACTCGTAGAACAGCTAAGGGCATCGTTAGATGCTGTTCTTGCCCTGCCGGGCATTACTTTATACACAAAAGATCTCTGCTAAACATAGAATCACCTGGTTTATCCATCTCTCTGTGAACGCTGATAACTTCAGAACAAAGTTGACTACAAAAACAAAGTTGCCAATGTCTTTACAATTGATACAAACAAGCGACATACAAAAACATGCTTCAACTGAAAACCGAGATGACTATTAAAATATGAACAGTAGGCTATAGGCCTATTTCAGTCATATTGAAATACGTTTCATGTTCAATCAATTGAGTTCTATTTTTGCTACTTGTAGGCTACCGTCTGTAATTTGTCTCAATACATTTCATTATGTATATCCTAACATGTGAGCAACGATGTGCCAAATCGGTTATTTTGTGAATTTCTATTGGGTAGGCTAAGCTAATAAGCCACCTCAACATTTGCAGCCGTAGGTAGTAATACACTATGTAATACACTACAGTATGTGGACACCTGCTCGTCCAACATCTCATTACAAAATCATGGGCATTAATATGGAGTTGGTCCCCCTTTGCTGCTATAACATCCTCCACTCTTCTGGGAAGGCTTTCCACTAGATGTTGGAAAATTGCTGCGAGGACTTGCTTCCATTCAACCACAAGAGTATTAGTGAGGTCGGGCACTGATATTGGGCGATTAGGCCTTGCTCGAAGTCGGCGTTCCAATTCATCCCAAAGATGTTTGATGGGGTTGAGGTCAGGGCTCTGTGCAGGCCAGAACAAGTTCTTCCACACGGATTTCAACAAACCATTTCTATATGGACCTCGCTTTGTGCATGGGAGCATTGTCATGCTGAAACAGGAAAGGGCCTTCCCCAAACTGTTGCCACGAAATTGTAAGCATAAAATCGTCTAAATGTAATTGTATGCTGTAGAGTTAAGATGTCCCTTCACTGGAACTATGGGGCCTAGCCTGAACCATGAAAAACAGCCCCATACCATTATTCCCCACCAAACTTTACAGTTGGCACTATGCATTCGGGCAGGTAGCGTTCTCCTGGCATCCGCCAAACCCAGATTCGTAAGTCCCCACTGCCAGATGGTGAAGCGTGATTCATTACTCAAGAGAACATATTTCCACTGCTCCAGAGTCCAATGACAGTGAGCTTTACACCACTCCAGCCAACGCTTGGCATTGTGCATGGTGATCTTAGGCTTGTGTGCGGCTGCTCGGCCATGGGAACCCATTCCATGAAGCTCCCGATGCAGTTTGGAACTCGGTAGTGAGTGTTACAACCGAGGACAGATCATTTTTACACCCTATGCGCTTCAGCACTCATTGACCCGTTCTGTGAGCTTATGTGGCCTACAATTTCACAGCTGAGCCGTTGCTCCTAGACTTTGCCACTTCACAATAACAGAACATACAGTTGACTGGGGAAGGTCTAGCAGGGCAGAAATTTGACAAACTGAGTTGTTGGCAAGGGGACAAGTGCCACGTTGAAAGTCACTGAGCTCTTCAGTAAGACCATTCTACTGCCATTGTTTGTCTATGGAGATTGCATGGCTGTGTGCTCGATTTTATACACCTGTCAGCAACGGGTGTGGCTGAAATAGCCGAATCCACTAATTTGAAATGGTGTCCACATGCTTTTATATATACAGTGGCAAGAAAAAGTATGTGAACCCTTTGGAATTAACTGGATTTCTGAATAAATTGGTCATCAAATTTGATCTGATCTTCATCTAAGTCACAACAATAGACAAACACAGTGTGCTTAAACTAATAACACACACATTATTGTATTTTTCTTCTCTATATTGAATACATCATTTAAACATTCACAGTGTAGGTTGGAAAGAGTATGTGAACCCCTAGGCTAATGACTTCTCCAAAAGCTAATTGGAGTCAGGAGTCAGCTAACCTGGAGTCCAATCAATGAGACGAGATTGGAGATGTTGGCTAGAGCTGCCTTGCCCTATAAAAAACACTCACAAAATTTGAGTTTGCTATGCACAAGAAGCATTGTCTGATGTGAACCATACCTCGAACAAAATAGATCTCAGAAGACCTAAGATTAAGAATTGTTGACTTGCATAAAGCTGGAAAGGGTTACCAAAGTATCTCTAAATGCCTTGATGTTCATCAGTCCACAGTAAGACAAAAATAAATGGAGAAAGTTCAGCACTGTTGCTACTGTCCCCAAGAGGGGCCGTCCTGCAAAGATGACTGCAAGAGCACAGCGCAGAATGCTCAATGAGGTTAAGATGAATCCTAGAGTGTCAGCTAAAGACTTACATAAATCTCTGGAACTAAACAAGAATGATGTTCATGGGAGGACACCACGGAACAAGCTACTGCTGTCCAAAAAAAACCATTGCTGTACGTCTGAAGTTTGCAAAAGTGCACCTGGATGTTCCACAGCGCTACTGGCAAAATGTTCTGTGGACAGATGAAACTACAGTTGAGTTGTTTGGAAGGAACACACAACACTATGTGTGGAGATAAAAAGGCACAGCACACCAACATCAAAACAGCACACCAACATCATCCCAACTGTAGAGTATAGTAGAGGGAGCATCATGGTTTGGGGCTGCTTTGCTGCCTCAGGGCCTGGACAGCTTGCTATCATCAACGGAAAAATGAATTCCCAAGTTTTTCAAGACAATTTGCAGGAGAATGTAAGGCTATCTGTCTGCCAATTGAAGCTCAACAGAAGTTAGGTGATGCAACAGGACAACGACCCAAAACACAGAAGTAAATCAACAACATAATGGCTTCAACAGAAGAAAATACGCCTTCTGGAGTGGCCCACTCAGAGTTCTGACCTCAACCCGATTGAGATGCTGTGGCATGACCTCAAGAGAGCAGTTCACTCCAGACATCCCAAGAATATTTCTGAACTGAAAAGGTTTTGTAAAGAGGAATGGTCCAAAATTCCTCCTGACCGTTGTGCAGGTCTGATCTGCAACTACAGAAAACGTTTGGTTGAGGTTATATTTGCCAAAGGAGGGTCAACCAGTTATTAAATCCAAGGGTTCACATACTTTTCCCACCCTGCACTGTGAATGTTTACACGGTGTGTTCAATAAAGACATGAAAACGTATATTTGTTTGTGTGTTATTAGTTTAAGAAAACTGTGTTTGTCTGTTGTTGTGACTTAGATGAAGATCAGATAAAATTTTATGACAAATGTATGCAGAAATCCAGGTATTTCCAAAGGGTTCACATACTTTGTTTGCCACAGTATAGTGTATCTGGCATATGTGACAATAAACATTAACAACATTAAAAAATACACATCTCTCTAGGAGTTGATCCTTCATCAGTAATGTGAAATAATTGATGTTAAGGAAAAATTTGAATGGAGAAATCCAAGACCAGCGCTCCCTTTCTTTCGATCCTTTCAGTATTGACTTCAATGATGTACTTAACGACTGCTCTCTCTGGTGTTTTGGGAAACGCATGTTACATCTTCGGCTGTTGTAGGGAACATGCATCGTTGAAACACTCATAAGAGTAAATTCCATTGCTATCGGCAAACCGGGCCCAGTACAGTCCAATGTCAACTATTTCTCTAGTATATCAATCAGAAGTTTTTTGTATTTCTCTTTAGTCCCTAAAGTACTGAGAGTAGACACTGTTATAGCTTACACTAGCCCTCTTAAACATCTCCTTAAATTGTGGAAGCGTCCATCTTCTGAGTAGACTGACAGACATACTGTAGATAAGGTCTGCTGTGCTCTGCTCTTAGCTTCTTGTCATGTGAGATTAATCGTCTCTTTGATTAGGGACCTCAAGGAGAGCCGGGACCGTCGGGTCAGCAGGGGATCCCAGGGACACAAGTGAGTATTACAGGCAGTATACAGTATTACAGACAGTATTACAGACAGTATACAGTACCACAGACAGTAACAGTACCACAGACAGTATACAGTATTTCAGACATTATCCCAGACTACAGACAGTATCTTCATGTCAAGTGGGTTTTATAAACACCAGAAGGTCAAAGGTCGCTACTGACTGATGATGTAGGCTTCTAGTAATAGCAGCTTGTTTTACCTATAACACCCTCAAATCCCAAATACTGGTTTTGAGTACTTTCAGCAATAGAGTAATTTGTAAAAAAAAAAAAACATATAAAAATAATAACTTACGTTCAAAATTTTGGGGTCATTTAGAAATGTCCTTGTTTTTGAAAGAAAGGAAATTTTTTGGTACATTAAATTAACATCAAATTGATCATAAATACAGTGTAGACATTATTAATGTTGTAAATGACTATTGTAGCTGGAAACGGCAGATTTTTTTATTGAATATCTGCATGGTCGTACAGAGGCCCATTATCAGCAACCATCACTCCTGTGTTCAAATGGCACGTTGTGTTAGCTAATCCAAGTTTATCATTTCAAAAGGCTAATTGATCATTAGAAAACCATTTTGAAATTATGTTAGCACAGCTGAAAACTGTTGTTCTGATTAAAGAAGCAATAAAACTGGCCTTCTTTAGACTAGTTTAGTATTTAGAGCATCAGTGGGTTTGATTACAGGCTCAAATATCCAGAAACAAAGACCTTTCTTCTGAAACTCATCAGTCTATTCTTGTTCTGAGAAATGAAGGCTATTCCATTTAAGAAATTGCCAAGAAACTGAAGATCTCGTACAACGCTGTGCACTACTCCCTTCATAGAACAGCGCAAACTGACTCTAACCAGAATAGAGGATTGGGAGGCACCCAGTGCACAACTGAGCAAGAGGACAAGTACATTAGAGTGTCTAGTTAGAGAAACATACATCAACACTATGAAATAACACATATGGAATCATGTAGTAACCAAAAAAGTGTTAAACAAATTATATTTGAGATTCTTCAAAGTAGCCACCCTTCGCTTTGATGACAGCTTTGCACACTCTTTGCATTCTCTCAACCAGCTTCACCTGGAATGCTTTTCAAACAGTCTTGAAGGAGTTCTCACATATGCTGAGAACTTGTTGGCTGCTTTTCCTTCACTCTGTGGTCTAACTCATCCCAACCATCTCAATTGGGTTGAGGTCAGGTAATTGTGGAGGCCAGGTCATCTGATGCAGCACTCCATCACTCTCCTTCTTGATCACAGCCTGGAGGTGTGTTGGGTCATTGTCCTGTTGAAAAACAAATGATAGTCCCACTAAGCGCAACCAGATGTGATGGCGTATCACTGCAGAATGCTGTGCTAGCCATGCTGGTTAACTGTTCCTTGAATTCTAAATAAATCACAGAAAGTGTCACCAGCAAAGCACCCCCACACCATCACACCTCCTCCTTCATGCTTCATGGTGGGAACCACACATGTGGAGATCATCCGTTCACCTACTCTGCGTCTCACAAAGACACAACGGTTGGAACCAAAAATCTCAAACTTGGACTCATCAGACCAAAGGACAGATTTCTACCGGTCTAATGTCCATTGCTTGTGTTTCTTGGCCCAAGCAAGTCTCTTCTTCGCATTGGTGTCCTTTAATAGTTGTTTCTTTGCAGCAATTCGACCATGACGGTCTGATTCACGCAGTCTCCTGTGAACAGTTGATGTTGAGATGTGTCTGTTACTGGAACTCTGTGAAGCATTTATTTGGGCTCCAATTTCTGAGGCTGGTAACTCTAATGAACTTGTCCTCTGCAGCAGAGGTAACTCTGGGTCTTCCTTTCCTGTGGCGGTCCTCATGAGAGCTAGTTTCATCATAGCGCCTGATATTTTTTGCGAATGCTCTTGTTCAGTATTGACTGACCTTCATGTCTTAAAGTAATGATGGACTGTCGCTTCTCTTTGCTTATTTGAGCTGTTCCTGCCATAATATGGATTTGGTCTTTTACCAAATAGGACTATCTTCTGTTTACCACCACTACCTTGTCACAACACAACTGGCTCAAACGCGTTAAGGAAATACATTTCACAAATTAACTTTTAACAAGGCACACCTGTTAATTGAAATGCATTCAAGGTGACTACGTCTTGAAGCTGGTTGAGAGAATGCCAAGAGTGTGCAAAGCTGTCATCAAGGCAAAGGGTGGCTACTTTGAATAATCTCAAATATAAAATATATTTTGATTTGTTTAACACTTTTTTGGTTACTACATGATTCCATATGTGTTATTTCATAGTGTTGATGTCTTCACTATTATTCTACAATGTAGAAAATAGTAAAAATAAAGAAAAACCCTTGAATGAATAGGTGTGTCCAAACTTTTTGCTGGTACTGTGTATACAGTGTTTTCTGAAAGTATTCAGACCCTTTGACTTTTCCACATTTTGTTACGTTACAGGTTTATTCTAAAATTGATTAAATTGTTTTTTTCCCCCTCATCAATCTACATACAATATCCCATAATGACAAAGCAAAAACAGGTTTTTAGAAATGTTTTCACATTAATAAAAAATTTAAAACTGAAATATGACATTTACATACTGTAAGTATTCAGACCCTTTACTCAGTGCTTTGTTGAAGTACCTTTGGCAGCGATTACAGCCTTGGATCTTCTTGGGTATGACGCTACAAGTTTGGCACAGCTGTTTTTGGGGAGTTTCTCCCATTCTTCTCTGCAGATCCTCTCAAGCTCTGTCAGGTTGGATGGGGAGCATCGCTGCACATGTATTTTCAGGTCTCTCCCGAGATGTTCGATCGGGTTCAAGTCCGGGCTCTTGCTGGCCCACTCAAGGACATTCAGAGACATGTCCCGAAGCCACTCATGCATTGTCTTGGCTGTGTGCTTAGGGTCATTGTTCTGTTGGAATGTGAACCTTCGACCCAGTCTGAGGTCCTGAGCGCTCTGGAGCAGGTTTTCATCTAGGATCTCTGTACTTTGCTCCGTTCATATTTCCCTCAATTCTGAATAGTCTCCCAGTCCCTTACTCTGGAAAATATCCCCACAGCATTATGCTGCCACCACCATGCTTCACCATAGGGATGGTGCCAGGTTTCCTCCAGATGTGACACTTCGCATTCAGGCCAAAGAGTTCAATCTTCGTTTCATCAGACCAGAGAATTTTGTTTCTCATGGTGAGAGACCTTTAGGTGCCTTTTGGCAAACTCCAAGCGGGTTGACATCTGCCTTTTACTGAGGAGTGGCTTCCGTCTGGCTACTCTACCATAAAGGCATAATTGGTGAAGTGGGGACCTTCAATGCTGCAGAAATGTTTTGGTACCCCAGATCTGTGCCTCAACACAATTCTGTCTCGGAGCACTACAGACAATTCCTTCAATCTCATGGCTTGGTTTTTGCTCTGACATGCACTGTCAACTGTGGGACCTTATATAGACAGGTGTGTGCCTTTCCAAATCATGTCCATTCAATTGCCTTTACCACAGGTGGACTCCTGTCAAGTTGTAGAAACAGCTCAAGGATGATCAATGGAAACAGGATGCACCTGAGCTCAAATTCAAGTCTTTTAGGAAAGGGTCTGAATACTCATGTTTATAAGGTATTTCTCCTTTTATTTATTTTTTATACATTTGCAAAAGAAAATCAAAGCCTGTTTTCGCTTTGTCATTATGGGGTATTGTGTGTAGATTGATGAGTACAAACAATAATTTAATCAATTTTTGAATAAGGCTGTAATGTAACAAAATGTGGAAAAAGTCAAGGGGTCTGAATATTTTCAGAGGTGTTATGTCAACATCTTATGGAAATATACTGCTCTTTGATGATAATTTACATCATGAATTATGTCTCTTTCCTCTTCTGCTCCCCCTCCCCTCCTCCTCCCCTCCTCTTCCTCCTCTTCCTCTCCCCTCCTCTTCCTCCTCCTCCTCTCCCCCTCCTCTTCCCCTCCCCTCCTCTTCCTCCTCTTCCTCCTCCTTCTCTCTCCTCCTCTCCTCTCCCCCTCCCCTCCCCTTCCCTCTTTTCCTCTCCCTCTTCATCTCCCCCTCTTTCTCCCTGGAGCTATAGAAGGCACGAACAGAGAGATTTTCTTAGAATATTTTGTTGGGGTTTCTGGGAGTTGAGCAAATTGGTGAAAGTATCTCATTCATGTCTGTGGAATGCCTGCAGCAGGCTCCCCGAGCTCCAGCACAGCCTCAGATTATTTTCTTTGCAACACAAACACAAATACACACACACACAAATACACACACACTCAAGAACAAATACAGTCTCAACATTCTTACCCCCGCACGTGAGTTAGTACCTTCCACTGAGTCGCATATGCCCCTCCATGTCCCCAGCTAGGTGTGTGTGGGTGTGTGTGTGTGTACGCATTTGTGTTCATGTGCGTGTGTGTGTTTGTGTTGCAGCTATGGCAACAAACTCTGAAGTTGTCTGTCTGCTTCTGTCCTGCAGGGACATCCTGGTCCTCAAGGTCCCATTGGACCACCTGGTGAAAGAGTAAGTTGGAGCTCTGCTCTACTGTTGCCTGTCAACAAAACTGACCTCAAAGTGTTGTGTTTGTAAGTTAGTGGTCCAAAAGACAAACTGTAAAATGTCTGATCTGTTAGAAATAGATTTAAAATAGACCTAGTACCTCCTCTGAGGACCTAGTACCTCCTCTGAGGACCTAGTATCTCCTCTGAGGACCTAGTACTTCCTCTGAGAACCTAGTATCTCCTCTGACCTAGTTCCTCCTTTGAGGACCTAGTATCACCTCAGAGGACCTAGTACCTCCTCTGAGGACCTAGTACCTCCTATGAGAACCTAGTATCTCCTCTGAGGACCTAGTGTCTCCTCTGAGGACCTAGTACCTCCTCTGAGGACCTAGCATCTCCTCTGAGGACCTAGTACCTCCTCTGAGGAACTTGTACCTCGGAGGAGGACCTAGTACCTCGGAGGAGGACCTAGTACCTCCTCTGGAACATAAAAATAGTCTTATTCTCAGATAGTTTTTCTCCAAGGTGATCTCAGTTGTCCCCGAAACAGACCTGGGGTCAGCAGATACATTGTTAAAGTACATTGTTATTTTGACATTTGACCAATCAGTGTTTCTATGTGTCTCTGTGTACAGGGGCCTCAGGGCAGGTCGGGGTTGGCCGGTTTACCTGGATCAGATGGGCCACATGTACGTGATCTTCTGTTAACTCTGTCTCACACTCTTGTCATCCTCTCACACTGTTGACTCATACAATCCACAAGTACACACTGTAGTTTATAGAGGAGTAGGACAACCCACCAGTACACACTGTAGTTTATAGAGGAGGAGTAGGACAACCCACCAGTACACACTGTAGTTTATAGAGGAGTAGGACAACCCACCAGTACACACTGTAGTTTATAGTGGAGTAGGACAACCCACCAGTACACACTGTAGTTTATAGAGGAGGAGTAGGACAACCCACCAGTACACACTGTAGTTTATAGAGGAGGAGTAGGACAACCCACCAGTACACACTGTAGTTTATAGAGGAGTAGGACAACCCACCAGTACACATTGTAGTTTATAGAGTAGTATGACTAGTGAGATCTACATTGTGAAGGTGATATTAAATGTAGTTATCTGACTAGTTTGAGTCTCCTGTATGTGCTGTTATTTTCACTCATCTGTTCCCTAACAACCTAGCACCCCACGACTACCACTACACGTCCATATGCAGTGGGAGAATATACATTCTTCTTGCTGTTGTTTACAGGAGTAGCTTGACGCCTCTAGAAATGACCATTCAACATCTCTCCCTTCCACTACAAACCACCATCCAACATCTCTCCCTTCCACTACAAACCACCATCCAACATCTCTCCCTTCCACTACAAACCACCATCCAACATCTCTCCCTTCCACTACAAACCAC
>QNTS01002125.1:26612-53888 GCA_003317085.1 Hucho hucho | reverse complement strand
CTACCTGTCTGTTGTTAATGTGAATTATCTACCTGTCACCTACCATCACCTACCTACCTGTCTGTTGTTAACGTGAATTATCTACCTGTCACCTACCATCACCTACCTACCTGTCTGTTGTTAATGTGAATTATCTACCTGTCACCTACCATCACCTACCTACCTGTCTGTTGTTAATGTGAATTATCTACCTGTCTGTTGTTAACGTGAATTATCTACCTGTCTGTTGTTAATGTGAATTATCTACCTGTCACCTACCATCACCTACCTACCTGTCTGTTGTTAATGTGAAGGGGATGTTTCGTCAGGTTTCAGAGGGTCTTCAGATATCAGGGTTATTGGAGGGATAGTTCCATACCACTGTCAGTGATAGAAGTGCAACACAGTGCATCGACCTAGCTGTTCTTACTGTGTTGTTTTGGTTCTTTTGGAGGTAGCTATTAGTCTAGGATCAATATTGTCTCACAACAGGATGCAATGAAGATCCTTGTCCTAGTAGCCTAGCGGTCAAGAGCGTTGGGCCAGTAACTGAAAGGTCAATGGTTTGAAGTGGCAACAAGGTGAACAATCTGTCGATGTGCCATTGAGCAAGGCACTTAACCTGTTCCTGTTCCTGTTCCTGTTCCTGTATGTCGATCTGGATAGAACTGTCTGCTAAATGGGAGGTCTCGAGTGGCGCAGCGGTCTGAGGCACTGCATCTCAGCGCTAGAGGCGTCACTACAGACCCTGGTTTGATTCCAGGCTGTATCACAACCGGCTGTGATTGGGAGTCCCATTGGGCGGCGCACAATTAATCCAGCGTCGTCCGGATTAGGGTATGGCCGGGGTAGGCCATCGTTGTCAATAAGAATTGGTTCTTAACTGAGTTGCCTAGTTAAATAAAGGTAAACAAATATATATAGAAAAAATGACTCAACTATATACAGTATATATTCTGTAATAATGACTCCCACCACTAGAGGGCAGTCTTATTCCTTGACGAATAGACAGGCAGGATCCCACCTATTTTCAGTGGTAACTTCGGGGTCCTGGTTTCCTAATTGCTTTCTCTTGATGTCTGAACAGGTTGGCTTTCACGTTGGAGTGTCTTCAAAGCTTCTTTCACGACAATCTTATTTTAAACTGATTTCTTCTCTCTTTACAACCCTAGATTCATATTGTCCCAGCGTAATGTCTCTTTAGATGGCTTGACAGTGGGCTCAAAGATTATGTCAGGTTTCAGTGTGGACGTCTGAATTAGGCTGTGTGAGGAAAACATGATTGTCATACTGATATGAAATGAATTCAATGTAACATATTGCTATATTGAGTAGCAATGATTCCAATGCATAGCCTGCTTCTGGAAGTGAGTGTTTGTTTTAACATTGGAATGTCTTGGGGTCACACAACAGCTAGGAATACCTAATGTGAAGCGGTCATGCAGGAGGTGATATTGAGATTGGGATTGTTTGCTACCGGCCCATCTGTGATTGCGCTCTGCTCCAGGCCTGTGAGGTGAATGAGAGCGCGTGTCCACTCCATACTGACTCACCACGCTGTCTGAGCATCCAGACACTCCCAAGTCCGGTGCAGTTCATTTTTCATATGCACAGGAGTCACATGGTACACAGTGAACCTTACTTTGCAGGTTCACTCTCGACAATCTCGATAAGTTTCCATCCATTTGGCGACACATTTTCATGTGAATATTTTAGAATCGGCATTAAAGAAAATAAAGTGAATTTTTCCACCAGTGATGTTTTTCCACCAGTCAGACTTGTTGCAGATTAAAAGCAGTGTGTGATGACATAGTGCACACAAAATGTACTTTTTCAGTTTAAGTTTTCATGTACTGAATAAAAATTGAAAGTTCAATGTGTTTCCATCGCATTTTCAACACTTTTGCGTTAAATACCAAAATGTGCCTACTCTGGTCTTGGCACCTGCGCTCTAGCCCACAGCTCACAGACATAGCGCGGGTTGTCTAGTCTACGTGATGAGATTATTATGGATAAGAGCAAGTATATTTTAATTTGTCAAACGGCAGTCAAGCATCGATCATCATGTCATCAGAATAAGCCTCGATATTTATTGAAGAGCAGCGTCCATAGCTCATCACCGTGCACTTTCACCACCCTGGGAAGTTAATTAGGACTCATGTCAACTGTAGCCTAATAAACTGCATGCTTTCCTGAGTCGTAGTGGGAGGACCACACACAATATTATCATGTGACTCTAAGTATACTTCGATATGATGTTATTATATCAATATTTGTGCATAAAGGCGCTTCAACTGCCATTTTTTGCATAATACTTTTTTTACGACACAAAAAGATTGCATCATGTTGAATGAACAAATCTGTCAGCGTTTATACCATTTTATCTGAACTTTTCCATCACAGCTGTCATGATTTTTTTTTTATATATACGGAATGACTTTACTCAAATAAAAACTGGATGTAAACGTGGTTAGTGTCACGATTCAGAGGAGATCTCACAACCTGCCACTACCTGACACGCATGGGGTGTGTCCTAACACTCTACAACAACACCTTCCAACCTGCCAGCACACACAGTCAGATAAGGGATGTGTTCCAACACTCTACACCACCTCCCAACCTGCCACTTGTAGTGCCACTGAGCTACGTACACAGCCAGTCAGACAGGATGTGTCCCAGCACACTGCAGCTCTCACCTTGCTTCCTTCTCTTCATTACCCGATCTGAGAGAACATTAAACGTCGATCTAGTGGATACACTGGACTTTAATTAATAAATGCATCACTAGTCACTTTAAACAATGCCACTTTAATAATATTTACATATGTTACAGTGCCTTGCGAAAGTATTTACCCCCCTTGGCATTTTTCCTATTTTGTTGCATTACAATCTGTAATTTAAATGGATTTTTATTTGGATTTCATGTAGTAGACAAACACAAAACAGTCCAAATTGGTGAAGTGAAATGAAAAATAAAAAACAGAAAAGTGGTGCGTGCATACTGTATGTAATCACCCCCTTTACTATGAAGCCCCTAAATAAGATCTGGTGCAACCAATTACCTTCAGAAGTCACATAATTAGGTAAATAAAGTCCACCTGTGTGCAAGTGTCACATGATCTCAGTATATATATACACACCTGTTCTGAAAAGGCCCCAAAGTCTGCAACACCACTAAGCAAGGGGCACCACAAAGCAAGCAGTACTATGAAGATCAAAGAGCTCTCCAAACAGGTCAGGGTTGGGTTATAAAAAAAAAAAACAGAATAAATATGGCACCACAACAAACCTGCCAAGAGAGGGCCTGTTACGAAGCCCTTTTGCACCGCAGTCTAGGGGGAATGGAATCGAGACCCGCAACATATCTCATGCAAATTATAACAGTGAGAACTAAAAGAAATTCACAAATTAAACCTACCGTCAAACACTTTCTGGTTTATTTTTAAACACACGGTAATGGGGTGTGGGGAAAAGGGGCTGCGCTGGACCCAAGGAAAGAACTAATAAATATCCAAAAACCCCTAAGCTAATCTACCTGCTTAAAGAACACCTAGCTAACTAACCAATAGAATACAGTGGGAAGTCCGCCCAGTTCTAACTAGGGTATTTAGACAATGGTTTCCTACGGGTTATGTATGCCCAAGGGCGACTTGGCTGGTTACCCCCTTTTCCACCAACAAACAAACAGCAATACAACACAGCACTACGTACTCACAGGATAACAGTCAAATGTGAGATGTAGGTACAAAACACAAGAGAGAGAGAGAGAGCGCACACACACAAACTAACAGGAACTGACTTTCAGCAAATCCATACAGAGATAGAGATGTGTAGCCTCAAAACAAGAGAGCGCTACCAAAACAAGAGAGAAAGAGAAAGAGACAACTGACTGGGTTTTTAAACCAAGGGAAAGGGGATGTGATTGGGTAAGGAAAAAGGAGCAGGTGTGTCTTCTGATTGGGACTGATTGAGGATTGATTGGCGACTGATGACTGCTGATGAGTGACACCTGTGACTAGGGCAGAAGGAGAGAAAACAAATACACACAGGATACCTGTATCTGTAACACTCCCACCCTTAAAAGAGCAAACCTATAAGGATTGCGACCAAAGTATTTACAACGAATACCAACAAGTTTAACAAGCAAAGGCAACCTAACGAGACATACAAAAATCAAACATTTTTAAACACGAGACAAAGCATCTGCCAATACATTTTCAGATCCCTTTTTGTGGCGGATCTTCAAATTATAATTCTGCACAATAAGTGCCCAACGCATAAGGCGCTGGTTCTGGTTGTACATACGGTGGAGAAACACTAAGGGGTTATGATCAGTATATACAATCACTGGTAGGGCACTGGATCCAATATATACTTCAAAGTATTGCAGAGCTAACAACAAAGCTAGAGCTTCTTGTTCGATGGTTGCATAGTTAGCCTGACATTTGTAACAAACAGGATGATCCACTCCACTCTTGTCTTGCTGCACTAGAACAGCACCAGCACCTCTGGCACTAGCATCTACCTCATGTTTAAACGGTCGTTCAAAATCCGGAGCAGCAAGTACAGGGGTATTACATAAGAGTGCTTTAGCTGTACTAAAAGCTACCTGACAATCAGGAGACCACACAAACGATCTAGCCGGACTGAGTAAATCGGTCAATGGAGCAACTACCGCAGAGAAATTTTTACAGAAACTACGGTAGTAGCCAACCATCCCTAAAAAGTGGCGTAGCTCTCGTCTGGTGGTAGGTGCGGGGAATGCAGTTATAGCCAAGACCTGGGCATCAACAGGGCGCACCTGTCCATGGCCGACCTGTTTGCCGAGATAGGTAACAGTGGCCTTCCCAAACTCGCACTTTGCCAAGTTCAGGGTTAGAGAAGCAGCTGCCAAACATTCACATACTTCCCTTAGAGTGTTAACATGATCTGACCATTCAGACGAATAAATTACTAGATCATCAAGGTAGGCACTACAACGGAACCTGCCAGTAACCTTTTCAATTAAATAAGGACCAGCGAAACGAGCTGACAGTGAAGATCCTGGAACAGGCAATAACACCAGAACTTGGTCACCTGGCTGTAGTGGACGAGAAACAGCCTGTTTATCATAGTGTATTTTCATTCTCCTCTGTGAGGAAGACAGAGCTTTCTTTGCGAGAGCACAGGCTTGGTGTAGGCGCTCACGAAAGCGACTAACGTAGTCCAACACATTCTCATCTCCCGTACACAACTCTTGGGACAAAAACTGTTCTTTAAGGACTTTCATTGGTCCTCTCACTGTGTGACCAAACACTAGTTCAGCTGGGCTGAACCCTAGGGACTCCTGTACAGTTTCACGAGCAGCAAACAAAACTAGAGGAACTCCCTCATCCCAATCTTTCTCAGATTCCAAACAATATTTACGTAGCATAGACTTCAGTGTCTGATGCCAATGTTCAAGCGCACCCTGAGACTCTGGGTGATATGCGCTTGACACACAGTGCTTAACTGACAAGGATTTTAACACCTGCTTGAAGAGCTTTGATAGGAAATTGGTACCTTGATCAGTTTGTACCACCTTAGGTAACCCGAATGTCGAGAAGAATTTAATTAAGGCTTTACTCACCACCGGAGCAGTAATCCTTCGCAGAGGAATGGCCTCGGGATATCTTGTTGCCATACACATAACCGTTAATAGAAACTGGTTACCCGATTTTGTCTTCGGTAATGGTCCAACACAATCAACCACCACATGTTTGAGTGGTTCACCTACAACAGGTATTGGACAAAGAGGAGCAGGAGGAAGAACCTGATTTGGTTTTCCTGTTATCTGACATGTGTGGCATGTTCGACAGAACCAAGCCACATCTTGTTTTAAACCTGGCCAAAAGAAATGTCGAAGGACCCGATCATAAGTCTTGGTGATTCCTAAATGACCGGACCACTGGTGATCATGAGCAAGGGATAGCACATTTTGTCGAAAGGCTGTAGGAATCACTACTTGGTAAACAGCATTCCAATCTCCGCCCGCATCAACATGGGATGTCCATTTACGCATGAGGAGATTACCATCAATGAAGTAAGCCACGTTCTTCTTCTTTACCTCTTCCAATGAGACAACCCTAGAAAAACATTTAGCAAGCCTGTTGTCAACCTTTTGATTAGCAATTATCAAACAGATTTCCCTTATCTCTAGCAAATTCCACATATGTCTTACTAGAAGACTTTCTATGAGACCTAAATCTCTGTCGGTATGCCTCAGGCACAAGCTCATAGGCGCGAAGAACAGTAGCTTTGACCACCTCATAATTCAAACTGTCTTCAAGAGGTAGCGCGGACAAAACATCTTGGGCTTTACCAGTTAATTTACACTGAAGTAATAGGCACCATACCTCTTCAGGCCATTTCAATGCTACTGCTATACGTTCAAAAACACAAAAGTAAGAGTCAACCTCTGACTCTCTGAACAAAGGTGCTAAGGCAATCTGCCAACTAATGTCAAAAGTGTTGGAAGCCACAGCTGGTGAGGACGGCTCACTAACAGGCACAGCAGGAACGGAGGCTAGCCTCGCTGTCTCTGCCTCTAGTTCCATCTGGCGCATTTTGAACTCCAACTGCCGCTGTTCTCTTTCTGACTCAATTTTACACATCTCCAACTGCCGCTGGTCTCTTTCTTTTTCTGCCTCAATTTTACACATTTCCAACTGGAGAGTTTCTTGCCTAATTTGGGCTCTCTCTTCCGCCTCCAGTTGGAGCTGTATTGAACGGACATCCCTCATGGCATCACCGTGGGAAGACAGTGGGGAGAGTGGATCAAAACGGGGCAAAGTGGCTGGAACTTTAGCCTCGCCCTCGTTCTCAGACACCGACGGGCTTACAGGAGCAGCAACATCCCCTACAGGGGTAGTAGGCTCAGGCAGCGATAACACAAGCACCTGCTCTTCCAACAAAACATTTAACACCAGCTGTTTAACCTCCGCTTTACCTAAACTCTGCGGAACAGATACAGAATAATGGTCAGCCAAGGTCAGTAAATCAACTCTACGACATTTGTCAAAAACCTCCCACGTAGGGTTATCCAAAAAGGATTTCAAATCAAAAGTAGCCATCTTGAACTACTACTCCCAAACACAAGAGCCAAGAAATAGCAAACTCTAATGCTACATCAGCTATGAAGCTCAACACTGAACTAGACCACCACAATAATTTGCATGAGCGGCATGGGTGTCAGTAAAGACATATCCCGGGAGCCCCCACTTATTTTTATTATTATTATTTTTTTTTTTTTCACAGACCAGGCAAGGAGGGCATTCATCAGAGAGGCAACAAAGAGACCAAAGATAACCCTGAAGCAGCTGCAAAGCTCCACAGCGGAGATTGGAGTATCTGTCCATAGGACCACTTTAAGCCATACACTCCACAGAGCTGGGCCTTTATGGAAGAGTGGCCAGAAAAAAAATTGGAAACATGTTTGGTGTTCGCCAAAAGGCATGTGGGAGACTCCCCAAATATATGGAAGAAGGCACTCTGGTCAGATGAGAATAAAAATTAGCTTTTTGGACATCAAAGAAAGCGCTATGTCTGCCACAAACCCAACTCCTCTCATCACCCCGAGAACACCATCCCCACAGTGAAGCATGGTGGTGGCAACATCATGCTGTGGGAATGTTTTTCATTGGCAGGGACTGGGAAACAGAATTGAAGGAATGATGGATGGTGCTAAATACAGGCAAATTCTTGAGGGAAACCTGTTTCAGTCTTCCAGAGATTTGAGACTGGGACGGAGGTTCAACTTCCAGCAGGACAATGACCATAAGCATACTGCTAAAGTAACACTTGAGTGGTTTAAGGGGAAACATTTAAATGTCTTGGAATGGTCTAGTCAAAGCCCAGACCTCAATCCAATTGAGAATCTGTGGTATGACTTAAAGATTGCTGTACATCAGCGGAACCCATCCAACTTGAAGGAGCTGGAGCAGTTTTGCCTTGAAGAATGGGAAAAAACCCCACTGGCTAGATGTGCCAAGCTAATAGAGACATACCCCAAGAGACTTGCAGCTGTAATTGCTGCAAAAGGTGTCTCTACAAAGTATTCACTTTGGGGGGGTGAATAGTTATGCACGCTCAAGTTCTGCTTTTTTGTCTTATTTCTTGTTTGTTTCCCAATAAAAAATATTCTGCATCTTCAAAGTGGTAGGCATGTTGTGTAGCTCAAATGATACAAACCCCCCATTAAATTAATTTCAATTCCAGGTTGTAAGGCAACAAAATAGGAAAATTGCAGAGGGGGGTGAATACTTTCGCAAGCCACTGTACATTACTCATATCACATGTATATACTGTATTTTATACCATCTACTGCACCTTGCCTTTGCCGCTCGGCCATCGTTCATCCATATATGTATATGTACATATACTCATTCACCCCTTGTGTGTATTAGGTAGTTGTTGGGGAATTGTTAGATTACTTGTTAGATATTACTGCACTGTTGGAACTAGAAGCACAAGCATTTCGCTACACTCGCATTAACATCTACTAACCATGTGCATGTGACCAATAAAAATGTGGTTTGATTTTACACAGACTATCTATACTTCTCCCTGAGGAAAGGAGACAAGAAAGACCAGGTATATAAGGGTATAGGGACACACCCCGAGTCCATAGTGTTGTTGGAACATAGCGCTATTCACTAGCACTAACTGAGCTCCAGGCGACACCGACAACCTCCCTCCCTGTAGGAACATTCGCTTTCTGTGCACCAGGCAGAGGCAGCATGTGAAGAGAAGAGCCCTGAAGACCTCCAGCAGTCAGTCAGTTCCACACTCAGTAGTCAGATCACTCCTCAGGGCTAGATTAAGACTACCTGCCAGCCTGCATGCTCCCCTCCCTCCGTCCCTCCCTCAATCTCTCTGACAATGTCTCCTGTCTGAGCCCTGCTGCTCGGTTTTGCTCAGAGAGGAGAGGCTAGCTAATAATAATGCTTCTAAAGCAAAAGGAGAATGGCTATGAGTGACTAAAAGCGAGACCCCTCTCTTCTGAAATGACCCGTATTATATTGTTGTTTTCTACGTTTGATACTGACTGGATCGTACAGTGCTTCAGAAAAAGGTTGCTATTTTCCATCAAGGTAGAGTTGTTACACGGCATTCTAATGTTGGATTCTGATAGTCATTCTTGCTTTATGAAGTAGATGGTCTGATATAATGAATCATATTATATCATATTATATATTATATTATCATATTTCACCCCACAGTTAAAAAACTCAGACCTCTGAATGAGCATCTTCCCTCAATCTTTATCTTTAAAGTGTGTTCAACTCCTTTCTCTCCATCTCTCTCTCCCGCTCCCTCTCTTCCTCTTTCTCTCCATTGCAGGGCTCCCCTGGTGAGAGAGGAGGTGCTGGACCTGCTGGCCCAATCGGTCTGTCTGGTAGAACTGGCTCTCAGGGGCCCCCAGGGCCTGCTGGAGAGAAGGGAGGGCCTGGTGAGAAAGGTCCCCAGGGACCATCTGGTCGTGACGGAGTCCAAGGCCCAGTGGGTCTGCCCGGCCCCGCCGGACCTCAGGGTCCACCCGGAGAGGACGGTGACAAGGTTAATACCCTCCCCATCTGCTCTGACCCAGTCCTGCCCAGGCCCAGGACCTCTCTCTCTCTCTCTCTCTCTCTCTGTCTGTCTGTCTGTCTGTCTGTCTGTCTGTCTCGTCTCTCTGTCTGTCTGTCTGTCTGTCTGTCTGCATATCCATCATCTTAACCAAACTGTACTTAGAAGAGATATAATTGGGTAAAAACTGTCTGATTTATCTCCTGCTTTCTCCCAGAAGGTTACAATCCAGCCAGTCTATTAAGCTGCCAATCATACAGTATGTCGTAGTAAACCTTTAAATGGAATCATCCAGCTAATCTCCATTCGTCACTTGTATTTGTAATTGCACATACACTTTGCAGGTAATACTCTGACAAGTGTTTTGCCAAATTATTTTATGTTCAAGTTTGACATTTTGAAGTAGGTGTTATTGTAGATGTGTGTGTGTCCTGTGTGATGTGTGTGTGTCCTGTGGGATGTGTGTGTGTCCTGTGGGATGTGGGATGTGTGTGTGTGTTCTGTGTTATGTGTGTGTCCTGTGAGATGTGTGTGTGTCCTGTGTGATGTGTGTGTGTGTCCTGTGGGATGTGTGTGTTCTGTGGGATGCGTGTGTGTCCTGTGGAATGTGTGTGTCCTGTGTTATGTGTGTGTGTGATTCTTGTGTGTGTCCTGTGTGATATGTGTGTGTGTGTGTCCTGTGTGATGTGTGTGTCCTGTGTGATGTGTGTGTGTGTGTCCTGTTTGATGTGTGTGTGTGTGTCCTGAAGGATGTGTGTGTGTGTCCTGTGTGATGTGTGTGTCTTGTGTTGTGATGTGTGTGTGACTTGTGTGATATGTGAGTGTGACATGTGTTCTGTGTGTCCCAGGGAGAGGTTGGAGAGCGTCTACAGAGTCCTAGAGGTCTCATGTTGTGTGTTCTGTGTGTCCCAGGGAGAGGTTGGAGAGTCAGGACAGAAGGGAAGCAAAGCAGACAAGGGTGAACAGGGTCCTCCCGGCCCAGCTGGTCTCCAGGGTCCCATCGGGGCTCCTGGACCTGCAGTGAGTATCTCTGCCTCTGTCCAGCCTTGGACCCACCTTAGCCCCATTAGACCCACCTTAGCCCCATTGAAAGACACTCAGCTGTACCTCATTCAAATCAATTCCTTGGTAGTACGTTCAGTTGTGCTGTTAGCTACATTCATCCAGTGTATTGCTGTAGTTGTGCTGTTAGCTACATTCATCCAGTGTATTGCTGTAGTGTGCTGTTAGCTACATTCATCCAGTGTATTGCTTTGCCATTAGCTCCATCAGTGTGTTACCATGGTCACTGTGTCCTCAGGGAGGTGATGGAGAGCCCGGTCCCAGGGGTCAGCAGGGGATGTTCGGACAGAAGGGAGACGAAGGATCCAGAGGTTTCCCCGGGCCCCCTGGTCCCATCGGTCTGCAGGTGGGTCACACACTACCCATCACCTCTATAGTGTATAGGCTTATGGCATGTGAAAAGTCACGCGCTTTGCACTAAGTAACCCCCCCCCTCTCCTTCACACACACACATATGCACACACACACACACACACATATATGCACACACACACACATACATACACACACGTTCAGTACGCACACACACACGCACAGGCTTAACCATGGAGCCCACTGGCAGTCATGCACAGCAGCACAGTTTGATGTTTTCATTCTCTCTGTGAGTCTTAACGGGGTCTGTCATGTGTTGTGTTGTCTTCTGACGTTGTGCTGACCCATAGTCCCATTCATTGGCCACTGGCTGTTTTATCCGTCAATATTAAAATACCGCCATTACAGACCAAATAGAAATCCTTTTGTTTTGAAATGCCAGGGGTAAATGATTTGTTTTTAATGGTGTTGTTAAGTTTCTCCACAATAGATTTCAGCAACTTGAGACCATAGATATGATTACTAAAGAGATGATACCTAGAGAGATGATTCCTAGATAGTTGATACCTAAAGAGAGGATTCCTAAAGAGAGGATTCCTAAAGAGAGGATTCCTAAAGAGATGATACCTAAAGAGAGGATTCCTAAAGAGAGGATTCCTAAAGAGATGATACCTAAAGAGAGGATTCCTAAAGAGAGGATTCCTAAAGAGAGGATTCCTAAAGAGAGGATACCTAAAGAGATGATACCTAAAGAGTGGATTCCAAAAGAGAGGATTCTTAAAGAGAGGATTCCTAAAGAGAGGATTCCTAAAGAGATATTATTCCTAAAGAGATATTATTCCTAAAGTGGTGTTACCTAAAGAGATATGATTCCTAAAGAGATATGATTGCCAAAGAGAGGATTCCCAAAGATTGGATTCCTAAAGAGAGGATTCCTAAAGAGAGGATTCCTAAAGAGAGGATTCCTAAAGATTGGATTCCTAAAGAGAGGATTCCTAAAGAGAGTACAGGAACTGTCTTTATGAGCAAAATGAATTAGCTGCTCACTAAACCGGGGTCATTGTCTTGATGGAATTATATAGACAATTCCCGCTAGTCTCAAGGAGCAATCTCATCTTTCTGTACTTTATTTCTGCTGGTTTTCTTTTTGAAAGAAAAAATGGCCAACATGATCCAGACTGGTCTATTGTTTCAGCCCCTGTTTCAGCCCCTGTTTCAGCCCCTGTTTCAGCCACTGTTTCAGCCCCTGTTTCAGCCCCTGTGGAAAACAGTAAGCCGTTTTTTAAATTCCAAAAAGTCACAGAAGATGAGGTCTTATCTGCACTATCTGCTATAGAGTCTAAGAAATCATAGTCACTGGCAATCTGGATCCATATTTACTCAAGTGTGTGGCACCTGTCATTGCTAGTGCAGTGGTGCATATCTTTAATCAAACATTAGTCGTAGGAAAGATTCCTAAAGCTTTGAAAACAGCTTTTGTTTTACCACTCCTCAAGGGGGGTGATGGTAGTGAATTGGATAATTATCGGCCCATCTCTAAACTCTCCCGTTTGGTTAAAATTCTACAGTCATTGGTGAATAGGCAACTACAATCACGTTTAACTGTTAACAATACTCTTTCTAGCAATCAATCTGGCTTCAGACCTAAACACAGTACCACTATGGCCACTGTACTTGTTGTAAATGATATTACTAATGCCCTAGATAATAGAAAGTACTGTGCCGCCTTGTTCATAGATTTGTCTAAAGCTTTTGACACTGTTAGACCATGCAATACTTTTGGGTAAGCTGTTGTCAAAAGGACTGGGATTGGATGCCTGTCGTTGGTTTCATGACTATCTAAAGGATAGAGGTCAGGCTGTTAGAGTCGAGGCATCCAGTCGGAGCCATTGGAGTTGGTTAAAGGGGTCCCACAAGGTTCTACACTTGGTCCATTCCTGTTCACTCTCTAAATGAACAATATCGTTGATGAGGTAAGAAAGTGTCAAATTCATCTATATGCTGATGACACTGTCATGTACTCTATTGCTTCAACGGCTGACCAAGCATTATCACAGCTGGAGACAGATTTTAAGATATTACAAGAGTCTTTTTTACAGCTGAGACGTGTTTTAAAAGCAAAACATTTTTTTTTAAATGATTTTTAGGGTTCAAAAAGTTGGTTGAAAATACACTTGCACTTTCGAGCTTAGATGGCTCTCGAATTAATCAGGTCTCTGCATATAAATACTTAGGGATATGGTTGGATGATAAATCATTTTAAAATGCATGTTGACAAACTTTGTAAACGGCTAAAAATCAAGCTAGGCTTCCTCTATAGAAACAGGACATGTTTGTCCTCTACAAATAGAAGACAAGTTGTGCAAGCTACTTTTATGTCCGTTATATATTATGGGGATATTATCTACATGCATGCTACGGCATCAACACTTAAATCACTGGATGCTACTTATTATTGCGTACCAATTTTTACGGGTGCTAGCTACAGAACTCACTACTGTGTTTTATATCAAAATGTGGGTTGGACTTTGCTGTCCATGAGACGAGAACAACATGCTCTCGTGTTTGTCTATAAAGCACTTCTGAATAAACTACCTTCTTATTTATCATCACTCATCAACATTAGAATTATAATTCCTAAAACCAGGTCTTACACTTGAGGCCCATGCGATCTCCACAGAGTTGGGTATGGCTGCCTTTTCCTGTTACGCTCCTTGCCTATGGAATAGCCTGCAGACTAAACTTCAACTTGAGACTCTTGTCCCCCTCTGCCCATTTTAAACCTTTATTGGAGGATGTGTATTGTTGTATTGCTTGTAACTGCTTCGGGTAATGCACGTTCTTGTGCTGTTAGGTGGAATAACCTGTGTGTAAATGTAATAATCTGCTGCTATATTTTTTGTGTTATCTGTGAGTGTTTGTCTTGTGTAGTTTCTTAATCATTGTAGCTAAACTGTATGTGTAAACATGTATATGCAGGGCCCAGCTGTAAAAGAGACCTTGGTCTCAGTCTGTGTTCCTTGCTGAAATAAAGATATGATAATAATCTTCTTAGCTATTCAATTCAATTGACTTTTAATTGGGTGTCATTCACTTCCATTGCTATTTAATTAATTCCTAGACCATTGAACACACTCTCCTCTCTCCACACTGTGGTGCATAATGAGTGTTTCTGTTTATGACCTCTAGCTGACGAGACCTCCGCTCTGATGAGTTTTCCACACCAGGGGGACAAATCAGCATACAGACACACAGACGCTGATGGACACACAGACCCACACACATTCACAGACATAGACACACAGACAAACTCTCAAATACACACACTCACACACACAAACAGTCTGTCTCAGCCTCAGTTTCCTCCCTTGGGGCGTATGTATTTGAGGAAGATAGCTTGTCTTGGGGCGTAGGTATTTAAGGAAGACAAGTTATCTTGGGGCGTAGGTATTTGAGGGAGATAGCTTGTCTTGGGGCGTAGGTATTTGAGGACATTAGCTTGTCTTGGGGCATAGGTATTTGAGGAAGATAGCTTGTCTTGGGGCGTAGGTATTTGAGGAAGTTAGCTTGTCTTGGGGCGTAGGTATTTGAGGAAGTTAGCTTGTCTTGGGGTGTAGGTATTTGAGGAAGATAGCTTGTCTTGGGGCGTAGGTATTTGAGGACATTAGCTTGTCTTGGGGCATAGGTATTTGGGGAAGATAGCTTGTCCTGGGGCGTAGGTATTTGAGTAAAAAAATAATCATAATTACATAAAAAAAATAAGAACAGTATGGGGATGAGGTAGTTGGATGGGCTATTTACTTAGCCCATCTGTAAATAGCCCATCCAACTACCTCATCCCCATACTGTTATTTATTTTTAATTTTTTGCTCCTTTGCACCCCAGTATCTCTACTTGTACACTCATCTTCTGCACATCTGTCACTCCAGTGTTTAATTGCTATATTGTAATTATTTCGCCACTATGGTCTATTTATTGCCTTACCTCCCTTATCCTACCTCATTTGCACACACTGTATATATACTTTATATTGTATTATTGACTGTATGTTTGTTTATCCCATGTGTAACTCTATGATGTAGTTTGTGTCGCACTGCTTTGCTTTATCTTGGCCAGGTCGCAGTTGTAAATGAGAACTTGTTCTCAACTAGCCTACCTGGTTAAATAAATGTGAAATAAAATAAAAATAAAAACAAATCTTGGGGCGTAGGTATTTGAGGAAGATAGCTTTTTGTAACTGAGAGTTAATAGCAGATGGAATGATATCTTTGATGTCCTCGCTCCCACCTTGCTCCTTGGAGTGACGATAGAGACAATCTGGCTTTGAATAGTGGAGGAGACGGAATCAGGAATTACCATAGCAATTAAGGTAGAAATGTCAGGGATCAAACATACATATGACATCTCAACCACAGGGTTAACATGCAGGGAGATGAGCAATGGGGTTCTTGAGTAGGAACGAATGCCCTCCATCTTACCATAGACAAACATGTTACATTCAGTGTTGTCTCGTTGTTGCTTTCTTTCATTTTCCATAAACTCATTATTGGTCACATAGTTATACAGTATGAGGATAGTCTCTTCTCCTCTACAGTATTTTATTTCTGTCAACATGGACACATGTCTCTCTAGTGTCTATTTGTGACAGAGGGTCACAATTTTGGCTATAAGGATAGAGAGATGAGAGATTGGCCATAAAATCTAATTGGTGATTAATTAGGACACTGAATGGCGTTTGGTTCTTAGCAATCCTTTGCTGTTGAATCTGACAGAGTGAAGGGCTCTGCTAACTGCTTGTTCACCTTATACCGTTTACTTAAGAGGTGCACTAAAAGCACTTAACACAGATAACACAAACATTTCACTGTCCAATGAATCATCATAAACCAAATGAAAAGTTACGTTTTAAAAATGCTAAAACTACTCTTTGAAGTTATTTGCTTAGTTTTTTTTGTTATGCCTGCATGTTTCCTCAAGCTAAACCAGAATAATTTAAAGTGTGCTTGTTTGTTTCCGTCTGACCTCAGGGTCTTCCTGGACCTCCAGGCGAGAAGGGGGAGAATGGCGACGTCGGTCCGATGGTGAGGAAAATAATCATCATCAACATTTTTTTTCACTTTTCAAATAAATCGTTTTCTATGTGTTTGTATCTTCTATTGAAATGTGAAATATTCACTTCCCGTGGTCTCACTTCCTGTTGTCTCACTTCCTGTTCCTCACTTCCTGTTCCTCTTTACAGGGTCCTCCCGGCCCCCCTGGTCCCAGAGGTACCCAGGGTCCTAGTGGAGCTGATGTACGTACAGGACCACATGTTGATAACTCATTGTCACGTTACCATATGTTACTGTGCATGTCAATGTGAAATACTGTAGTATGCCTCTGCCTGCTTAAACTGCCAGGTAGGATAACAGAGACACTCTGTCTCTCCTGAGGCAATGAATGCTGACTCCTCTCTCTTCTTCTCTGTTTCCTGTTAGGGTGCACAAGGTCCTCCTGGTGGTGTGGGTGCTATGGGAGGCGTGGGTGAGAAGGTGAGAGCGTGTGCCCATCACAAGATGGCCCCTGTAGTCTGGAGTCCGTCTCTGGGATGGACATCCAGTCAACATCCCTCCATCTAACCCTCCCCTCTCCCCAGTTCACTGATCTCCAGGACTCCATTAACGCTTAAAGATCGGCCCCTTTTTTTTTAATTTTCGCCTATAATGACATACCCAAATCTAACTGCCCTGAAGCAAGGATATGCATATTCTTGGTACCATTTGAAAGGAAACAGTTTGTGGAAATGTGAAAGGAATGTAGGAGAATATAACACAATAGATCTAGTAAAAGATAATACAAATAAAAAAACAACTGTTTTTTGGTAATTTTTTTTGTACCATCATCTTTGAAATGCAAATCAAATCAAATCAAATTGTATTTGTCACATACACATGGTTAGCAGATGTTAATGCGAGTGTAGCGAAATGCTTGTGCTTCTAGTTCCGACCATGCAGTAGTATCTAACAAGTAATCTAACAAATTCACGACAACTACCTTATACACACAAGAGTAAAGGAATGAATACGAGTATGTACATATAAATATATGGATGAGCGATGGCTGACCGGCATAGGCAAGATGCAGTAGATGGTATGGAGTACAGTATATACACATATATATATATATATATGAGATGAGTAATGTAGGATATGTAAACATTATATAAATGGCATTGTTTAAAGTGGCTAGTGATACATTATTTCATCCAATTATAATTATTAAAGTGGCTAGAGATTTGGGTCGATGGCCGAACGGCATAGGCAAGATACAGTAGATGGTTTAGAGTACAGTGTATACATTTGATATGAGTATGTCGGATACGTAAACATTATATACAAAATTGTTTAAAGTGGCTAGTGATACATTTGTTACATCCAATTCCTATGTTTAAAGTGGCTAGAGATTTAAGTCAGTATGTTGGCAGCAGCCACTCAATGTTAGTGATGGCTGTTTAACAGTCTGATGGCCTTGAGGTAGAAGCTGTTTTTCAGTCTCTCGGTCCCAGCTTTGATGCACCTGTACTGACCTCGCCTTCTNAGGATGGAGGTGATATGATCCTTGACTAATCTCTCAAAGCACTTCATGATGACGGAAGTGAGTGCTACGGGGCGATAGTCATTTAGCTCAGTCACCTTAGCTTTCTTGGGAACAGGAACAATGGTGGCCCTCTTGAAGCATGTGGGAACAGCAGACTGGGATAGGGACTGATTGAATATGTCCGTAAACACACCAGCCAGCTGGTCTGCGCATGCTCTGAGGACACGGCCAGGGATGCCATCTGGGCCGGCAGCCTTGCGAGGGTTAACACATTTAAATGTTTTTCTCACATTGGCTGCGGTGAAGGTGAGCCCGCAGGTTTTGGTAGCGGGCCGTGTCGGTGGCACTGTATTGTCCTCAAAGCGAGCAAAGAAGTTGTTTAGTTTGTCTGGGAGCAGGACGTCATGGTCCGCGACGGGGCTGGCTTTCTTTTTGTAGTCCGTGATTGACTGTAGACCCTGCCACATTCCTCTTGTGTCTGAGCCGTTGAATTGTGACTCTACTTTGTCTCTATATTGACGCTTAGCTTGTTTGATTGCCTTGCGGAGGGAATAGCTACACTGTTTGTATTCAAACATGTTTCCGGTCGCCTTACCCTGGTTAAAAGCAGTGGTTCGCGCTTTCAGTTTTGCGCGAATGCTGCCATCAATCCACGGTTTCTGGTTGGGGAAGGTTTTGATATTTGCTATGGGTACAACATCACCAATGCACTTGCTAATAAACTCGCTCACCGAATCAGCGTATACATCAATGTTGTTGTCAGATGCTATCCGGAACATATCCCAGTCCACGTGCTCGAAGCAATCTTGCAGCATGGAATCAGATTGGTCGGACCAGCGTTGAACAGACCTGAGAACGGGCGTTTCCTGTTTTAGTTTCTGTTTGTAGGCTGGGAGCAACAAAATGGAGTCATGGTCAGACTTGCCGAAAGGAGGGCGGAGAATAGCCTTGTATGCATCACGGAAGTTGGAATAACAGTGGTCCAGGATTTTACCAGCCCGGGTGGCACATTGGATATGCTGGTAAAATTTCGGGAGCCTTGTTCTTAAATTAGCCTTATTAAAATCCCCAGCCACAATAAATGCAGCCTCAGGATATGTGGTTTCCAGTTTACATAGAGTCCGATGAATTTCTTTCAGTGCCGTCGATGTATCAGCTTGAGGGGGGATGTACACGGCTGTGATTATAATCGAGGAGAATTCTCTTGGTAGATAATGCGGTCTGCATTTGATTGTAAGGAATTCTATGTCAGGTGAACAAAAGGACTTGAGTTCCTGTATGTTGTTATGATCACACCACGTCTCGTTAATCATAAGACACACACCCCCACCCTTCTTCTTACCAGATAGATGTTTGTTTCTGTCGGCGCGATGCGTGGAGAAACCAGGTGGCTGTACCGACTCAGATAACGTGTCCTGAGTGAGCCATGTTTCCGTGAAGCAAAGAACGTTGCAGTCTCGGATGTCTCTCTGAAAGGCAACCCTTGATCTGATTTCATCTACTTTGTTGTCAAGAGACTGTACATTGGCGATTAAAATACTCGGGAGAGGTGCACGATGCGCCCGTCGACGTAGCTTGACCAAAAGACTGGCGCGTTTCCCTCTTCTCCGGCACCGCCGTTGTTATGATTCGCCGCGTGCTATGACGTTGCTCTTATATCCAATAGTTCCTCCCGGTTGTATGTAATAAAACTTAATATTTCCCGGGGTAACAATGTAAGAAGTAATACATAAAAAAACAAAATACTGCATGATTTCCTGAGAACGTGAAGCGAGGCTGCCATCTCTGTCGGCGCCGGAAGCAAGAGAAAAGCCATAATGTAGTATTCCAGCCAAGCTGCAACTTAGATTTTGGCCACTAGATGGCAGCAGTGTATGTACAAATTATTAGACTGATCCAATGAACCATTGTATTTATGTTCAAAATGTTGTATCAAGACTGCCCAAATGTGCCTTATTTGTGTATTAATAACTTTTCATGTTCACAACTGTGCACTCTCCTCAAACAATAGCATGGTATTATTTCACTGTAACAGCTACTGTAAATTGGACAGTGCAGTGAGATTAACAAGAATTTAAGCTTTCTGCCCATATCAGATATGTCTATGTCCTGGGAAATGTTCTTGTTACTTACGACCTCATACTAATCGCATTAGCCTACGTTAGCTCAACCGTCCCACAGGGGACCCACCAATCCTGAAGAAATTTTAATTTCCTATGGCAGCCTGTGTATGAGTTAGTGATCTGACACTTTTAATACCTATTTTACAACAGTTCCAACACCACTCCTCCATTTTAGTGCCATCTGACAGCATCAATACTTAATGCAACAGAATATGAAACATATCCGTGGAAGGTTAGCCTTATTGTTATCACATCTATATTAATGGTACTCAGGTGTTCAACACAATGACACTTGACATCCTCTAGAAAAATATAGTACAACTCATATCGTTCTAAAGCCATTAGAATGTTTTGACAACATGATCATGTAATCATTAGAGCATCAGGGTAATGTTATCATTATGGCATCAGGGTAATGTAATCATTAGGGTATCCGGGTAATGTAATCATTAGGGCATCAGGGTAATGTAATTATTAGAGCATCATGGTAATGTGCATTAGGGCATCAGGGTAATGTAAACATTAGGGCATCAGGGTAATGTAATCATTAGGTTATCAGGGTAATGTAATCATTAGGGTATCAGGGTAATGTAAACATTAGGGTACCAGGGTAATGTAATCAATAGGGCATCAGGTTAATGTAATCATTAGGGCGTCAGGGTAATGTAATCAATAGGGCATCAGGGTAATGTAATCAATAGGGCATCAGGGTAATGTAATCATTAGGGCATCAGGGTAATGTAATCATTAGGACATTAGGGTAATGTAATCAATAGTGTATCAGGGTAATGAAATTACTATGATATCAGGGTAATGTAATCATTAGGGTGTCATTATCATGACAGAAGTTCTAATTCAAAATGACACTCAACATCCACTAGGACATGTATTATTAGCCTACTCATAGTGTTGGAGAGCCCTTAGAATGTGTTGACAACAGGATAATGTATTCATAAGGGGGTCTATCATGGTAGACATTATAATATGGCCTTTCCATTAGGATTGTGTTTACAACAGGATAATGTATTCATAAGGGGGTCTATCATGGTAGACATTATAATATTGCCTTTCCATTAGGATTGTGTTTACAACAGGATAATGTATTCATAAGGAGGTCTATCATGGTAGACATTATAATATGGCCTTTCCATTAGGATTGTGTTTACAACAGGATAATGTATTCATAAGGGGGTCTATCATGGTAGACATTATAATATCGCCTTTACATTAGGATTGTGTTTACAACAGGATCATGTCATCTAGATACAAGTGGATAGTGTATTCTAGTAGATAATGTATTCATAAGGGGGTTTATCATGGTAGACATTATAATATGGCCTTTACATTAGGATTGTGTTTACAACAGGATAATGTGTTCAAAGAGGTAATGTAATCTAGTGGATGATGTATTCTTAAGGGTGTCGATCATGGTAGAGATTCTAACCTGGTGTTTTCATTTACAGGGTGAAAATGGTGAAACTGGAAGCCCTGGAACCCCTGGAGAGCCCGGAACTGGAGTAAGTTTCTTTTTCAGTGTGTCTGTCCGCGACCGTGTTAGTATAATAATATATCAAATCAAATCAAATTGTATTTGTCACATACACATGGTTAGCAGATGTTAATGTGAGTGTAGCGAAATGCTTGTGCTTCTAGTTCCGACCATGCAGTAGTATCTAACAAGTAATCTAACAAATTCACGACAACTACCTTATACACACAAGAGTAAAGGAATGAATACGAGTATGTACATATAAATATATGGATGAGGGATGGCTGACCGGCGTAGGCAAGATGCAGTAGATGGTATAGAGTACAGTATATACATATGAGATGAGTAATGTAGGATATGTAAACATTATTGTAAATGGCATCGTTTAAAGTGGCTAGTGATACATTCATCCAATTATAATTATTAAAGTGGCTAGAGATTTGAGTCGATGGCCGAACGGCATAGGCAAGATTCAGTAGATGGTATAGAGTACAGTGTATACATTTGATATGAGTAATGTCGGATATGTAAACATTATATACAAAATTGTTTAAAAGTGGCTAGAGATTTAAGTCAGCCAAGTCCTGATGTGTTTGTGTATTCCCCTATTACCAGAACTATGATTATGTATAGTGAGTCTACTTCATAAGACCTCACATAAACTGAATAACAACACAGAGACATGGCAAGTCCTGTTAATGATGCGAGCGGGTAGTAATTGCTGGTGCTGTGTTGCTGCTGACGGGCCAGCGTCACAGCGTGGTTCTCAGTGCGTTGCTGGCCAACGTTCCACGGTAAAACAGCCAAGATGAGTCACTTCACAAACTCTTAACAGACGCTCTTAACAGACGAAATATAGTACACGTCTTCTACCTTTTGACATGGTTATGACTGTTTAACTGAAGAAGCTCAGTACCTTTTGACATGGTTATGATGGTGTTGTTCAGGCAGCTCAGTACATTTTAACATCAATCAATCAATCCATCAAATGTATTTATAAAGCCCTTCTTACATCAGCAGATGTCACAGAGTGCTGTACAGAAACCCAGTCTAAAACCCCAAACAGCAAGCAATGCAGATGTAGAAGCACGGTGGCTAGGAAAAACACCCTAGAAAGGCCAAGACCTAGGAAGAAACCTATAGAGGAACCAGGCTCTGAGGGGTGGCCAGTCCTCCTCTGGCTGTGCTGGGTTGAGATTATAACAGTACATGGCCAAGATGTTCAAACGTTCATAGATGACCAGCATGGTCAAATAATAATAATAATAATCACAGTGGTTGTAGAGGGTGCAACAGGTCAGCACCTCAGGAGTAAATGTCAGTTGGGTTTTCATAGCCGAGCATTCAGGGGCGGTTTCCCAGACAGAGTTTAAAATAAATGAGGACTAGGCTAATTCTACTTAAATTAATACGGAGTGAAAAAATGTCTTTCCGAGACATTGCTTTATTTGAGATGAAGTAGTACCCGACTAGGGAGTTGCAGACTAAGGTTAATAAAGACTAACTAGCTACTCTCTGTGAAGCCCGATTAGAGTAATGTTGTGCACTTGGTGCAGACCTGAGGTTGCTTCAAAAACCAGGGCTGGACCCTTAACAAACATTAACATTGTGTGTGTGGAACTGGAGTAAATCACCCAACCAAACAATGGACAAAGGTAAAAGACAACGTTCAAAGAATTTCAGTGACTCTGAAAGGACCCTTTTGAAGCAAATTGTGTCAAACCACCCAATTATTGAGAACAAACAGCATGATTCAGCAACAGAATACAAGAAAAAGAATGCTTGGACTTCAATTTGCAATGAATTTAACTCGAATGAAAAAGTAAGCAACAGGACACTTCAACAACTTCAGGTAAGCTACTGTATTATTGTTGGTCTACTTTTACATGTCAGTCACTTTGAAATGTTGCTTCATTTTGATCCAAGTACATTACAAACAGCATCATACAGAATTTNTGGACCCCCAGAAAGACCGGAGACCGATGACCTAGGACACTTGTTGACTTCGATCATTGATAGCCAGCAGCCCCTGGAAGGTATACCTGATGATGATCATTTGGACAGTTCAGATGGGGCCCCGTTCCAATCCTCATTTGGTAGGCCACATTAATTCAATATGTGCCATCCTTAAACTGCAGAGAATATGTATTGTTGTCAGTCATTTCTTGCAGTCATATAACCTTAAATATTTCATGAACTGAACTTCTGAATACATATTGTTCACTAATGCTGCAATATAATACTTTTCAGATGATCACCAGAGCTTGGAGGTCCTGAGACAGGATGAAAGTCAGCCCACTACAGCTGCAGCAGCCTGGAGGGAAGATGGTGTCACTAAATCTGGCCAGATGAGAAGGACCAAGAGGCTGACCATGCACGAGAAACTGGCCATGGAATTCCATGAGCACAAATTAAAGTATTTACAAGATGAACATGAAATGAAGATGAAAATACTTAATGTTGAGTTAGCCATGAGGGAGGAAGAGAGAAACATGAAGCAGCAGCAGTACCAATGTTCTACTGAAACCAGCACCAGTTCAGGGTCCCGATATCTCAATTTGTGAAATTAAACTTTTGTTCATCATCAATCTGTGGCAATTGTTGTCTTCAATCATCTGAGGTAACTTTATTGTGAGAAGTGCCGCCAAGCAAAAGCATCTCTGCACGCCAGTCCATACCTGTCATTGTCTGGCTCAACCATGGGAAGATCTGGTTCATCCCTATGTTCCATTTGAGGATCTGGGCAGCCATGCTGTTTGAGGTAATTGTGAAGCACTGCTGTTGCAATTATGACAATACAGCATCTTCTTGGTTCAAAGCGCAATGTGTTTCTGAGACACTGGAAACGACTCTTCCATACACCAAACATGCGCTCCACTGTACCTCTGGTACGGATATGAGCTTGGTTGTACCGCTGCTGCTCAGGTGTGACTGCATGAAGGTAAGGAGTGAACAAGAAGTTGGTCTGTGCATACCCACTGTCACCAAGTATGATTCCACTATGTTGACCACCTTCAAACTGAGCGTACAGACAGGAGTTCTGGAAAATTCTTGAGTCATGAGTTGCACCTTTCCAACGTGCAACAATGTTGGAGAACTGCATAGTGGGAGTGCACACACTTTGTACATTTATTGAGAACCAGTTTTTACGATTTCTGTACTCCTCAGAATCTGCAGTAGAGGGACACTTTATTGGAATATGACATCCATCAATACAGCCAATGACTCCAGGGAAGTTTCCATATTCAAAGAACTCCACCTTGTAGTTGGCTTGGCCAGCAGCATCAGGAAACTTGATGTAGTCGTCCTTCAGTTCACATATAGCTTTGCACACTTTGTGGACTATTTTGCACACAGTTGGTTCACTTACGCCACGCAAATCGCCTGTTTCACGATGGAAGGTTCCACATGCCAAAAACCTTAAGGTGATCAGTACTTGTAGCGAAGGAGGGATAGGCATTCCCCTAAAAGAATCAGATGAAAGCCTTGTCTCAAGCAGACTAATTATGTCTGCTGCAGTTGCTTTGTACATGCGAAAACGGTCACGAAAGTTGATTTCATCAAAATCATTCAGTGGGTTGCTCCTGTCCATAACCACCCTTCTGTCTGGTCTAAATGGAGCTCTTTCATCATTAAAATAGTCCAGGTAATCCATTTTCCTCTATTGCTAAGGTCAACCTGGAGGCCAACATCAATTAATCTGAAGTTAAACCTGCCTCTGGCCAGGTTTAGTTTAAGCCTTTACTTAAATCTAGACTAGTTCTAATCAGACTTCTGGAAATCAGACTTTGTAATTCAGGACTAGGGAAAGTCTGAGACTATTTTAAACCATGTCTGGGAAATTCTATTTCAGTTAGTCCAGCTTAAATCTCCAATTTAGTCTATGATTAGTCTTAATCAGTGTCTGAGAAACCGCCCCTCAGAGACAGCAGGTGCGGTAGAGAAAGAGTCCACAACAGCAGGTCCGGGACAAGGTAGCACGTCTGGTGAACAGGTCAGGGTTCCATAGCCGCAGTCAGAACAGTTGAAACTGGAGCAGCAGCACAACCAGGTGGACTGGGGACAGCAAGGAGTCATCAGGCCAGTAGTCCTGAGGAATGGTCCCAGGGCTCAGGTCCTCTGGGAGGGGAGGGAAAGAGAGAGAATTAGAGAGAGCAAACTTAAATTCACACAGGACACTGGAAAAGACAGGAGTAATTCTCCAGATATAACAGACTGACCTAGCCTCCCAACACATGGGAGGCTAGGTCAGTCTGTTATACTGTTGCAGCATAAATATTGGAGGCTGAGACAGGAGGGGTCGGGAGACACTGTGGCCTCGCCCGACGATACCCCCGGACAGGGCCAACCAAGCAGGATATAACCCCACCCACTTTGCCAAAGCACAGCCCCCACACCACTAGAGGGATATCTTCAACCAAGATCTCCCCCACAGCATCAACCCGAGGGGGGCGCCAAACCCGGACAGTAAGCCAGTGACTCAACCCCCGTAATAGGTTTAGCGGCAGAGAATCCTTGGTGGAGAGAGGGGAACCGGCCAGGCAGAGACAGCAAGGGTGGTTCGTTGCTCCAGTGCCTTTCCGTTCACCTTCACACTCCTGGGCCAAACTACACTCAATCATAGGACCTACTGAAGAGATGAGTCTTCAATAAAGACTTAAAGATCGAGACCGAGTCTGCGTCTCTCACATGGATAGGCAGACCATTCCATAAAAATGGAGCTCTATAGGAGAAAGCCCTGCCTCCAGCTGTTTGCTTAGAAATTCTAGGGACAATAAGGAGGCCTGCGTCTTGTGACCGTAGCGTACGTGTAGGTATGCACAGCAGGACCAAATTGGAGAGATAGGTAGGAGCAAGCCCATGTAATGCTTTTTAGGTTAGCTGTAAAACCTTAAAATCAGCCCTAGCCTTAACAGGAGAGAGGCTAGCACTGGAGTAATATGATCACATTTTTTGGTTCAAGTCAAGATTTTGTTTAACTGAAGCAGCTCAGTACCTTTTAACGTGGTTATGACTGTTTAACTGAAGCAGCTCAGTACCTTTTAACGTGGTTATGACTGTTTAACTGAAGCAGCTCAGTACCTTTTAACGTGGTTATGACTGTTTAACTGAAGCAGCTCAGTACCTTTTAACGTGGTTATGACTGTTTAACTGAAGCAGCTCAGTACCTTTTAACGTGTTTATGACTGTGAAACCGAGGCAGCTCAGTACCTTTTAATGTGGTTATGACTGTTTAACTGAAGCAGCTCAGTACCAATGGAATCCTCAGTACATTCCAGAACCATGACCAAAATCATTCCTGAAAATTATCATACTCCCGAGTCGATACTCACGTCATAAGAATGAATTCCCCTGGACCACGCCAACAAATTGGGGAAAACAAACATTCTTTCCCATAGACCCCATTCTAAAAGAGCCAAATTCATTGTACATTTGTTGTTTTACAGAAGTAACAAAACATGCCAAAAAGCCGCTGTGTTGTTCAATGTACATGTAACCAGGTCAAAGATCACGACCTACAGTTCACAATGATTCCACATCTGTAAATACAACCTGCGAGAAGAGCCCGGTGGCTTCTGGCTATTTGACGTTCTCTACAGGGACCTAAAGGAATATTGATGCTGTTGTTCTCTACAGAGACCTAAAGGAATATTGATGCTATCTGTTGTTCTCTACAGGGACCTAAAGGAATATTGATGCTGCTGTTCTCTACAGGGACCTAAAGGAATATTGATGCTGTTGTTCTCTACAGGGACCTAAATGAATATTGATGCTGTTGTTCTCTACAGAGACCTAAATGAATATTGATGCTGTTGTTCTCTACAGAGACCTAAATGAAAATTGATGCTGTTGTTCTCTACAGGGACCTAAAGGAATATTGATGCTATCTGTTGTTCTCTACAGAGACCTAAATGAAAATTGATGCTATCTGTTGTTCTCTACAGGGACCTAAAGGAATATTGATGCTATCTGTTGTTCTCTACAGGGACCTAAAGGAATATTGATGCTATCTGTTGTTCTCTACAGGGACCTAAATTAATATTGATGCTATCTGTTGTTCTCTACAGAGACCTAAAGGAATATTGATGCTGTCTGTTGTTCTCTACAGAGACCTAAAGGAATATTGATGCTATCTGTTGTTCTCTACAG
>QNTS01002124.1:219266-252384 GCA_003317085.1 Hucho hucho | reverse complement strand
TGAGAGACAGAATAACAACAAAAAAATCCAGAAAAACGCATGTGAAAAATGTTATAAATTGATTTGCATTTTAATGAGGGAAATAAGTATTTGACCCCTCTGCAAAACATGACTTAGTACTTGGTGGCAAAACCCTTGTTGGCAATCACAGAGGTCAGAAGTTTCTTGTAGTTGGCCACCAGGTTTGCACACATCTCAGGAGGGATTATGTTCCACTCCTCTTTGCAGATCTTCTCCAAGTCATTAAGGTTTCGAGGCAGACGTTTGGCAACTCAAATGATCATTGCAACTCCACGAGGTGAGATCTTGCATGGAGCCCCAGGCAGAGGGAGATTGACAGTTCTTTCGTGTTTCTTCCATTCGCGAATAATCGCACCAACTGTTGTCACCTTCTCACCAAGCTGCTTGGCGATGGTCTTGTAACCCATTCCAGCCTTGTGTAGGTCTACAATCTTGTCCCTGACATCCTTGGAGAGCTCATTGGTCTTCGCCATGGTGGAGAGTTTGGAATCTGATTGATTGATTGCTTCTGTGGACAGATGTCTTTTATACAGGTAACAAACTGAGATTAGGAGCACTCCCTTTAAGAGTGCGCTCCTAATCTCAGCTCGTTACCTGTATGAAAGACACCTGGGAGCCAGAAATCTTTCTGATTGAGAGGGGGTCAAATACTTATTTCCCTCATTAAAATGCAAATCAATTTATAAAATTTTTCACGTGCGTTTTTCTGGATTTTTTTGTTATTCTGTCTCTCACTGTTCAAATAAACCTACCATTAAAATTATAGACTGATCATTTCTTTGTCAGTGGGCAAACGTACAAAATCAGCAGGGGATCAAATACTTTTTTCTCTCACTGTATATACATTTGCATAAAAACATGTCTTCAAAACTTCCAATTCTTAAAAGTGTTTAGCAATTACACTGAACAAAAATATAAACGTAACATGTACTGTCATGAGCTGAAATAAAAGATTCCAGAAATATTCCATATGCACAGAAAGCTTATTTCTCTCAAATTGTGTGCACAGATTTTTTTACATCCCTGTTAGTGAGCATTTCTCCTTTGCCAAGATAATCCCTCCCCCTGACAGGTGTGGCATATCAAGAAGCTGATTAAACAGCATGATCATTACACAGGTACACCTTGTGCTGTCACAAAATACAATATAGTTTTGAGGGAGTGTGCAATTGGCATGCTGACTGCGGGAATGTCCACCACAACTGTTGCCAGAGAATTTAATGTACATTTTTCTACCATGTCGTTTAAGAGAATTTGGCAGTTCGTCCAACCGGCCTCACAACCGCAGACCACGTGTAACCATGCCAGCCCAGGACCTCCACATCTGGGTTCTTCACATGTGGGATCGTCTAAGAGACTAGCCACCCGGACAGCTGATGAAACGGTGGGTTTGCACAACTGAAGAATTTCTGCACAAACTGTCAGAAACCGTCTCAGCTCATCTGCGTGCTCGTTATCCTCACGATTGTCTTGACCTGACTGCAATTTGGCCTTTGTGGGGTTATGGCATTGTTATGCATAAGCTACGGACAACGAACACAATTGTTTTTTATCGATGGCAATTTGAATGCACAGCAATACCTTCACGATATCCTGAGGCCCATTGTCATGCCATTCGTGCCATTTATGTATACAATTCCTGGAAGCTGAAAATGTCCCAGTTCTTCCATGGCCTACATACACACCAGACATGTCACCCCATTGAGCATGTTTGGGATGCTCTGGATCGACATGGACGACAGCGTGTTCCAGTTCCCGCCATTATCCATCAACTTTGCACAGCCATCGAAGAGGAGTGGGACAACATTCTACAGGCCTCAATCAACAGCCTGATCAACTCTATGTGAAGGAGATGTGTTGCGCTGCATAAGGCAAATGGTGGTCACACCAGATAGTGACTGGTTTTCTGATCCACGCCACTACTGTTCACTACTGTTCAAGCTAGAGACCCCAAACCAACTTGTACGTGTTATTCTATTCTTCATGGAAATTTACTTTTCTAATTTAAATGATCTTTCTCCATAACATTTGTATATTGTCCCATACAACAATCTGTACTGTACATTTTTTCTGTAATTTTTAACATATTTGTTTTTAAATATATTTGGCATTCCCATTGCAATCCTTCCTCGAACCCGACCCCGACTTTGAATACAACTGCCTGTGTGGACACTTGGACAGATGATTGAATGCCCATCAAAGATCATGGCCCATTTTATCATTACATTCAAGGACATACTCTATTACAGTTTTGGCTCTAAAATTAGCTCTGATAGCTGTTCACAACTTTTTATAGCTGTCATTTGGAATCTCCTAATACTAAACTTAGATTTCTGAATTCCAGCAAATGTGAGTAGCGCACTCAAATGTCCTAGTGAAATGAACACCACATGCTAACCACAACACAGCCTCACATCTAAATTAGTTCTGATACGACCGTGTTACATACAAAATGTAACTTTATTAACCTTCATGCCTCCATTCATATTAATATACATGTATATGCTTGAACTCGGTTTCATTTCACAGCTCCATCCATATGACGAATATTGACAGAATATTTAGACAACTTTTGAAGAACAAAAAAGAAAGAACAGAAGAAAGAAAAATAATTAGAAAAACACTTGTAATTTCTACCTTTGAAAAACATTGGAATTCCGAATCAGTTCGCAGAATTCCTTGAGCTAGGGTCTCTGAAACATTGTGGGGCAATATCACAATTTTACTGTACGAATGAAATGCTCTGAATAAATGTACAATACAGGCACTATACAGGAACAGGCACTATACAGGAACAACAATTACTGTACATAATAGCAGTAAGCTTGAAACAAAGGCATTGGCATCACTAAATAATTATTCAAAAGCAGAGATAAAAGAAAAACAGAATTTAAACAGAAATTAAATTAATATTGAACAGATACAGATTTAAGTGTAATCAAAATTATTTCACAGGGTGCTCCCCAAGGGTTGGTTTTCCAGCTTTTACACATTCAATAGAGCTTTCCCTGTGAACCACAATACATTCAGCACTGTGTAAAATCAGTTATATCAACTGGCTCTTCTGTGCTTTTGCATGCTGCAATATGATTATGAAAAAATAAAAGTAGTTGCACAAATAGCCAGTATCGGAGCGGTCAAACCGCAAATGATACGATGACGATAAAATAATTTTATTCTTTAAGCAAAGGTTTCAGCTAAATATATCCATGCAAATCATATTCAGCTTCCATGGGAGATTCATACAGCATGTAAAAGGCTGATATGAGGATACTGTCCTGAAACAATGTGCTAAGGCTCAGTGCATTGAATATAAACTGAAAAATGGGAGGTGGCCTGTTTGCATAATGGTTTCAGAGTTGATGTACTTTTATTTTTTATGAATACTTCTCTGGCTGAGTATCAATTCAAAGGTCTATTATTTGAATTGATACGATACATGTTAGTTGTGAAATAGTTTAAGTGGATGCTTTTCAGATGTTTGCTGTGATAGGAGGCACTATTCATTATTGCATAAGTTTGACCCTGCTTACCATTACAAAAGGATGCTTGTATAAAGTTTTCATAATGCTTAAGGGGAGTGGTAATGCATGCATACAATAAGCCTCTGTGTACACATGCAAAATATTAGTTTTCAAGTGAAGTTAAATAAAATAAAATAACAACGCTATTGTGAATGAAAACCTGAATGAAATAGTTTGATATAATGTTGATATGAATATGTACTTCTACTTGTAAGATTGTTCAATTGAACATAGCTGGGTGGAGAATAACGTATCTGGGTTTGATCAATCTATACAGCCATTATCTGATAAAATGTATGACAATATTTATATGGAAACCTTCTCTTGTTTTGAGAAAGAAGAAAATCACAAACCAAAATGCAAAATGGCAAATTTCTGACATCACATTTTATCATTTAAATTAGTATTTTAGATAACAACATTGTTAATCATCAATAGCTCCATTGTACTGTATATCAAATCAGATAAATGAGTGTCCCTGAAAAAGACTTTAAATGTATACAGTTGAAGTCGGAAGTTTACATACACCTTAGCCAAATATATTTCAACTTAGTTTTCTACAATTCCTGACATTTAATCCAAGTAAAAATGCCCTGTTTTAGGTCAGTTAGGATCACCACTTTATTTTAAGAATGTGAAATGTCAGAATAATATTAAAGAGAATGATTTATTTCAGGTTTTATTTCTTTCATCACATTCCCAGTGGGTCAGAAGTTTACATACAATCAATTAGCATTTGATAGCATTGCCTTTAAATTGTTTAACTTGGGTCAAATGTTTCAGGTAGCCTTCCACAAGCTTCCCACAATAAGTTGGGTGAATTTTGGCCCATTCCTCCTGACAGAGTTGGTGTAACTGAGTCACGTTTGTAGGCCTCCTTGCTCACACACGCTTTTTCAGTTCTGCCCACAAATTTTCTATGGGATTGAGGTCAGGGCTTTGTGATGGCCACTCCAATACCTTGACTTTGTTGTCCTTAAGCCATTTTGCCACAACTTTGGAAGTATGCTTGGGGTCATTGTCCATTTGGAAGACCCATTTGCGACCAAGCTTTAACTTCCTGACTGATGTCTTGAGAGGTTGCTTCAGCACCCCCACAACATGATGCTGCCACCGCCGTGCTTCACGTTGAGATGGTGTTCTTCGGCTTGCAAGCCTCCCCCTCTTTCCTTCAAACATAACGATGGTCATTATGGCAAAACAGTTATTTTTTCAGATTAGAGGACATTTCTCCAAAAATACAATCTTTGTCCCCATGCGCAGTTGCAAACCGTATTCTGGCTTTTTTATGGCAGCAGTGGCTTCTTCCTTGCTGAGCGGCCTTTCAGGTTATGTTGATATAGGACTCGTTTCGCTGTGGATATAGATACTTTTGTACGTGTTTCATCCAGCATCTTCACAAGGTCCTTTGCTGTTGTTCTGGGATTGATTTGCACTTTTCACACCAAAGTACGTTCATCTCTAGGAGACTGAACGCGTCTCCTTCCTGAGCGGTATGACGGCTGTGTGGTCCCATGGTGTTTATACTTGTGTACTATTGTTTGTACAGATGAGTGTTGTACCTTCAGGCATTTGGAAATTGCTCCCAAGGATGAACCAGACTTGTGGAGGTCTACAATGAGGTCTTGGCTGATTTCTTTTGATTTTCCCATGATGTCAAGCAAAGAGGCACTGAGTTTGAAGGTATGCCTTGAAATACATCCACAGGTACACCTCCAATTGACTCAAATGATGCCAATTAGCCTATCAGAAGCTTCTAAATCCATGACATCATTTTCTGGAATTTTCCAAGCTGTTTAAGGGCACAGTCAATTTAGTATGTAATCTTCTGACCCACTGGAATTGTGATACAGTGAAATAATATGTCTGTAAACAATTGTTGGGGAAATGACTTGTGTCATGCACAATGTATATGGCCTAAGCGACTTGCCTAAACTATACTTTGTTAACAAGAAATTTGTGGAGTGATTGAAAATTGAGTTTTAAATCAAATCAAATTTTATGATGACTCCAACCGAAGTGTATGTAAACTTCCGACTTCAACTATATATGCATTTCCTATTATCTAATAACTAAAAGCCCTATTTTTTTTTATGTATATACAGAATGTAGAACTGAGTTATACTTTTTCTTTATTTCTACTATTACATATTTTACATTTCAAAATATATATATTTTTTTTTTACAGAAAATTGTTATATGCAAGATGAAGTGCCCCTCATTTCAGAAAGTACAGTATATGAATAATAAAATATGTTGATAATTATTAATATGTATCAATGGATTTAACATTTCAAATGAATTCATTTAAAACTAATCTTCATAACAAACAAGGTGCTGATGATATGCTTGAGCCAAAAAAGGCAATACAATTGGAAATATTCACATATACACAAACAACATACACTGTAGCAACATAATATGACATATATTATAATACTTCATGATACCAAAAGGGAAAGAGACAAATTGGGCATGTTTCTGCAAAATACATTTTTGTTTCAGTTAAGGATGTGGTTTTGTATTCTAGTACAGGACCACTACACTGGTGTGTCTGTGTGTTATTAAGTCACTGAGCATATGCTGGCCTTCTGAAATGTGCTCCTGAAATTGTAAGCGGGGATCCAGCAAAAACCTCTGTGTATAAAATGCAAGTTGTAAAAATACTTTGAACAAATACAGTTATCATACATGTGGGATTCTGTTATGAACGGCTTTGATAATGATGAACACCATCAGATCTATGTCACATAATTGCAAAAAGTGAAATCTGATAACTTCGCTGATAGGAAAGGCTGACAATATTGCTTTCATGTATCTCAGAAAGATTTATGTAGTGTTATTTGTATGTCCATAGGCATCTATTTCCAACCGGCTGGATAAATTGGTAATTTGAAGTTGATGTCAAACAACCTGCAAAACATAAGTGGTTGATGTCATAGCTAGGACTAAATGGAAGTTGAGCAATATTTTTATTTTTAGAATACCCCAGTTACAGTGCCTTTCAAAAGTATTGAGATCCCTTGGATTTCTTCACATTTTATTGTGTTACAAAGTGGGATTAAAATTGATTTAATTGTCTTTTTTTCTCTCAACAATCTACACAAAATACTCTGTAATGTCAAAGTGGAAGATATATATATTTATTTATTTTATTATTCAAAATAAATAAATAAAATATAGTCGTTGCATACGTATTCAGCTCCCTGAGTCCATACATGTTAAACACATTTGACAGCAATTACAGCTGTGAGTATTCTTGGGTAAGTCTCTAAGAACTTTGCACACCTGGATTGTGCTATATTTGCCAATTGTTATTTTCAAAATGCTAGTCAGCAATTTTCAAGTCATGCCATACTATTTCAAGCAGATTAAAGTCAAAACTGTAGCTTGGCCACTTAGGAACAAACACTAATTTCTTGGTAAGCAACTCCAGTGTAGATTTGGCCTGTAGGTTTTTGTCCTGCTGAAAGGTGAATTCCTCTTCCAGTGTCTGGTGTAAAGCAGACTGAAGAAGGTTTTGCTCCAGGATTTTGACTGTGTATAGCCCTATCCCATTTCTTTTTATCCTGAAAAACTCCCCAGTATTTGCTGATGTCAAGCATCCATGATTCAGCCACAACCAAGTTGAAAATAAGGAGACAGTTACTCATTTAGGCCAAAAAGTGTATTCATTTGCAATATTCTTTGCAGTATTATATTATTTTGTATATTTGTGTCATTCTTTTCACTCTATCATTTAGGCCACTATTGTGGAGTCACTACAATGTTGTTGATCATCTGCTAAATATGTGTATGTGACCACTACAATTTGATTTGATCCATCCTCAGTTCTCTCCCATCACAGCCATTAAACTCCGTAGCTGTTTTAAAATCCCCAATGCTCTGATGGTTAGATACCTGAGCAGTTTAATTCCCGTCCTGCAGCTCAGTTCAGAAGAACAACTGTTTCTTTGAGGTGTCTAGGTGGTTTAATACATGATGCACAGCATAATTATTAACTAGACCATGCTTAAAGAGATAGTCCATGTCTGGTTTGTTATTATTACCCACTTGCAAATACTTGTCTGAGGGACCTTACAGATGTTGTATGGGGGACAGAGGAAGGGTTAGTCCTTTACAAGTCATGTCAAACCCTATTATTTCACATAGAGTGAGTCCATGTACATTTTTATGTGATTTGTTAAGCCGAACTTTACTAATTTAGGCTTGCCTAAACAAAAGGGGCTGAATACTTATGCAATGACTATATTTAATTTTATTATTACAAAACATGACATTACAGAGTTTTGTATGTATATGGTTGACAAAAAATTACAATTGAATCCATTTTAATTCCACTTTGTAACACAATAAATTTGAAGAAATCCAAGGGGTCTGAATACTTTTGTAAGGCTGTAAATCTATGGCTATATAAAAATCTCTATATTGCCGTAGATCTCTTTCTGATCCATGTACAGAGACTGATCAAAATGTGGTTTTACTGTGTTGAATAAACCTTTACTCTGAGATATGGTAGATGAGACAGTAGAAACCGTGATATGGATATCTGTCATTAAGGGACATGCAAGACAAATTGCAAGAAAAGGTAGACCTGAAGCTGGATCTAAAGACCTCACATCATGAGGACAAAGCTACAGGGCCAACTGTCTGTGTGCATCGTGTACTACAGTATGTAGAAAAGAGAAGGGGAGATTTTGTTCGACAAAAATGTAGGTCTGTTCATGAATACATTTTAAAAACCTGTTCCTCCTCAACCACTCATCATTAATGTGACATTTTCCAATGTTTACAGTGAGCTTGCCTAGAACCTTGTGCTGTAGCTACAAACCCAGTAGAAATATAGAAATGTGTAGTATAGAGTACAAAGTGGCACTGGTAGAAATATATCTGTAACAGAGGAATTTAGGGTCATTTTGGGTATCAGCAACCATAACAAGGATACAAGAACAACATTTCCCTGTTCTGAATGTATTGCTTTCCAATTGAACTAGAGTAACCGAGTGCCGGGTTAGCCCTCTGAACTGAAGCCAATATGCTTTACCTATAGACTACTGACACACAAATGATCACAATGCCAATCCCTTTCACTGAAAATACCAGGGATATGAATCAAAATCCTTGAATATTATGGAATCATCATAGGTGTGAATCTGTAAGGTGCTTCAAAGTTGTTTTCACATTCCGGATATGTTCATTAGATTTTTCATTGTACAGTGGGGTGTGGATTGATGTTTCTTTGTGAAATGTATCAAAAGCAGGCATACACAGCAAGATATAATAAACTAGAAACTATAAAAGTCTCCATATTAAAACTATATTTACCCAATGAGATTGCACTTTACTGATTGCTAATCACTGCACAAAATGCACCAATAAAGTTTTTTTTAAGAAAAAGTTTAGAAGAGGTGATGAGCCTCAATGTGGTTGAGTCGATCTCGTGTGTTAACAAGATCCATTGAATTAAAAACAAAACAAATAGCAAAAACAACTCTGCATCTATATCACTGGTCCATTGAGATGCTCCTGGTGCTTCTTAATCTAGAACACTGGTACTAGAACTTATTCTACAATACTGATTCTAGAACACTCAAACCATTTTTTATAGGTACAATCTATGTGTGGATGGCACCCTCTGGTGCCGGTTGTCCTGAAACACAGAGATGCAGGAAGCTGCTATACGGAGGGAACTGTGCAACAATACTTTCCATAGGCGAATCGGAATCTGTGTCTTTTTATTCCATTGTCCAATCCAAGGCCATGGTCTGCCCTATACTTCAAAACACATGCATACAGCCCTTCTATCCATTCATCCAGCCATCCAATCCACAGAGTTCTTTCACATTATAGACGCTAGAAAAGCAGCCATTTTGAACAATATAACCAAAACAAAGACACCAAGAAGAAAACGGTTGCGATTCAAGTTTCCTTCCAAATGAACGAAGAACATCCCTCCAAAAAAACTCAGAAACCATTTAAGAACAGTGCTAGGAAAAAAGACAGATTGTCGTAAAAACTCCAAACTCCAAAATGACAACAAAAGAGCCTTCTCCGGTTCCAACCCTCCTCAGTCAGTGAGGATCCAGAACCAACCCTGTTTTTTTTTGCTCTGTCGACAGACGGACACCATTCTGTGCTTTTCGCTCCACTCTTCCCACCGCCTCACGGACAAACAACAGTGTGTGTCCAGTCCAGCTGAACCACATTGAGGGAGAGACCCTGCTCTTCCCAGCGGTGATGTGTGTGTGTGTGTGTGTGTGTGTAAGTGTGTGTTTCTTCTTTGTCTGATGACATCATCACACCAGCATGTGTCTCCGTCGATGCAGGGCCAGGTGGTCCGAGCGGGAGAAGCTGCGGTCACAGTCTGCACACTTGAAGGGCTTGATGCCTGTGTGTTTCCGGTAGTGGCGAGTCAGCTCGTCAGAGCGGGCGAACTTCCACGTGCAGCCGTCCCAGGTGCATTTGTATGGCTTCTCACCTGGACAGGTCAACACAAACAGACACAAACAGAGACTGGATGAAACAGTGACTTTCACAACATACAATTTGTGTGCATTCGCTATTGTATTGGCAAATTATTTCCCTATTTTCTACTAAAACAGTTATAATATGCTTGAAAAGTGGAGACATCACAAGCATCAAAAAGTAAACAGTTTTGGAGACACTTGGCAGGTTTCCATTGACCCAGGTTTATTTAACAAAAGTAAAAAACAACAATATTGAAACAAGTAATGGAAACGGCAGCTATGGGAGAGATGTTCTAAAGATTGACAACAATTTTATCTGCTGGACAGGGGTTGATTTTTATTTTGCCTATCTTTCTTTATAGTGACAAATCATGACGGAAATTGTGTTTTTCGAATAAATGATACTTTCTGAATAATTTTGAAGTTGAATGACATCACGTAATTGTATATTATCACATAAATAAATGTGTGGGGTGGCAGGTAGCTTAGTGGTTAGAGCGTTGGACTTGTAACCGGAGGGTTGCTAGTTCGAATCCCTGAGCTGACAAGGTAAAAATTTGTCGTTCAAGGCAGTTAACCCACTGTTCCCCGGGTGCTGAAGACGTGGATGTCGATTAAGGCAGCCCCCTGCACCTCTCTGATTCAGAGGGGTTGGGTTAAATGCGGAAGACACATTTCAGTTGAAGGCATTTGGTTGTACAACTGACTAATAATGGTTACTCTTAATTCTAAATGCCACTTCTTGCTAAAAATCTAAATCATTGCAGGATAAGGATTGTCCTGACTTTCAAGAATGCCTGAATTGCTTTACTTTGCTTTTCTGGTTGGCTCAATGAACCTTTCACCATCCAATTATTTCAGATCTACAGGAGTGCAAGTTTTACTATGGAAAGGACCATGGTGATACGCTGACATGTGAACATGTTTAGAATATGGCAAATATAAGTAAGTACTTGCATTCTATCCATGCTGGCTTCTGGGGGCTACCTCCCTGGTACATGGTAGGAGCAAAGGTCTATAGGCTGTCACGCATTTTTTTTTAACTGATATTGGAAACACTTCAACCACTTAATTTTTATTCAACACTGCTTTTAGTGATTTTTATTTTTAGGTGTGACATCCTTACTTCCAGCTGTTTTTATCGACACAAGACAGTTCAATGTAAACCAGTGATGTGTATAAAACCTGGGTGACTAACAGGGGGAGCTGTAATGAAGCCACCGCGCAGCCATCTTGCTACTTCTCCTTCGTTGTAAAAACAGATTTTGGAAGCTATAGAAATGCATTTATGAATGTCTAGATTTGGTTTTGACACTTTTATTCTATTACAGACACCTTAATGCATACTTTTAAATTATATTATGTGAGCTAAACATACAAATAATAAATAAAAACATTTCCCTTAAAGTATATATATTTTTGTGCTTACGTTACTTTTCCCACTACAACCAAAAAATGCTTAAATACATGTAATGTTGTCATTGAAACAACATTTCATTAAAATACTGTAGAATTCCATTCATTTCTATGGATGACTTCTCCTACTGGGGAGTGGCAATATGGCCGACCAGTGGCTTCAAAGCCTCTCAATGGCCTATACATTGCATCAGCAATCCAAGGTTTGTATACATCATTGATGGAAACTCACCGTAGCAGGCAATTGTGACATCTATTTTCTATGCAAACTTTCTAAATGTATAGAAAAAAATCACTGGACAACTTCCCACCTCAGAGAAAGTTGCTGCACCTATTTTGAGTAATTCGGAAATTCTCGTTTAGGTTCCACTTCGAAGACTGACACAGGCTGCTAATACATATTCAGGAATTGGGGGTGGGAACGTTGTGGTGATTTCCACATGCAGCAGAGAAATAACAACAAAGAGGGAACTGATGGTCAGCTGTCAGTGTAACCAGCTAGCATGCTAACTTTAGCTGGCTAATGAAAGTTATGTGAGCACCCTTTCAGTTAAGATAGTCATACTGTAAGTCAGGTGAAAATAATTATTTCAGAAAAAGACTACCAGCCTACCTATCAAGAAATGAGTCTCAGCTAAACCGTTTCTATACGAGTTGTTGACATTTTGAGGGTTGACATTTGTCTGACTCTTGCTGTTTGATTATTCTATTTGATTCCAGACCTCATTCAATTTTGGACATGCACACAGACATAATCAAATAGCTATATTCTTTGTTCTCTCTGTTATCATTTCAGCACGCTAGCAAGCTACAGTATATATATATCAATGCATTATCTAAATTGAGGCAGTGAATCTGCCATAGAAATAGAAAGAATATAAGCTCCGGTAATATGGATTGCTTAACTTTTGAACGTTTGGAGCGTGTATTGAAGCGATGGCCAAGGTTGTTTTGCATTGCCCGGTGCCCTGTGTGTGTGGAGATTTTTTTTTAGGATCAATGGAATGGTTCTAAAATGCAATCATATCATGACATTTCAATATGTATAAAATATATATATATATATATATATATATATATATATATATATATATATATATATATATGCACACTAGCTCCAAAATAAGTAAAACTTTACAAATTATCCAATGGATTATTATAATATGATCTTAATTTTCTCTTCTTAAAATCAGATTTAAACCACACTCTCACCTAAACTTAAATTAAGACCAAAAAGCAAATTTTTGTTTTCATTAATTTGTACGATGTACCCGATTTTGAGTTTGTGACTCTTTTATCTAGTGGAAGGCTACAGAGAAAAGCTGTTTGGCTTTCAGATGACTCGGGAATAGGAAGAACTTTGCACCAGGTATTTCTGATTCATTAATAAACATTGCCATACTGCTGGGTGATAACACTTAAATAAAACCCAGCCCTGAAACGAAACATAGATTGAACATCATTTGCAAGTCATCTCGTACGAAAAGACATGTAAGACTAACAGCAACATCCGAAGTCACACATTTGGATTTGGCACTTCAAGTCCAAGCATATCATACTTTGATTAAAATGATGACTTATTGACTTACACCGTTGTGCAACATAATGGATAAGCTCTGGTCATCGTCTTTCAGCTCTACTGGTGTGGGTATTTAATGGAAACATAGCTGTGAATAATTTAATTGTTTCTCCCCACAGTTAAGGTAAAAACACACCAAGTATAACACACCAAGTACAGTGCCTTGCAAAAGTATTCATCCCCCTTGGCGTTTTTCCTATTTTTGTTGCATTACAACCTGTAATTTCAATGGATTTGTATTTGGATTTCATGTAATGGACATACACAAAATTGGTGAAATGATTATTATAATTTTTTTATAAATAAAAAATAAAAAATGGAAAAGTGCTTTGTGCATATGTATTCACCCCCTTTGCTATGAAGCCCCTAAATAAGATCTGGTGCAACCAATTACCTGCAGAAGTCACATAATTAGTTAAATAAAGTCCACCTGTGTGCAATCTAAGTGTCACATGATCTATCACATGATCTCAGTATATATACACCTGTTCTGAAAGGCCCCAGAGTCCACCAAGCAAGAACAGTGCTAGGAAACACCACCAAGCAAGAGGCACCACCAAGCAAGAGGCACCACCAAGCAAGAGGCACCACCAAGCAAGAGGCACCACCAAGCAAGAGGCACCATGAAGACCAAGGAGCTCTCCAAACAGGTCAGGGACAAAGTTCCTATAATGTAGGAACAATCTTATTTTCTGTGCAATCAGTGAAAACCTTACCATGTTCATCTCTCAATACCACAAGGATGATGCAAGTGGTGTTTAGTCTAGTGCTGTATGTTGGTTATCTTTGAATGAAGCAGGTATTTAAAGTCATTACTTAATGTATTGAGTTTATACCAATTCTGGGGTTAATTTGACTAATGGTTTATTTTAAATTTTTTCTGTTTTTTTTCAGGATATTTCACATTGTTCGTCTGCATAATTTAAATCTAACATTCGTTTGCTTGAGACGAAGTCCACTTGATCGATAGTTATTGTACTAATATCCTATGCCACAGGTGCTAATTACATCTATAGTGCCACCACCTGTTCTGGTGCAGCCATCTAAGGTTGCAGTGACTTTATATTGACAGTTTCTAAGGACATATACTGTACATAAGGTTTACATACCAAATGTCATGGCCACATGTCCATCGGTTCAGTTCTTATAGCCCTGGTGTGATATGGTACCATTTAGTGGTGTAGCCTGGCAGACTTTGAATGCAGCAAATAATCATGCTCAAATTAATTAGCGGTCTATAAACCAAATCTGGTTGGTTCATGAGAAATATTTCTAAAGTATTTTTAGCATTATCCATATTTGAATGCAACAATAATTTTTTCAAAACCATTTAAAGACTAATGTATTTGTATTTATTTAGGATCCCCATTAGCTGCTGTCAAGGCAGCAGCTACTCTTCCTGGGGTCCAGCAACATTAAGGCAGTTATATACAATAAAAAATATTACATTACTTAACACAACACATTAAGTGTGTGCCCTCAGGCCACTACTCTACTACCACACATCTACAATACAAAATCCATGTGAACGTGTGTAGAGTGCACGTGTTAATGTGTGTGTCTCTTCACAGTCCCTGCTTTCCATAAGGTGTATTTTTATCTGTGTTTAAAATCTGATTCCACTGCTTTCATTAGTTCCCTGATGAGGAATAGAGTTCCATGTAGCCATGGCTTTATGTAGTACTGTGCGCCTTCCATAGTCTGTTCTGGACTTGGGGATTATTATTTTTTATTTTATTTCACCTTTATTTAACCAGGTAGGCAAGTTGAGAACAAGTTCTCATTTACAACTGTGACCTGGCCAAGATAAAGCAAAGCAGTTCAACACATACAACAACACATAGTTACACATTGGAGTACACAAACACAGTCAATAATACAGTAGAAAAAAACCTGAATCTACAGTGGGGCAAAAAAGTATTTAGTCAGCCACCAATTGTGCAAGTTCTCTCACTTAAAAAGATGAGAGAAGCCTGTAATTTTCGTCATAGGTACACTTCAACTAAAAAAATCCAGAAAATCACATTGTAGGATTTTTTATGAATTTATTTGCAAATTATGGTGGAAAATAAGTATTTGGTCACATACAAACAAGCAAGATTTCTGGCTCTCACAGACCTGTAACTTCTTCTTTAAGAGGCTCCTCTGTCCTCCACTCGTTACCTGTATTAATGGCACCTGTTTGAACTTGTTATCAGTATAAAAGACACCTGTCCACAACCTCAAACAGTCACACTCCAAACTCCACTATGGCCAAGACCAAAGAGCTGTCAAAGGACACCAGAAACAAAATTGTAGACCTGCACCAGGTTGGGAAGACTGAATCTGCAATAGGTAAGCAGCTTGGTTTGAAGAAATCAACTGTGGGAGCAATTATTAGGAAATGGAAGACATACAAGACCACTGATAATCTTCCTCGATCTGGGGCTCCACGCAAGATCTCACCCCGTGGGGTCAAAATGATCACAAGAACGGTGAGCAAAAATCCCAGAACCACACGGGGGGACCTAGTGAATGACCTGCAGAGAGCTGGGACCAAAGTAACAAAGCCTACCATCAGTAACACACTACGCCGCCAGGGACTCAAATCCTGCAGTGCCAGACGTGTCCCCCTGCTTAAGCCAGTACATGTTCAGGCCCGTCTGAAGTTTGCTAGAGAGCATTTGGATGATCCAGATGAGGATTGGGAGAATGTCATATGGTCAGATGAAACCAAAATAGAACTTTTTGGTAAAAACTCAACTCGTCGTGTTTGGAGGACAAAGAATGCTGAGTTGCATCCAAAGAACCCCATACCTACTGTGAAGCATGGGGGTGGAAACATCATGCTTTGGGGCTGTTTTTCTGCAAAGGGACCAGGACGACTGATCCGTGTAAAGGAAAGAATGAATGGGGCCATGTATCGTGAGATTTTGAGTGAAAACCTCCTTCCATCAGCAAGGGCATTGAAGATGAAACGTGGCTGGGTCTTTCAGCATGACAATGATCCCAAACACACCGCCCGGGCAACGAAGGAGTGGCTTCGTAAGAAGCATTTCAAGGTCCTGGAGTGGCCTNAAACTTTTGTTATTGACCAAATACTTATTTTCCACCATAATTTGCAAATAAATAAATTAAAAATCCTACAATGTGATTTTCTGGATTTCTTTTTCTCATTTCGTCTGTCATAGTTGAAGTGTACCTATGATGAAAATTACAGGCCTCTCATCTTTTTAAGTTGGAGAACTTGCACAATTGGTGGCTGACTAAATACTTTTTTGCCCCACTGTATATACAATGTGTGCAAATGAGGTAGGATAAGGAATGTAAGGCAATAAATAGGCCATGGTGGCGAAGTAATTACAATATAGCAATTTAAACACTGGAATGGTAAATGTGCAGTAGCTGAATGTGAAAATACTGGGGTGCAAAGGAGCAAGATAAATAAATGAATACGGTAGGGGATGAGGTAGTTGGTTGGGCTATGTGCAGTGATCTGTGAGCTGCTCTGCCAGCCGGTGCTTAAAGCTAGTGAGGGAGATGTCTCCAGTTTCAGTTTTTTTTGTAGTTTGTTCCCGTCATTGGCAGCAGAGAACTGGAAGGAAAGGTGGCCAAAAGAGGAATTGGCTTTGGGGGTGACCAGTGAGATATACCTGCTGGAGCGTGTGCTACGGGTGGGTGCTGCTATGGTTACCAGCGAGCTGAGATAAGGCGGGGCTTTACCAAGCAGGGACTTGTAGATGACCTGGAGCCAGTGGGTCTGGTGACGAATATGTAGCGAGGGCCAGCCGACTAGAGCATACAGGTCTCAGTGGTGGGTGGTACAAGGGGCTTTGGTGACAAAGCAGATGGCACTGTGATAGACTGCAGCCAGGTTGCTGAGTAGAGTATTGAGAGCTGTTTTGTAGATGACATCGCCGAAGTCGAGGATCGGTAGCATAGTCAGTTTTACTAGTACAAGTTTGGCAGCATGAGTGAAGGAGGCTTTGTTGTGAAATAGAAAGCCGATTTAATTTTGGATTGGAAATGTTTAATGTGAGTTGAAGGAGAGTTTGCAGTCTAGCCAGACACCTAGGTATTTGTAGTTGTCCATGTATTCTAGGTCAGAGCCGTCCAGGGTAGTGATGCTAGTCGGGCGGGCGCAGGCAGCTAACGGTTGAAAAGCATACATTTGATTTTACTAGCGTTTAAGAGCAGTTGGAGGCCACGGAAGGAGTGTTGTATGGCATTGAAGCTTGTTTGGAGGTTAGTTATCATCTTAGGGACCGGCTCCCGAGGTGACGGTTTTGGAGAGTCTGGCGTGCCCAAAGTAAAATGCCTCCCACTCAGGCCCAGAAAATAGGATATGCACATAATTAGTACTATTGGATAGGAAACACTCTGAAGTTTCCAAGAATGTTAAAATGTTGTCTAACAGAACTCATTTAGCAGGCAAAAACCAGAGAAAAAACCATCCGGAAATCAGTTTCTGGTGACCTTTGGCTCTCGTAGACACACTCCCTATTGAATCAATTTGTTACCAGGACTGAGACTGCAGTACCTATGGCTTCCACTAGATGTCAACAGTCTATATATAAAGCCTCAGAGCGATTGGAGTAAGCAGGAAGAATAGGTACAGGAAATGGCCAAGGTAGCTCAGATGTCAACAAGTTTTCTCGGGCGTGAGTCTGGCTGCGCGCCCCACTTTATTTTACTTATGTAATGTTTAGATGACCATCCGAGTGAAATATTATCGCTAATATTCATAAAAGGATAGCTAAGGATGCATTTTAACTGGTATTTGGTTTGTTTAGGAAAAGTTTATAGGTGTATTTGAACGCGTTCTCTTCACGTTTCAATGGGCGATTCGACGTTGGATTTTCTGAACATAACCCACCAACCAAACGGAGATTTATGGATATAATAAATGACTTTTTCTAACAAAAGAACCATGAATTGTCTTCNCTGTTGGGAAGCACTCAGCAGAAGTTCTTCAAAAGGTAAGGGATTTGTTTTCGCTGTGAAATGTGTTTTGTGTGAACCGCGATGGTTTATGAATTTATGCTAACGGAAAATATTGGAGGTGCTACCCTCAAACAATCAAATGTTGTGCTTTTGCCGTAAAGCCTTTTTGAAATCTGACAACGCTGTGATATTGCCAAGAATCAGAGCTTTTGATGACTATGCAACACTTGTATATTGATGAATGTTTAATAATTCAACTTTTGGAATTTGAATTTGGCGCCTCACATTTCACCAGGTAGCGCCCCACTGCTCCCTAAGTAGTTAACAGTGTCCAAAGAAGGGCCAGAAGTATACAGAATGTTGTCTGCATAGAGGTGGATCAGATATTCACCGGCAGCAAGAGCGACATCATTGATGTATACAGAGAAGAGAGTCGGCCCAAGAATTGAACCCTGTGGCACTCCCAGAGGCCTGGACAACAGGCCCTCCGATTTAACACACTGAACTCTGTCGGCAAAGTAGTTGGTGAACCAGGCGAGGCAATCATTAGAGAAACCAAGGCTGCTGAGTCTGCCGATATGGATGTGGTGATTGACAGAGTCGAAAGCCTTGGCCAGGTCAATGAATACGGCTGCACAGTAATGTCACTTATCGATGGGGGTTATGATATCGTTTAGTACCTTGAGCGTGGCTTGAGGTGCACCTGTGACCAGCTCGGAAACCGGATTGCACAGCAGAGAAGGTACGGTGGGATTCGAAGTGGTCAATTATCTGTTTTATTAACTAGGCTTTCGAAGACTTTAGAGAGGCAGGGCAGAATGGATATAGGTCTATAGCAATTTGGGTCTAGGGTGTCACCCCCTTTGAAGAGGGGGATGACCGCGGCAGCTTTCCAATCTTTTGGGATCTCGGACGACACTAAAGTGAGGTTGAGCAGACTGGTAATAGGAGTTGCAACATTGCGGCAGATAGTTTTCCAAAGAGAGGGTCCAGATTATCTAGTCCAGCTGATTTGTACAGGTCCAGATTTTGCAGCTCTTTCAGAACATCTGCTATTTGGGTGAAGGAGAAGCTGGGGAGGCTTGGTCAAGTAGCTGTGGGGGGGGGGCAGCTGTTGGTTGGGGTAGCCAGAATGAAATCATGGCCAGCCGTAGAGAAATGCTTGTGGAGGTGCTATTGTTCTCTATGGACTTGACAGTATCCCAAAACTTTTGGAAGTTAGAGCTACAGGATGCAAATTTCTGTTTGAAAATGCTAGCCTTTGCTTTCCTGATTGTGTGTGTTGGTTCCTGACTTCCCTGAACCGTTGCATATCGCGGGGACTATTCGAAGCAATAGCAGTCCGCCACAGGATGTTCTTGTGCTGGTCAAGGGCAGTCATGTCTGGAGTGAACCAAGGGCCTTACCTTTTCTTAGTTTTCCATCTTTTGAAAGGGGCATGCTTATTTAACTTCTTAGGGAGCGGCTGCCGAGGTGACTGTTTTGGAGAGTCTGGTGTGCCCAAAGTAAAATGCCTGCCACTCAGGCCCAGAAAAGAGGATATGCACATAATTAGTACTATTGGATAGGAAACACTCTGAAGTTTCTAAAAGTGTTAACATAATGTATGTGAGTATAACAGAAGTGATATAGCAGCGAAAACCAGAGGAAAATCCATCTGGATTTAGTTTTTTTTTGTAAATGAGCATCTCCATTGCCTATTGCATACAATGTTATGTAGGACTGAGACTGCAGTACCTATGGCTTCCACTAGATGTCAACAGTCAAAGACTGGGAATTCTAGCAGTGAACGGAAAGGGAGAGGAAAATGTCAGGCGACCACTTTTGTAAACAAGGTTTGACACGCGAGATTGTGATTGCACCACTTTAGTTTCCTTTCCTATCGTTCACGTTATCGTCCGGTTGAAATATTACAGCAAATATACCCAAAAGGATACATTAAAAATGATGTTTGGTTTGTAGAAAGTGTAGGTATAATTTGAACGTGTTCTCTTCACGGTTCAATGGGCGACTCAATGGTGGATTTTATGATCATAACGCGCCAACCAAACAGAGATTTATGGATATAATCAAGGACCTTTTCTAACCAAAGAAGCATGGATTGTCTTCGTTGGACACTTGGGAAGCCCTCAGCAGTTCAAAGATAAGCGATTTTATAATTGCGATTTTATGCGTTTTGTGAGACCCGTGTTGGGTTATGGATTTATGCTAATGCATAAATATTAGAGGTGCTACCCTCAAACAATCAAATGTTGTGCTTTCGCCGTTAAGCCTTTTTGAAATCTGACAACGCTGTGATATTGCCAAGAATCAGAGCTTTTGATGACTATGCAACAATTGTATATTTAGGAATGTTTAATAATTCAACTTTTGGATTTAGAATTTGGCGCCTCACATTTCACCGGGTAGCGCCCCAATGCTCCCTAAGTAGTTAAGATGATGAGGAAGTTGCTTTTAAAGAACAACCAGTCATCCTCGACTGACGGAATGAAGTCAATATCCTGCCAGGATACCCGGGCCAGGTTGATTAGAAAGGCCTGGCCGCAGAAGTGTTTTAGGGAGCGTTTGCCAGTGATAAGGGGTGGTCGTTTGACCGCGGGCCCATAGTGGATGCAGGCAATGAGGCAGTGGTTGCTGAGATCCTGATTGAAAACATCAGAGGTGTATTTGGAGGGCAAGTTGGTCCGGATAATATCTGAGGGTGCCCATGTTTACAGATTTAGGAATGTTCCTGGTGGGTTCCTTGATGATTTGTGTGAGATTGAGGGCATCTAGCTTAGATCGTAGGACTGCCGGGGTCTTAACTACTTACGGAGTGGTGGGGCGCTATGTTGCATAGTCCTCAAAAGCTCTGATTCTTGGCAATATCACAGCTTTGTCAGATTTCAAAAACGGATTAATGGCGAAAGCACAACATTTGATTGTTTGAGGGTAGCACCTCCAATATTTTTCCATTAGCATAGATTCATAAACCAGCGCGGTTCACACATTTCACAGCGAAAACAAATCGCTTACCTTTTTGAAGAACTTCTGCTGAGGGCTTCCCAAGTGTCCAACGAAGACATCCAATGGTTCTTTTGTTAGAAAAAGTCATTTATTATATCCATAAATCTCCGTTTGGTTGGCACATTGTTCATAAAATACAGCGTCTACTCGCCCATTGAACCATGAAGAGAACTCGTTCAACCTATACACTTGTCCAAGAACAATCAAACATCATTGCTAATGTATCCTTAGTAAATATACAAAAGTGTTCCTATAATATTTCAACCGGACTATAAACTGGACGATAGGAAAGGAAAAAAACCACAGCGAGCGCGAGCATCCTCTTCTGTTTACATCCGATGACCACTTCGAAATTCTTCTATTACCATCCAGAGCAACTAAACGTCATCAAACACTGTCTAGAGACTGTTGACATCCAGTGGAAGCATTAGGTACTGCAATCTTACTCCCATCTGTCTGTTTTAATAGGGAGGGGTTCAAAATGAGGCAATGTGTCAAACACTTTTTCCAGGACAGAAATTCCTCGGGTTTTCGCCTGCTATATCAGTTCTGTTATACTCACAGACAATATTTTAACACTCTTAGAAACTTCAGTGTTTCCTATCCAATAGTACTAATTATGTGCATATCCTATTTTCTGTGCCTGAGTGGGAGGCATTTTACTTTGGGCACGCCAGACTCTCCAACTGTCACCTATGCAGCCGCTCCCTAAGAAGTTAAGCATATCCCAGTTTAGGTCACCTAACAGAACAAACTCTGAAGATAGATGGGGGGCAATCAATTCACATATGGTGTCCAGGGCACCGCTGGGAGCTGAGGGGGGTCTATAGCAGGCGGCAACAGTGAGACTTATTTCTGGAGAGATTAATTTTTAGAATTAGAAGTTCGAACTGTTTGGGCATAGACCTGGAAAGTATGACAGAACTTTGCAGGCCATCTCTGCAATAGATTGCAACTCCTCCCCTTTGGCAGTTCTATCTTGGCGGAAAATGTTGTAGTTGGGCATGGAAATCTCAATTTTTGGTGGCCTTCCTAAGCCAGGATTCAGACACGTCAAGGACATCAGGGTTGGCGGAGTGTGCTAAAGCAGTGAGTAAAACAAACTTGGTGAGGAGGCTTCTGATGTTAACATGCATGAAACCAAGGCTTTTTTCGATTACGGAAGTCAACAAATGAGGGTGCCTGGGGAATGTGAGTGAGCGTACAGTGGAGGTAGGCCCAGGCACCGAGTGATGATGAGTAGTAATACTGGGTGAGGTCACCACATGTGTGGGAGGTGGGACAAAGGAGGAATCTGAGGCATGTAGAGTGGGCCTAGGGGCTCCACTGTAAACTAAAACAATGATAACTATCCTAAACAACAGTTAACGGGGCATATTGACATTTGAGAGAGACCTAAAACGAGGCATTCGGCAAACACAGGTGTTGATTGGGAGAGCTAGCTAAGACAACAACGGGTAAGACCACAACAGCTAATCAGCTAAGACAACAGGTAAACTGGCGATGAGTGGGCAAAGAGGGTTGGTTAGCTACACACAGGGCCTGAGTACGTGGCTGGGGCCGACCGATAAACAGAATGGAGTACCGTGATTAATGAAGAGACCTCTGGTGTCATGTCTTGTGGGATATGCATGGGTGTCTGAGATGTGTCCTAGTAGTTGAAACTGACAGCTTGGTGCATTCCACATGCTTATACTTTTTACAAAAACAATTAGTGATGAAGTCAATCTCTCCTGTACTTTGAGCCATGAGAGATTGACATGCATAGTTTTAATGTTAGCTCTTAGGGGAACATTTAAGGGCCAGCCGTGCTGCCCTTTTCTGATCCAATTGTAATTTTCATGAGTTCCTTTGTGGCACATGACCACACAACTGGACAGTAGTCCAGGTGTGACAAAACTAGGGCCTCTCTGCCTTGTTAGTTTTAAGGCAGAGCAGCGCTTTATTGTGGACAGACTTCTCACTATCTTAGCTACTGTTGAATCAACATGTTTTGACCTGCTTCTCGACTCCCAGCATTTACATTACAGAATACTGCTTCTACAAATGGAAGCGGCAGGAAATCAGAACATCTCCCAGATGGTCGACGAGCAGGGATACCTACTTTGTCAACACCACGACCAGCAACTGGGGACTGCTATGGGAAGAGGTTCTTTGCAGTGTTCAAAGTCTCAAACATACCCGAGAAGAGTTGAATTCAACTAGTGGAATATACTCTACCACCAGTCGAGCCAGCACACTAGTCCATTCAGCAACCTGCCCAGGTTAGCGATGCCCATTTGTCCCTCCCGGATTAATATGACAGTACCCCATCTAAATGCTGTGGCTTGCTAATACAGTGTTCCCTCTAATTTGCGCACCAGATGGGAGCCCCCACCACCGAGAGACCAAGGTTGCCAGTGTTATTTCTCTACTGACTGGGCGGGCGTTGGAATGGGCCATGGCCGTCTGGGAGAGATTTCTATGAGGGGTTCATGGCTCCGTTCAGAGGTCTTCGATCAGCCACCGGAGGGCAGAGGGGGGATGAGCGCCTACTCCCACTGCAGCAGGAGGACCAGACTGTTGCAGAGTACACGCTCACCTTCCGGACTGTAGCAGCATCCAGTGGATGGAATGAGCCAGCTCTTTGTACGCTATTCAAAAGAGAACTGTGCGATGAGGTCCAGATGGAACTGGCCTGTCGAGACAACCTCTCATTGGGCGCACCTCGCATCGGTACTCTCATTGCTTCTCTCCCTCCCTCAGTGAACACTTTGGATTAGAGCCTGAACCAATGGAGGTAGGGGTCCCACGCCTCCCTGTGGCGGAATGACGCAGATGGAGACAGCTGGCGCTCTGTCTATTGTGGTCAAGGAGGGCTCCAGCAGTGCCCGGTATGTCCCAACTCAGGATCCATGAGGGCAGCAGGACGGTCACGTGATCTTCCACCTCCTGGGGCAGGTGTGAGTATCCCCTCCATCACTTTCTACCAAACCCTTTCTGGTGTCATTCACAGTAGTTGATTGTCATTCCTACAGCATGCCGGTGCCGCAGCAAACTTTATTGACCAGACCCTTGCCTCCTCATCACCTCTTCTTTCCCGGTTCTAGTCCTCAATAATCATTCACCAGGTTCCGGGACCATCACCCACATCACCAAACCCCTCACCCTCACCGTGGAGTCCATCCATCAGGATAACATTCCCTTTTATTAACTAGGCAAGTCAATTAATTAAGAACAAATTATTATTTACAATGACTGCCTACTCCAGCCAAACCATAACACAGATGACGCTGGACCAACTGTGCACCGCCCTATGGGACTCTCAATCACAGCCGGTTGTGAAACAGCCTGGAATCGAACCAGGGTCTGTAGTGACGCCTCTAGCACTGAGATGCAGTGCCTTAGACCGCTGCGCCATTCGGGAGCTCTTCACCAGTACACCAGCTCACTAGATCATCCTCTGCCTCCCTTGGCTTCAACTCCATAAGCCCAACATCTCATGGTCGTGGATGAAAATTACCTTCTTTCCCACCATCGAATAGCTCCGCGGGGCCCGGTTCTTTACCAAATTGGACTGGCGGCATGCATACAATTTCATCTGGGAGGGGGTTGAATGGAAGACAGTTTTTAACATGATGTCTGGTCACTACGAGTACTTGGTGATGCCATTTGGCTTAGCCAATGCTCCGTCAGTGTTCCAGGCATTCGTCAACAAGGTGTTCCGTGACATGCTCGGATGCCAGGTGGTCATGTATATCGGCGACATCCTGGTCTACTAGGCTACCTTGGAGGATCACATCGCTCGTGTCCAAGTAGTCCTGGAATGCCTCCTGGCTAACCAACTGTTTGTCAGGGCAGAGTAGTGCCAGTTTCATCAGGAGGCTATCTCCTTCCTAGGCTACTGGAATTATGGCCTCCCCGAGGACATTGTCTCTGACCAGGGCCCCCAATTCACATCACAAGTATGGAGAAGCTCAGGGTCACGGTCAGCCTCTCTGCCGGGTATAGGCCTCAGTTTAACAGAGCAGTCACTGCCAGGACCGGCAGGGAGAGTGGGCCCGATTCCTTCAATGGGTGGCGTGCGCCCAGAATTCATTACGTCACTCCTCCACTGGGCTGTCTCCCTTCCAATGTGTTCTGGGTTTTCAGCCGGCCCTGGCTGCGTGGACCACGGGCCAGACCGAAGCTCCCGCGGTGGATGAGTGGAATTGTGGAGCGACACAGACTCCAGTGCACTGTCCACCGTCAGGAGCAGGCAGACCGCCACCGCAGTGAGACTCCCGTGTACCATCCTGAGGATCGCATCTGGCTCTCTACCAGGAACCTCTCACTCCGCCTGTCCCCGGTTTGTAGGGCCGTTTAAGGTTCACCGGAGGGTCAACGAGGTGACTTACAGGTTACAGCTTCCCAGTGACTACCGTATCTCACCTTTTCATGTCTCCCTTTTCAGGCCGGTGGTTCCTGGTCCCCTGGCTGATTATGACACCAATCCGTCCCCCTGGACGTCGAAGGGAGGTCCCACCTATGCTGTCAGATCCCTATTGGACTCCCGACGTCGTTGGGGTTGGCTCCAGTACCTGGTGGACTGGGAGGGGTACGGACCAGAGGAGCGGTGTTTGGTTCCAGTGGCAGACATTCTGGATCCCAACAACATCCGTGATTTCCATCTTCGCCCGGCCCGTTCCTCGTCCTCGGGGCCGTCATGTAAACATGACAGTACTCCCGTTCCTTCCATCCGCAGTTTGACGGCGCCAGTTTACTAACCACTGGTCCTGGCAACAATCATTACGTGCACTTGCGCTTCATCATGAGGCACACCTGGACTCCGTTACCTCCCTCATTAATTCTCTTTTATCTGGCACTCCCTTAGGTTCCTTCCCCAGGCAGTATTGTTTCTGTGTTTCATGTCAAGACGCCACTCCTATGTTGTATGGTTCTTTGTTGTATTAAACTTACCACCTGCTTCTCGACTCTCAGCATTTTATGTTACAGGTTTAGCAAATTATTTGTCCCAAATACAATGCTTTTACTTTTAGAAATATTTAGGACTAATTTATTGCCACCTATTCTGAAACTGACTGCAGCTCTTTGTTAAGTGTTGCAGTGATTTCACTCGCTATAGTAGCTGACATGTATAGTGTTGAATCATCTGCATACATAGACACACTGGCTTTACTCAAAGCTAGTGGCAGGTAATTAGTATAGATTTTAAAAAGAGGCCTAGACAGCTGCCCTGGGGAATGGCAGATTACACCTGGATTATGTTAAAGAAGCTTCCATTAAATAACATTCTCTTTATCCACAATATATCAGGGGTATTAAGCCTGAACATGTTTTTTTTCCAGCAGCAGACTATGATTGATAATGTCAAAAGATGTTTTTCTAAGCTTTTCCAAAATTATGGAAAATCTATCGATGGATTTATGGGTCCTTGAGGCAAATTTTTCATGAGGAAAGACACTTACAAGTCTCTAGGTCAAACAGGGTGACAAATGAGGGTTTAAAACCGCTTACAACTGCAGTCTCCGTTAAGTCTTATAGGACAATCTGTGCCTTTTTTTTTTTTTTTTGTTGACCAAGTTACTTATGGCATCTAGTTTCTGTGTGCCAAACTAGTATAAATGTTACCAATCTATGCTTCAGTTATTTAGCATAGTTAGGATTTTTTTTTGTAAATTATAGAATAACAATAGGTAGCTGCATCGTGTATAGTTAACTGTGAGGGTTTGTGTATGTGTGGGGTCAACGTGTGTGTGTGTGTGAATAGTTTGTGCTGCAGTGTCAACATGTCTCCAAAAATGTGCTTTTGTGACCAGCAAGGTCACACCAGATCCAAGGCGATATTCAACGTTTGTCTAGGTCCCCAGGATGTTGGGAGATGGCTTCAATATTGGTCACTAGAGGCAATGGTGAGCGCTATTACCATCAAGTAGGCTCGCGGCTTGCTATGGCGTAGGGGATGGTAGCTGGGTATAAGCCCCAAGAATCACAGGTTCAATCCCAGTGCTAAGCACTCATTTTTGTTTTTACGCTATCCCAAACCTTAACCCTACCTTAACTATTCAGAACTAATGCCTAAATTTAACAGTCAAAGTTTATCAACAAACGTCAAATACTGCAGTCAGACCGTGAGAGCTTGTTGATTGTGAAGAACCTTACATGTGTATTCACTTTCCATGCTTATTAGAGCGAGGGGAAATAATTTTATTCAGGAATACCGTGAGACTTAGACTTTAATTGACAATTGTATTGAGTTGGTGAAGCCACACACTGACCTGTGTGCGTCCTCCGGTGTGCTTTTAGATGGGAGCTCTTGGTGTAGACCTTATTGCAGCCCTCAAAGTCACACCTGTGGATGCGTCTCTTCTTGGAGTCTGGCGACTCTGACCGCTGGGGGCGCCGTATGCTCTCAATACTGAATGGTGACATGGAACTGCAACAGGAGAGGAAGAGGTGGCTCATTATAATTTAGCATTTTCAGCATCTTTCATTTACATTAGTTTGGATATCAACAACTCTACGATCCATTCTTAATGAGCAAAACCCAACATGAGACTGTATGCATTGACTATTGTAATTCCATCAATGGTGTCATTCATGTATATTAAGATTTCGTGTAATACATATAGGAGTATATACTCAACATTTAGTGGAGAATGTGGACTCAAACATATTTTGAAGTATGAAAATCACTAAAATAATATTTCGATTTTTCCCTTCAAGCTCTTTTTTCTCTTGTAGGCTTTGTCATGTACACTTGTTCTGGAAAAGCATTGTATTTATTATGTCATGTAATTATGTCACGTATGACACATTTAAACATCCCCCAAGCTCCACTAGAAATACTAGGAAATAGATGCAAGATCAAATTTCACATTTTATGACATGTTAATTCTGAGATATTATGAAAGCATTTCAATGGCCTTTAGATGGTGCTCTAGCACCTTGGTAGAAACCCCTACAAGGCACAGGAAACTGGATGAGGTAAGACTGAATGGAATGGTAAAAATAACAATCATCAGAAAACAATGTCATATTTATTTTTTCCATGCAGATCAATGAACATAATTTCTGTTAGGTTGTTTATTGTATCAATATAACTGGTCATGACATTTTATTTCAAATTAGTAGTACACTGGGGGCTGCAGGAGAACGAGGAGCAACCAAAGTCTATTTGGGGGCTAGGAAAAGGAAGGAGAAAATGAACAAGAAGAGCAGTCTCAGTGGGATCTGTTTTTTTGTGGAGGGTGCATAAGGGGGCTCTTTCCAGGTTAGAAATGAGAAGAGGTTATGGGTTGCAGACAGAAGAGAGAGGGGGAGGAGAGAGAAGAGAGCAGCAGTCGTGGCTGCTGGGGACCGGGGTAGGTGTTTTTGGGTGGTGGGAGGAGATAGGAGGCGTGGCCAGAGAGGCCCTCCAGTGAACTGTCTCACCCACCCGCACTTCCTGTCGCGCTGATCCACCCACACGCTCGCTCGCGCACACACACACACAGGGATCACCTGTTGCTCTTGGCTAGCTGCCATGCTGGGGCCGTGGGGCTGAACAGGAAATGAGCGCATGGGTCAGATATGAGACTGAACTCCAGCTCCCCTCTCTCTCTCTCTCTGTCGCTTGCTCTCTCTCTGTCGCTTGCTCTCTCTACACCCTTTTTCTCATTCTCTCTCAGCCACAGTAGCTCAAACTAACTTCCACTCTCTCTATTTCTCACTTTAGTTCCTCCCCCTCTTTCTTTCTCCCCCAAATGTACACTTCTTCTGAGCAAAGAGGAAACTCAGTGTACAACACAACAGCACAACTATTGGCACAATTAAGGTTGAGACTATTGGCAAACATACTGTACAATATATAAACTGTACGGTCCATAAACATAGTCAACACATACTCTGCCGAAACTGATTAACCTACTCAAAATGATGTACAGTGAGTATACTAAACATTAAGAATGCCTGCTCTTTCCATGACATAGACTGACTGGGTGAAGCCAGGTGAAAGCTATGAACCCTTATGTATGTAATTTGCTAAATCAACTTCAATCAGTGTAGATGAAGGGGAGGAGACAGGTTAAATAAATATTTTCACACCCTGAGACAATTGAGGCATGGATTGTGTATGTGTGCCATTCAGAGGGTGAATGGGCAAGACAAAATATTTAAGTGCCTTTGAACGTGGTATGGTAGTGCATGGTGCACTGGTTTGTGTCAAAAACTGCAACGCTGCTGTATCAAGTTTCCTGTGTGTATCTACAGTGAGGGGGAAAAAGTATTTGATCCCCTGCTGATTTTGTACGTTTGCCCACTGACAAAGAAATGATCAGTCTATAATTGTAATGGTAGGTTTATTTGAACAGTGAGAGACAGAATAACAATAAAAAAATCCAGAAAAACTCATTCGAAAAATGTTATAAATGGAATTGCATTTTAATGAGGGAAATAAGTATTTGACCCATCTGCAAAACATGACTTAGTACTTGGTGGCAAAACCCTTGTTGGCAATCACAGAGGTCAGACGTTTCTTGTAGTTGGCCACCAGGTTAGCACACATCTCAGGAGGGATTTTGTCCCACTCCTCTTTGCAGATCTTCTCCAAGTCATTACGGTTTCGAGCGTGACGTTTGGCAACTCGAACCTTCAGCTCCCTCCACAGATTTTCTATGGGATTAAGGTCTGGAGACTGGCTAGGCCACTCCAGGACCTTAATGTGCTTCTTCTTGAGCCACTCCTTTGTTGCCTTGGTTGTGTGTTTTGGGTCATTGTCATGCTGGAATACCCATCCACGACCCAGTTTCAATGCCCTGGCTGACGGAAGGAGGTTCTCACCCAAGATTTGACGGTACATGGCCCCGTCCAATGTCCCTTTGATGCGGTGAAGTTGTCCTGCCCCCTTAGCAGAAAAACACCCCCAAAGCATAATGTTTCCACCTCCATGTTTGACGGTGGGGATGGTGTTCTTGGGGTCATAGGCAGCATTCCTCCTCATCCAAACACGGCGAGTTGAGTTGATGCCAAAGAGCTCCATTTTGGTCTCATCTGACCACAACACTTTCACCCAGTTGTTCTCTGAATCATTCAGATGTTCATTGGCAAACTTCAGACGGGCATGTCTATGTGCTTTCTTGAGCAGGGGGACCTTGCGGGCGCTGCAGGATTTCAGTCCTTCACGGCGTAGTGTGTTACCAATTGTTTTCTTGGTGACTATGGTCCCAGCTGCCTTGAGATCATTGACAAGATCCTCCAGTGTAGTTCTGGCCTGATTCCTCACCGTTCTCATGATCATTGCAACTCCACGAGGTGAGATCTTGCATGGAGCCCCAGGCCGAGAGAGATTGACAGTTCTTTTGTGTTTCTGCCATTTGCGAATAATCGCACCAACTGTTGTCACCTTCTCACCAAGCTGCTTGGTGATGGTCTTGTAGCCCATTCCAGCCTTGTGTAGGTCTACAATCTTGTCCCTGACATCCTTGGAGAGATCTTTGGTCTTGGCCATGGTGGAGAGTTTGGAATCTGATTGATTGATTGCTTCTGTGGACAGGTGTCTTTTTATACAGGTAACAAGCTGAGATTAGGAGCACTCCCTTTAAGAGTGTGCTCCTAATCTCAGCTCGTTATCTGTATAAAAGACACCTGGGAGCCAGAAATCTTTCTGATTGAGGGGGTCAAATACTTATTTCCCTCATTAAAATGCAATTCCATTTATAACATTTTTCACATGCGTTTTTCAGTCTCTCCCTGTTCAAATAAACCTACCATTAAAATTATAGACTGATCATTTCTTTGTCAGTGGGCAAACAGCAAAATCAGCAGGGGATCAAATACTTTTTTCCCTCACTGTATAATGGTCCACCACCCAAAGGACATCCAGACTACTTAGCACAACTGTGGGAAGCTTTGGAGTTAACATGGGCCAGCATCCCTGTGGAACGCTTTCGACACAGAGTCCATGCCCCGACAAATTGAGGCTGTTCTGAGGGCAAAAGGGAGGGGTGCAACTCAATATTAGGAAGGTGTTCCTAATGTTCAGTATACGCACTGTATATGAGCTACCTAAAGGAAAAGTGAGAATCCTACTGTACTCCAAAAATGACAGCAACTAACAGTCAGAAAATACACCTGAGTGGGGAAAGGGAATGGTGATCTAGGGATGAGAAGCGAAGAGAAGGATTTGAGGATTTACAGTTCAAACACTGAGCTCAGAGACATCCAGCAGGAGAGAGGAGGATGTCCATTTTTTACTTCTTCCCAAAGTGTTTCTATGATTATTAAATAATTTAGGACAGGCAGCAGGCCAGGCAGCAGGCTGTTAGCCAGCCTGCCAGCTTAGTGGAGTCTGCCACTAGCACAGTAAGTGTAGTCAGCTCAGCTATCTCTATTGAGACTGTGTCTGTGCCTCGACCTAGGTTTGGCAAAACTAAACATGGCGGTGTTCGCCTTAGCAATCTCACTAGAATAAAGACCTCCTCCATTGCTGCCATTATTGAAAGAGATTGTGATACCTCACATCTCAAAATGGGGCTACTTAATGTTAGATCCCTCACTTCCAAGGCAGTTCTAGTCAATGAACTAATCACTGATCATAATCTTGATGTGATTGGCCTGACTGAAACATGGCTTAAGCCTGATGAATTTATTGTGTTAAATGAGGCCTCACCTCCTGGTTACACTAGTGACCATATCCCCCGCGCATCCCGCAAAGGCGGAGGTGTTGCTAACATTTACAATAGCAAATTTCTATTTACAAAAAACAAAAAAACGACGTTTTCGTCTTTTGAGCTTCTAGTCATGAAATCTATGCAGCCTACTCAATCACTTTTTATAGCTACTGTTTACAGGCCTCCTGGGCCATATACAACGTTCCTCACTGAGTTCCCTGAATTCTTATCGGACCTTGTAGTCATGGCAGACAATATTCTAATTTTTGGTGACTTTAATATTCACATGGAAAAGTCCACAGACCCACTCCAAAAGGCTTTTGGAGCCATCATCGACTCTGTCGGTTTTGTCCAACATGTCTCCGGACCTACTCACTGCCACAGTCATACTCTGGACCTAGTTTTGTCCCGTGGAATAAATGTTGTGGATCTTAATGTTTTTCCTCATAATCCTGGACTATCGGACCACCATTTTATTACGTTTGAAATCGCAACAGATAATCTGCTCAGACCCCAACCAAGGATCATCAAAAGTCGTGCTATAAATTCTCAGACATCCCAAAGATTCCTAGATGCCCTTCCAGAATCCTTCCACCTACCCAAGGACGTCAGAGTACAAAAATCAGTTAACCACCTAACTGAGGAACTCAATGTAACCTTGCGCAATACCCTAGATGCAGTTGCACCCCTAAAAACAAAAAACATTTGCCATAAAAAACTAGCTCCCTGGTATACAGAAAATACCCGAGCTCTGAAGCAAGCTTCCAGAAAATTGGAACGGAAATGGCGCCACACCAAACTGGAAGTCTTCCGACTAGCTTGGAAAGACAGTACCATGCAGTATCGAAGAGCCCTCACTGCTGCTCGATCATCCTATTTTTCCAAGTTAATTGAGGAAAATAAGAATAATCCAAAATTTATTTTTGATACTGTCGCAAAGCTAACTAAAAAGCAGCATTCCCCAAGAGAGGATGGCTTTCACTTTAGCAGTGATTCATTCATGAACTTCTTTGAGGAAAAGATCATGATCATTAGAAAGCAAATTACGGACTCCTCTTTAAATCTGCGTATTCCTCCAAAGCTCAGTTGTCCTGAGTCCACACAACTTTGCCAGGACATAAAATCAAGAGAGACACTCAAGTTTTTTAGTACCATATCTCTTGACACATTGATGAAAATAATCATGGCCTCTAAACCTTCAAGCTGCATACTGGACCCTATTCCAACTAAACTACTGAAAGAGCTGCTTCCTGTGCTTGGCCCTCCTATGTTGAACATAATAAACAGCTCTCTATCTACCGGATGTGTACCAAACTCACTAAAAGTGGCAGTAATAAAGCCTCTCTTAAAAAAGCCAAACCTTGACCCAGAAAATATAAAAAACTATCGGCCTATATCGAATCTTCCATTCCTCTCAAAAATTTTAGAAAAAGCTGTTGCGCAGCAACTCACTGCCTTCCTGAAGACAAACAATGTATACGAAACGCTTCAGTCTGGTTTTAGACCCCACCATAGCACTGAGACTGCACTTGTGAAGGTGGTAAATGACCTTTT
>QNTS01002124.1:184305-218801 GCA_003317085.1 Hucho hucho | reverse complement strand
TTCCCCTCCACTGGGATTCTCTGCCTCTAACCCTATTACAGGGGCTGAGTCACTGGCTTACTGGTGCCGTGGCGGAGATCTTGTGGGCTATACTCGGCCTTGTCTCAGGATGGTAAGTTGGTGGTTGAAGATATCCCTCTAGTGGTGTGGGGGCTGTGCTTCGGCAGAGTGGGTGGGGTTATATCCTGCCTGTTTGGCCCTGTCCGGGGGTATCGTCGGACGGGGCCACAGTGTCTCCCGACCCCTCCTGTCTCAGCCCCCAGTATTTATGCTGCAGTAGTTTATGTGTCGGGGGGTTAGGGTCCGTCTGTTATATCTGGAGTATTTATTTTATCTGGTGTCCTGTGCGAATTTAAGTATGCTCTCTCTAATTATCTCTCTCTTTCTTTCTTTTTTCTTCTTCTCTCTCTCTCTCTCTCTCTCGGAGGACCTGAGCATTAGGACCATTCCTCAAGGCCTACCTGGCCTGATGACTCCTTGATGTCCCGAGTCCACCTGGCCGTGCTGCTTCTCCAGTTTCAACTGTTCTGCCTGTTTTATGAACATTTTAAAATCTTGTCCATGTTCTGTTATAATCTGCACCCGGCACAGCCAGAAGAGGACTGGCCACCCCTCACAGCCTGGTTCCTCTCTAGGTTTCTTCCTAGGTTTTGGCCTTTCTAGGGAGTTTTTCCTAGCCACCGTGCTTTTACACCTGCATTGCTTGCTGTTTGGGGTTTTAGGCTGGGTTTCTGTACAGCACTCTGTGACATCAGCTGATGTAAGGGGGGCTTTATAAATAAATTTGATTTGATTTGAATCAGACAGATTTTTAAACAACGGCGGATGGATGGCTTCAGGTTGATCATAATTCTGTTTAGATTACAGATTTTGTGGGGGCTTTCGTAGGCCTACTGCTGCTGCTACTTCCTTCAATTATTACTGTTACTGATACTTTTAGTCTGGTATTACAGTTTTTTTTTCAATCGCTTTGGTGCAATTTTCACAAGTATGTGGTGCATTTTCAAAACTCAAACAGATGAACAAGGCAGTTGTTTCAAAACTCTAAGCACATGTTCAATTGACTAAGTACAACACAAAATCGTCACTTTCACCTTACTTAATCAGTGTTTCATCTAGAAATACGTGTTTTACATTGCTATTGTTCATATAAAGTAATTGCCTTTCACAATGCATTACTCACATTACTTTTGACATAATTCTCTTCTAATTTGTTATAATACATTGAACTGTTATTTAATCTGACATCTCTTAATTGACCATCACTAAACCTATAGATTTTAAACTGGTAATTTAACTGTGACTGTAATGGCAAAAAGACTGGTCTTTCTAAACAAAATGGTTGATATGCAGCCTGGAAAACGTTCTTGTCGCTAGCTAGCTAGCCAACTTCAGCTCTCAGTCACGTCAAACATTGAACCTGGAATGACAGTACACGAGCTGCACTTTTGTTTGTTTGAGCTTTTTTTCTATTGGTATTTTCTTGGGTAGGTCCATGATAATGACCTTGATGCATGATTTCGACTGTCTCAGAAAATGTCTGGGCACTTTTCACTCTATGTACTGTTCACTCAGAGATTGAAATTCAAAAGTGAAACATTGTTTCCGAGGTAGGACTGGCAGACAGTGAGGCTTATATTAACCATGCTGTACCAAACTAAATCCTAGGCTGGAAGCAAGGGGAAATAATTAGATGATTCGGACAGCAACATGAACATGATATTCTTATGGAGGCACTGCGATAATTTTCAGATGGAACTGTTAGCAGGCATAGGTGTGTCTGTCACGGCCAACACAGCATGGCTTGGAACGCTGCCCGTCCAATCAACATCCATTATTAACAGTGAGTCCACACATTTTCGAATGTGACCCAGTGGGAATCGAACCCACAACTCTGGTGTTGGTAGTGCCATACAGGACAATTACATACAATACTGTAAAATACAATACATGATGATAACAATACAGTTGGAAGATGCATGATTACCATCCCCATGAGCCCCATCCCACCATCCTTCACATCATGGATGAGGCATGCAGTGACATCAATCCAGAACTACTGTATGTCAGGCTTGGATTCACCTTGCCAAAAGTTTTTCCCCAGGTGCATGAACAATAAGAACATTTACTGCGGGGACTGTCACATGAAAGCATTCATGAAGACAAATGATCTGAAGTACGTAGGCCCCTAGTATAAAAATATTATGATTATTACAGATACCTCAAAATAGATTGAATGGGGTTGTTATTTGTATTTGGGATGCAGCATAATTAATCAGTTATACAATTTCAAAACAATACAATACATTTCACAACAGATTTTGCAACACATTAACTGTGTGCCCTCAGGCCACTACTCTACTACCATATATCTACAACACAAAATCCATGTGTACATGTGTGTAGAGTGTGTATTTTATCATGTGTATGCATGTATCTGTGCCTGTGCATGTCTATTCAATCTGATTCTACTGCTTGTATTAGTTACCGATGTGGAATAAAGTTCCATGTAGTTATGGCACTATGTAGTAGTGCGCCTCCCATAGTTTGTTCTGGACGTGGGGACTGTGAAGAGACCTCTGGTGGCACAAAAACAAGTCAATCTCTCCTCTACTTTGGCCAGGAGATATTGACATGCATATTATTAATGTTAGCTCTCTGTGTACATTGAAGGGCCAGCTGTTCTGCCCTGTTCTCGGCCAATTGTACAGCTGAGCCAGCCCAGGTTAGCCTAAAACTACGGCTAGGGTAGGATGTTCATTTAATAGCAACTGGTTCATAGGAAGAAAGTGGTTGGAATACTCCAGATGCTGCATTTTGCTTCCCATATCTAAAGTTCTGTGTTGGGTCTAGGCACTCATGCAAAGAGCATTTAAAATGCACTGCATTGTGGGAAGAAAAAACTAGTTTGAAGTGCTATGGGAACATCAGTGTCAACAGTTGTTAATGATGGGCAGCTGGCAAGAAATCGCAGATATTTGTCAGCGATTGTGGACATTATTGAGTTCCTTGTTTCAAACCAGCAACCACTGAGCGGGACATTGTACTTGATAGAGTCAAGAGGGGAGAAGGGCAGTGGACTTTTTCTGTCTATGATGGAATATACTGTCCGAAAAAGACAAGGAACTTGCCATGGTGCTTAACACCATACCCAACAATGCCACATACTGTACACGTCACACGATATTCCAAATTAAGTCATAACTCTCATGAGTGAGATTGTTACTGAGGAAATAGTTAAATCAGGGAGAATCTTGTGAAAATATATCCATTGTCACTTGTTACCTGGATGAAAACAATAACGTGTATGAGTGGTTGCTGCCAATGGCAACTACGATATACTGTGATGCTTTATCATTTACAAAACTAGTTCTTAACGAGCTAGCAAATGTTGGCTTTGGCACAGAAAATATACTTAATCAAAGTTATGATGGTGCCAGTGTCATGTCAGGTTAAAAGGGGGGCATGCAGAAAATACTGCAGGACAAAGTAAATAGAGAATTGGCATATGTTCATTGTTTCATGCAATGAGGAAAGGGAAAGGGGGATACCCAGTCAGTTGTACAACTGAATGCCTTCAACTGAAATGTGTCTTCCGCATTTAACCCAACTATGTCGTCTGAGAATGCGCTTGAGGACTTTTTTTAATGTCTGTGACTCACTCTACAAGTTCTTTAAAAAAACAACAGTGGCTGCCCTGTACACTGGAGAAACCTTGAAAAGGCCAGTGGTGGAAAAAGTACTTGAGTAAAAGTAAAGATACCTTAATAGAAAATGACTCAAGTAAAAGTGAAAGTCACCTAGTAAAATACTACATGAGTAAAAGTCTAAAAGTATTTGGTTATCAAAAGTAAATGAAATTGCTAAAAGTATAAATCATTTCAAATTCCTTATTTTAAACATGTATGGAGTAAAAAGTACATCATTTTCTTTAGGAATGTAGTGAAGTAAAAGTAAAATCTGGCAAAGATATAAATTCTAAAGTAAAGTACAGATACCCCCCAAAAACAACTTAAGTAGTACTTTAAAGTAGTTTTAAGTACTTTACACAACTGGAAAAGGCTACTGGATCAAAGGTGGACCAGACACCTGGGTACTGTGTCAGTGGTTGTTAAAAGTTGTGACAGCACTGTGAAGTTCCTCTCTGACATCGAATGCACGCTTTCCTACAAAACAGAAGTAAGATTTAAAGCTGCAGGGCTGTGATGGATGGAACCCGACTTTAAGTTTACAGCCACTATGGTGCACAGGATCCTCAGTCTTCTTGATACTCAAAGCACATTACACCAGGCAAAAGCAATGGATCTTTACACTGGAGTCAAAGTGGTCCACAGTGCGTTGGAGTGCGTCGAGAAGCTGAGGTGTGACATCGATTTCAAAGCCATTTGGGCACAGTGCAGTCCCAGTGGCACTGATGCACCACCATGTAAGTACCACGTATTGCAGTACAGTAGGCCAGCAGGACAGAGGAGAACAGACTAAGTGTAAATTACTGCTTTTCAGCACATTGGATGCTGTCATTGGTGAAATGTCAGGATGATTGGTGGAAGCCCTGTGGCTCTTGACCCAGAGAGCTATGACTTTCAAGATGTGAAGAAGGTGAAACCACTGCTGGATCTAAGCAAAACAGATTTGGTGGAAACTGAGAATAGTGTCGCCCGCCAGTTTTTGCAGACTGAAATCGGCCTCGCTGGTTCCAATGAGGACAGATGGACCCCACTTGATATCCTGCAATGATTCTCTGGGGCTGTCTCCACAATGCCGATTATGCTTACAGCACTGAAACATGGACTGACATTTGGGGCTTCCACAGCTACATGCGAGAACTAATCTTCCACTTTGACAAACGTGCTCAGTCAGCACAGAAGAAGCATGCTACACCCGAGGAATGCTCAGCTAATACAACTGGTATTTGAGTGGGATCTTATAATTTTGGGGAGGATGGAATGATCAATTACTCAGGAAGTTCCACAGAGCATCAAGGAAGCTGCAACGCTTTTCAAAAAGTAAGATCTAGCTGGTTGGTTTTTATCAAAATCTTGCTTTAGTGTGTAGGCCGCTGTCCATTGTGTTGATAGAGCGCGGTGAGATTTCGTGCCATTGAACCTGTCACTTCTTGGTCAAGCATTTTTTTTAACTTTTATGTTTATTTTGGTATTGAGTGATATAAGAAGAATTCAATATAAATCCAATGCAAGAACCCAAATGATTCCCCTGGGTGTATAGCTACATATCAGTATGTTTCATCATAGAAATAGATAGGCTAAATTGTATTATGGTTTTCTTGGTAGCCTATAGGTTTTCGTTGCTGTAAATGGAACTGTAAGTTATGGTCAGCTGGCATTGCATAATTGATTACGTGGGTTGAATTTGATTCACATAAGTTTATTGTGCCATATCACAACGTGTTGCTGAACTCATGAGTGAACGCCATGATTTGTCTTGTTTGAAGCAGGCCTGTATAGGCCTATTTATTTGGCAAGACAGCATGTGCATGGGTGCATCTCACTGTAGTAGGCTGTAGGGTATGTTTTGGTTATTTGGATCTCCATTTGCCTTTTGTTTACTAAATGTGTTTACTGTTGATGTAGCTAGCCTAAATATAGATTGTGTCATGCATTTATTAATCTGATATTTTGTTTACTAGGCCTACTACTGCTGTTTGTTCTGTTCACATTCGTTCGCATTCGCAGTTGTCGGTATTCTAAGCCAAACTGCTATTCAGTTTTTTTGTTTGCACGCATGAATAACTAGGCTACTACTTTGAGCATGTAATTTGCAATATTTTGGTAGGGGCTGTGTGTACGCCTGCATTCACACAGGCTGTTTGTAATAGGTGAATTGCGGCCTAGCTGCAGGGCACTGTCCATTGTGCTGATACAACGCAGCAGAGAGGCTACAGATTTCAAAACTACTCAATGATCTCAGAGTCTCGAATTTTGAAGTTTATATTTATTGTTGTATAGTGTGATTATGTAAGCGTAATTCAAAATTCCAATGCAAAAACTGCAAATTGTTTTGCCCCCTGGCCGATTTCAACTGTGGGTGGTTGATGTCCTTGATTATCTTTTTGGCCTTCCTGTGACATCGGGTGCTGTAGGTGTCCTGGAGGGCAGGCAGTGTGCCCCCAGTGATGCGTTGGGCAGAGCGCAACACCCTCTTTATTCCCATCTGCGCAATGTACTGAGAACCCAGCTGGCTGTATGGATGGGGACAGTAAATCCGGAGAGAACCATGATTCCGTGAAACAGAGTATGTTACAGTCCCTGATGTCTCTCTGGAAGGAGATCCACGCCCTGAGCTCATCTACTTTATTGTCCAGAGACTGAACATTAGCTAGTAATATACTCGGAAGCGGTGGATGGTGTGCACACCTCCTGGGTCGGACTAGAAGTCCACTCCAAAACCTCTTCTCCGCCGGTGGCGTCTTGGAGCAGCCTCTGGGATAAGTTCAATTGCCCTGGGAGGGTATGAACAAAGGATCTAATTCAGGAAATTCCTGGTTGTAATGATGGTGATATCCAAAAGTTATTTTCCGTCTGTATGTAATAACAAAGAAAACTTTCTGGGCTAATAATGTAAGAAATAACACACAAAAAAAACAAAATACTGCAAAGTTCCTTAAGAGCTAGAAGCAGAGCTGCCATGTCTGTCGGCGCCATCTTGCCATTGCAACATGTATTGTCATTGACTATAATTGTATTAGCTATACATCTGTGTACCGGCTTTTTTGTACCCCTCTACTAGCTAGCTAGATGGGGCAGTACAGTCCCAGAGAGGCAGTCTGTTCTGCATGCTTTCTTTACTTCGATACGTTTCATCATGCATTTGTGCATGCACACTGGTAACTGTCATAGCTATCTTGCTAGCTAACTTAGCTAGCTCATTAACCAATATTTATTTATTTATGTCACTTATTAAAGCCTTGAATCTCATTAGGGACCACACTGTCACCACTGGTCATCTAGCTAGCCACGTAGCCAGCAGGGTTGCATCGGTTTCTACTGAACTAGAACTAGCTAGGCTGGCTATCTATGTAGCTAACACTAGCTAGCTAACACAAGCTGATGATCATGTATTAGCAAATGCTGACTAGTGTCGCTAGCATGCTAAAGTTAGCTTGCTAATGTTGATACACCATAGTCTTGGGTTCGCAAAATCAAGCAAATGGTACTGAATGTATGACAAAATCATGTTTCAACATTGCAGTAGCTATTTATGTTTTTAGTTTTTGTTTTCTTTGCTTAGTGTTATTGTGAATATCATCTCTTTGGAATTCAACTCTGATTTAACTACCGGTATGTATTTAATCTGGTTTCGGCATGATAAAATGAGTGAAGTCCCAAATTCCTGCGAGATACTCAGAGAATTTGTGCACTCAGAAATAAAAGATCCGGTCACGGATTAGGAGCCACTCCCTAATTTTTTCATCAATGATTGTGAAAGATGTCTTCAACAATCACACCATTGATCACACATTGGATAGAAATGATAGAAATGTAATGTTCAGTAAATTTCAATGGGTAGTGCAAGTGTATTACCTACTGTGAAAACAGAACTGTAGCATATCACATTCAAAGGGCAATTTTGAAACATGTATCTTGCTTTTTTTATATTGGATTAATAGTTGGTTGTTAAAATAACTAAATTGAAAAAATAACTCAATTGTGTTCATGCAGGGCTCATCTGCAAAAGAGACCATGGTATCCTACAGGAACCAATATACACAGGCAGTTAGGAAAGCTAAGGCTAGCTTTTTCAAGCAGAAATGTGCATCCTGTAGCACAAACTCAAAAAGGTTCTGGGACACTGTAGTCTATGGAGAATAAGAGCACCTCCTCTCAGCTGCCCACTGCATTGAGGCTAGGAAATACTGTCGCCACTGACATCCACTATAATTGAGAACTTCAATAAGCATTTTTCTACGTCTGGCCATGCTTTCCACCTGGCTGCCCCAACAGCCCTGCACTCCCTACAGCATCTCGCCCAAGTCTCCCCCATTTCTCATTCACCCAAATCCAGATAGCTGATGTACTGAAAAGGCTGCAATATCTGGACCCCTACAAATCAGCCGGGCTAGACAATCTGCACCCTCTCTTTCTAAAATTATCTGCCGAAATTGTTGCAACCCCTATTACTAGCCTGTTAACTTCTTAGGGATCACTGCACAACTTGACCGTTTTGGAGAGCCTGGCGTGCCCAAAGTAAAATGCCTCCCATTCAGGCCCAGAAAATAGGATATGCACATATTTGGTACCATTGGATAGGAAACACTCTGAATTTTGTAAAACTGTTAACCATTTGTCTGTGAGTAAAACAGAACGGATATGGCAGGCAAAACCCCGAGGAATTTCTGTCCTGGAAAAAGTGGTTTTCACAGAGTGCCTCATTTGGAACCCCTCCCTCATGAAAATGCCCATAAAAGGGCATATGAATGCAGTACCTATCGCTTCCTCTGGATGTCCTTTGTCTCTAGAAAGTGGTTTCATGCTGTTCAGATGAGTTAGAACAGAGAAGAAGAGAGAATCATTCTTCAACAAAGTTGGCTGACAAAACATTATGGTGGATCCAAATGTAAGTAGTTAGAATGTCATAATGAGTCAAGCAAAAAATGTACAATTGAGAGGAATATTTTAGTTAACTTAGGGAGTGGCAGCAGAGGTGACGGTTTTGGAGAGTCTGGCATGCCCAAAGTAAAATGCCTGCCACTCAGGCCCAGAAAATAGGATATGCATATAATCAGTATTATTGGATAGGAAACACTCTGAAGTTTCTAAAGGTGTTAAAAAAATGTATGTGAGTATAACAGAACTGATATAGCAGGCGAAAACCAGAGGAAAATCAATCCGGAATTGCTGATTTTTGTGACCTTTGCTCTGTTTGAGACTCTCCTTATTGACTTCAATGCAATCCAGCTCCGAGATTGCAGTACCTATGGCTTCCACTAGACGTCAACAATCTTTATACAGAGCCTGGAAGCGATAGCAGTAAGCAGAACGGATAGGAAGAGGAAATGGTCAAGGGAGCTCAGATGTCAACAAGATTTCTCGGGTGCGAGACTGGGTGCGCGCCCCACTTTATTTTACTTATATAACGTTTAGGTGACCATCCGAGTGAAAACCCGAGGAAAATCCATCCGGATTTGCAGTTTTTATTGTACATTACCTTTTTGTCCAGGCTTCCTATTGATTTCTTTTTTAACTAGGACTGAGACTGCAGTACCTATGGCTTCCACTAGATGTCAACAGTCTTTATACAGTGTCTGGAGGCTCTAGCACTAAGCAGAACAGATAGGAAGAGGAAGTAGTGAAGGGATCACATTTGTCAACAACGTTTCACATGCACGAGATTGTGAGCGCGCCTCACTTTATTTTCCTTTACTATCGTTCACGTTATCGTCCGGTTGAAATATTACAGTAAATATACATAAAAGGATACCTAAGGATACATTAAAATGATGTTTGATTTGTTTGGAGAAAGTTTATAGGTATAATTTGAACGTGTTCTCTTCACGGTTCAATGGGTGACTCGACGGTGGATTTTATGATCATAGCGCGCCAACCAAACTGAGATTTATGGATATAAAAAAAATCCAATGGTTCTTTCTAATAAAAGAACCATTGGATGTCTTCGTTGGACACTTGGGAAGCCCTCAGCAGACGTTCTTCAAAAGGTAAGTAATTTATTTTAGCTGTTACATGGGTTTTGTGTGACCCGTGCTGGATATGAATTTATGCTAATGTAGAAAATATCAAATGTTTTGCTTTTGCCGTAAATCAAATGTTTTGCTTTCGCCGTAAAGCCTTTTTGAAATCTGACAACGCTGTGATATTGCCAAGAATCAGAGCTTTTGATCACTATGCAAAACTTGTATATTGATAAATGTTTAATTCAACTTTTGAATTTTGAATTTGGCGCCTTATATTTCACCAGGTAGTGTCGGGAGCGGCCCGATAGCGTGCCGCTACTCCCTAAGTAGTTAATGTAGAGACAAACGTTTGTGCATTTTTTTTTGTCATGAAGTTGAACTTTAAATTATCTGACTAGCTAACATTAGCCAGCTAGCTAGCTAGTGTTATGACAAGAGAATGAATTTGTAATTTGTGTTGTTTAATGTTTTAGGGACTCCTGAGAACCAGCAAACCAGGCTGCCGTCATGTGAAACAGTGGATGTAAAGAATCTCGATATCTAAAGCATTTACTGCAAATTGAATGTAGAATTGTGTCAGCTTGCCTTACAATGCAGCTGAAGTAACATAGCTAGCTAACTATTTACTTGCTTACTGTGTAGTGGAGGATAAAAATAACTGTATGTTTATGAATGTGTAGCTAGCTACAGTATGTAGCCGATCTGTGTATGGACCCTAAAACGTTAGGTTCTGAACTAATAATCATACCAATCTATGAACCTCAGCTATCATAGTTGTTGTATCAACTTCAAGTCTGATAGAGTAGAATGAAATAACTTTATTGTGCCAAGGATGCAAGTCCTATATACATGTACTGTAGTTATTACCACGCATGAGATTCCAATATTTGGGCCTGTACATTGAATATATTCACTTGTCATGTACTCTTCCTTGGCAAATAAAGGTGCGGTTCAGGTATGAATCTCTGAGACATTATTTTTCAGTCAAATCAAACTGCATTATTTGAATGATGCTGTGTCTGCAAGTACAGTTGAAGTCGGAAGTTTACATACACTTAGGTTGGAGTCATTAAAACTCGTTTTTCAACCGCTCCACAAATTTTGTGTTAACACTTTTAGAAACCTCAGAGTGTTTCCTATCCAATAGTACTAATTATGTGCATATCCTATTTTCTGAGCCTGAGTGGCAGGCATTTTGCTTTGGGCACGCCAGACTCTCCAAAACCGTCACCTCACCTGCCGCTCCCTAAGACGTTAAGGACAATGTCAAGGTATTGGAGTGGCCATCAAAAACCCCTGACCTCAATCCAATAGAAAATGTGTGGGCAGAACTGAAAAAGCGTGTGTGAGCAAGGAGGCCTACAAACCTGACTCAGTTACACCAGCTCTGTCAGGAGGAAGGGGCCAAAATTCACCCAACTTATTGTGGGAAGCGTTTGGAAGGCTACCCAAAACGTTTGACCCAAGTTAAACAATTTAAAGGCAATGCTACCAAATACTAATTGGGCCCCCAGTTGGTAAACTTCTGACCCACTGGGAATGTAAGAAAATAAATAAAATCATTCTCTCTACCATTATTCTGACATTTCACATTCTTAAAATAAAGTGGTGATCCTAACTGACATAAGACAGGGATTTTTTACCAGGATTTAATGTCAGGAATTGTGAAAAACTGAGTTAAAATGTACTTGGCTAAGGTGTATGTAAACTTCTGACTTCAACTGTATGTATTACAATTATACACTTCAACAGTGTTTACCACTCCTGGGACATCAATGATTACACATTGTAACTATGCAATAGACTAGAAACATGATTGATTCGTAATTCATATATACAGAAAGAAAAGCTATGCATATCTAACTCCATCTGCATTAATCTGAGGACACAGGATAGTATTTCAATGAGATACTTAATTTCAACCAGTGGAGAATGTGAAACGCTTTATTGAAAGAAGTTCATTATCCAGGTATAAATACATGCATTATAATTATGATTATTGTAATATTATATTATAATTACAAGTTCAATCTGTACTTCAATGCACACATGGTGTGCATTATAAAACAGGCAAGAAAGACGAGGTGGGGAGAGAGGTGTAGACGACAGAAAGGGAAAGAGGTAAGAACAGCGGCAGACAGCATATGATTAATGAATTACAGTGCTACCCTAATATTCTCTCAGTTCATCACAATTGCGGTGTCTAGTAACCAGCCTTGGGCCCCCAGTTGGCCTGAAGGTTATCTTAAGAACGGGTGGGGTGGCGATGACGGGACTGGATTCCTCTCTCACATCAAAACATACCTGTAGACGAGAGAGCATGATTAAGCCTTGTTTTTTTATTCTAACACGGTCAGTCATCATAATCATCAGGAGGTGAAATGCAAAACTGACCTTGGATCATTAACTCTGGGACTACTACATCTCTGTCTGTATTTCAATGTAAAGCATCTATTTAATAATAATTCCTGTTGACACGACCAAGTGACCTCTCACCTATGATTATGCTGTGCCCTCTGTGTCAGCCAGTTCAGATACGGGAGGGGTTCACCAAAACGGATGATATAACCTAGAGGATTTAAGGAGAAGGGGGAGAGGGATAAAGTGAAGAAGAGAGACTGTTATTGTGTGTGTGTGTGGTCTCAACTGGTATCCACACTAAGTGGCTACAGAGTACTTTATGCTAAAAAACAGACAAGAGGACAAACAATAGAAGATAATGTCAGTAGAAGATACTGTATGTGACGCAGACACCTATCGGAGTGTACCTGAAACACTTAAATATAGAGGGCTATGTGTCTCACCACTTGGTTATTGCAAGGCTAACCCCCAAGGAAATAATGACTTGGCAGCAACAGATAGCAACAGGTAATCCAATGAAAATGTCTGTTTATGTGGTGTAAATCTGAAAATTAGCAGCTGACATCTTAAGGGTTTTTTAATTAATGCATGTGAGACAGGTTCCATGTACAACAAGACAGGCAGAGATGGAGAAAAATAACACAGAACAGTTTAATTACCTCTGGTTATGGACACTTTTACCAGCTATAAAGCCTCTGTTCCTCGGACAGTGAACATCTGGCAATATCTACATTTTCGACCCCTTGGTCAGCTCGCTCTCTGAAAGTAAAGAAAACAGATTATTTTTTATAGATATGAAAACAATAACTGAGATATGACCATTCAATCTAAAGCAGCAGATGTCATTTTCAGGATATGTCAATGCAGCACAGAAATCTTAACACCAGACTGATATTATGGTTGTTCATTAGGTGATGGAAATATGCAATGATACCTGCACCATCTACACGCTGCAAAGACTCCCTAACTCTTCGTGACAAACATTTTGTGTTCTTTTATCCTTATTTTTTTAAAAGCTAACCGTTACACTGTCATGAAATATGACCATCAGTCGACTATGCAACAAATATGACATGGCCTGCTTATGAGTTGTCATTAAAAGAAAGTTAGATTAATTCAACTGAAAATGGCGAGAACGCTAAATGCTTTTGGTTAGCTTGAGAATAATAATTGCATGATTTATCATTCTACGGTGTGTATGTAATATAGTAGAATGTTATGAACCGACACTGAATTGTAGGAGCTAACTACTAGCTATGTTAAAGTTGGACGTAAGAACGCCCTATGCTGCTTACCTGAGATGTCATCATCACACAGTCCTTCTTCGTAGGTGTCCGCTTTGACTTCCTTTGTGTCGGAAAAAAGTTGCTTTAAGAACAATTATTTTTTATTGCAAATAAAAAAGTTTTGCTCTCGACAAAAAGACACAAATGTACCTCCATAGCATATAACAATTTGCCTGTGAATAACCACACCTCATACAAATGTGCTACTGTATGCAGAATTCTTGACGCACAACCGAAGATGTTGCCATATCCTGCCAGCACGCCTACAAGCGAGCCACTCAGGAGCAGAATGATGACACGTGGAAGAGGGAAAGGAATGAGATGGGAACAACAACAATTTGTTGCAAGTTGGGGTGGGGTGCTAATAGCTGAACAATAGACTATTCAACCTTTACTGAAGAATAGTCTAATAGCCGAGCTAGTTGTGAAAACCCCCCCTCCTATCACAGACCAGATTTGCCCTAACGGCCAAGGGTTGCTTGCTACTCAATGTAATAAAGTAATGACTTTTCAAATAAGTTACCTTACACGTTATGTTGGCTGACAATTTGTTAGCTACGCTGTCCTCACGAACCACATAACATATCATTACAGCAGTATGTACCGGTATGTTAGCTCGCTACCTAATGTTAGAAGTTATACATCAAACTTGCCAGTATATTAACTATAGGCTATCTAACTGCCCAACGTTTATTGACTTGATTATTCTCGTCATTCTTAGCTTAGCTAAATGGTATAGTCGTTGTGCTTTCGCAATGGACATTCGGGTGCATACGTAAATTCGCTCTGGCTGTCTATAGGCTGGACAACCGAACGAGCCAAAATTCACCCAAGGCTGAAAAACGGCTTAAGTACGTTGGCTAAACTGGAACACTAGCGCAAGCCCATAGCAAATGAATGGAATCGAACATTCGCAGAGCCTGTTCTGACTGGAGTGATGCTTAGAATTCCATAAAAATTTATCCCTTTGTATTTTACCACTACAATCTGTTCGTCAGACGAAACTGGAAAAAAACTACTTTTGTAGAAAATAAATATCCGCACTTCGATGGTGTCATCTGTGAACTTAAATTCTCTGGTAATGCCAATACGGAATACTATCAAATGCTTCTCAAAGATGCCCTCTGGTGGTCAAACTAGCAATAACTTGCATTAACAGAAAAAATGGTTGAGAATTAAATGACACAGGGCGTGCTGCAGTATGACGCAACTTTTAAAAGAAGGAACCACTGTACTCCTTTAAATAGCATCAATAGCATCAAAGCAGTTTAAAAAATCAGTAATGCCATTGGATGTTCGAGTAGTTGTAGATGTGACCAACTGGATTAACCGCCCCACTCCCGACACTACCCGGTGAAATGCAAGGCACCAAATTCAAAATCCAAAAGTTGAATTATTAAACATTTATCAATATACAAGTGTTGCATAGTCATCAAAAGCTCTGCTTCTTGGCAATATCACAACGTTGTCAGATTTCAAAAAGGCTTTACGGCGAAAGCACTACATTTGATTATTTTTCCCAGTAGCATAAATTCATAAACCATCGCGGTTCACACAAAACACATTTCACAGCGAAAACAAATATCTTACCTTTTGAAGATCTTCTGCTGAGGGCTTCCCAAGTGTCCAACGAAGACAATCAATGGTTCTTTTGTTAGAAAAAGTCATGTATTATATCCATAAATCTCCGTTTAGTTGGTGCGTTATGATCAGAAAATACAGCGTCCAATCGCCCATTGAACCGTGAAGAGAACTCGTTCAACCTATACCTATAAACTTGTCCAAGAACAATCAAACATCATTGATAATGTTTCCATAGGAACACTTTTATGTATATTTAGTATAATATTTCAACTGGATTATAAACTGGGCGATAGGAAAGGAAAGCGCGCGCAAGCCGTTTAGCGCGCATCCTCTTCTGTTTACTTCTGGTGACCACTTCCTAATTCTTCTTCTATTACCATCCAGATCAACTAAACAGAATCAAAACACTGTCTAGAGACCGTTGACATCCAGTGGAAGCAATAGGTACTGAAATCTTACTCCCATATATGGTCATTTTCAATAGGGAGGGGTTCAAAATGAGGCAATGTGTTAAATACACTTGTTCCAGGACAGAAATTCCTCGGGTTTTCGCCTGTTATATCCGTTCTGTTATACTCACAGGCAATATTTTAACACTCTTAGAAACTTCAGAGTGTTTCCTATCCAATAGTACTAATTATGTGCATATCCTATTTTCTGGGCCTGAGTGGGAGGCATTTTACTTTGGGCACGCCAGACTCTCCAAAACCGTCACCTCGGGAGCTGCTCCCTAAGAAGTTAAACCCGGGTCATATTTGAGACTATTACTCTAAGGCAATATTACTTATCACTAGTGATGGGCATCGATATGGATAATCTGGTTAAAATTTTTAAATGTTTAACAGATATCAATATCATATAGGTTTGAATGAATAACATTGCAAAAGTTCAGACAGCTGCTTGCTGATTGCCCATTGGGCCAGTTTGAATACAATGGAACGCCCGTTGTTGGCCCATCAGTAGGCAGTTAATTATGATCTGTTTAGAGCCTGTATGAGGGTTTTGTGCCTGTAAGAACAATCATGTATGGTCTTTTATATAATACTGTAGGTTAACAGCAAGGATAAACCAATTTCACGATATACCTTGCTCATATCAACATCAAACGATATCGGCATCATATCGAATTATCGATATTGGTGCCCACCACTACTCGTCACACAAGCAAGGCTTACTTCTATTACAAAAGCACATCCTTTACTACATTTGCATTTTTACTGACTAAATACAGTATGAAGACATTTATACCATTACTACTACTCTACCCCTACATGTATCATAGTATTATAGACGTATTTGTGGAAGTAGTAATAATTAAAGACGTAGCGGTAATATCTCCAGAGAGCCGTGGCAGAGCGGCAGCCTTAAACCCGGTGTAACCCTGCCATCACAGCCTGTGTGAAAGACTCTGTGTTTGTCTTTCCCAAACCAACACACTGAAAGAGAGGAAACTTTACAGCTGAGATCTGTTTCAACTCTGTGCTCTCTGTTTTTGTTCCTGTTTCTTTTTTTCCCTTTGCCCTCATCTGTCCGTATGTACGTGTGTGGGGGTCAGTGGGTGAGGGGAGGGGGATGTGTGTGTGTGTTTGTGCATTCCTGTGTGTGTGTGTCACCTGTAACAGGGTCTTTCTGCGGAACACTCTCTGTGCAGGACAGAGGCTGTGCATTCGTCTGGTTCTGAATCGGGACCATAACATAAACGGGACCATAACAACAAGATACAGAAAACAAACAACAAGCCCTCATATGGAATGGAGGCATAGGAGGCGTAGAAACACAAACGCAAGCATTCAAGCATACCCACACACACACGGACACACACACACGGACACACACACACGGACACACACACACGGACACACACACACACGGACACACACACACCATCATATAATGGAGTGAAGACTTCCAAAAGCCCAAGGGGCATCTCTGTGCCTGCGTACGGAAACGCGCACAAACCGTCTCCCCGCGCACATCCCCGCTTTCCCTTCACCTGCTCTGCAGCCTCAGGCCTTTTGGGACCGGTCAGAAATCACTGGAGCATTGCACCCTCTCCCTCCCTTCCACCCTCATACTCCATCTCCTTCTTTCCCTCTGTCCATCTCTCTCTCATTCTCTCTTTCCAACAATAGCCCATCCACCATTTCCCCAAGGAAACACATGAATATAGAGGAGGCTAGCCAAGAAGCCCATTACTTATCCATGCTCGCTTTCCATTTCCCCCCCACTCTTCCTTTCCTCTTTCCCTCCCTCTAGACCTCTTTATTTATCTCTCTTAATTTCTCTCTCTCTCTCCTCATGTATTTATGTGGATACATGGCCCTCAGCTCAACGGCAGGCTCTCCCCTCTCACTGACACTCTCTCTCCCATCCTTCACCTCTACTGTTGGTACTCACACACTGAACAGTATGGCTAGAACAAGCTATATAATACTTTATACATCTATACTGTGTGCGGAATAGGCAAGCAGATTACAGCCTGTATAGTAAATCCACTATCAACAATAACATCCACTTTTTTCAACAAGCCATTTCCCATTAAAATACATTAAGGCGATTCCACAGCAGCGGGAGTGGAAAACATTTATGGTATCTGATTGTTCTAGCAATTCTCACATAGGAACTTCACTGGGAGGAAGGATGTTTAACTTAACATGTTTTTTGCATTTGTATCACAAAGCATTTTTTTGAAAATCAAAATGAAATTGGCAAATTTGCCAGATCAGAGGTAGTAGGGATGACCAGGGATGTTCTCTTGATAAGTGTGAGAATTGGACCATTTTCCTGTCAAAATGTAAAGAGTACTTTTGGGTGTCAGGGAAAATGTATGGAGTAAAAAGTACATTATTTTCTTTAGGAATGTAGTGAAGTAAAAGTAAAAGCTGGCAAAGATATACATTCTAAAGTATGGTACAGACACCCCCCGAAAAACAACTTAAGTAGTACTTTACAGTAGTTTTACTTAATTTACATGCCTCTTGTATGACCCTATGATCTGTGAACCATATATGATACAGACAAAAGCTTTGTGTCATTATACTCCTTATAGTGTTCTCTCAAATATGGAGTATGTCTATACTCTGAAATACAAATTTACAAATGTATTTATTCAACATAAGACAGATATGAAAGATCAGGAAACATTTGTTATTTGTTTTACATATATTTAACCCCCTATTTTTGCCACTCTTCTCCATATATACTTCCATTCATTTTTTTCAACTGGTACCGAGGGACATTCAGATGAGTCTTGTGAGGCCTGTGAGTGTCCTAGAGCAAAACAACCAACATGTACGTGTTCGTGAGAGTCATATTACTGTGTTGCCCAAACTGTTTGGACGCTACAGACAGAAGTTGGCTGTCACGACTTCAGCCGAAGTTGGTCCCTCTCCTTGTTCGGGCAGCTTTCGGCGGTCGAAGTCGCCGGTTTTCTAGCTGCCGCTGATCTACTTTTCATTTTCTATGTTTTTTGTCTTCATTATAGACACCTGGTTTCAATCACTAATTACATGTTCATTATTTAAACCTCTGTCCCCCCATGTCTTTGTGATTGATTGTTTTGTTGTACTCAGTCCGTTTTTGTGGGCTCGTGTGTTTCCGCTATTTTATGGTATACTTTGAGTAAATTACTTTGATTACTCTATTCTGCTGTCCTGCGCCTGACTCTCAACACAGCTACACACAGGGCCTTAACATTGGTAGAGCAGCTGTAAAATGTACACATTTATTTATTCAACATGTTATTAACTACTTAGGGAGCAGTGGGGCGCTAGCGAAAACAAATCCCTCCCACTCAGGCCCAGAAAATAGGATATGCACATAATTAGTACTATTGGATAGGAAACTCTAAGAGTGTTAAAATATTGTCTGTGAGTATAACAGAACGGATATAGCAGGCGAAAACCCGAGGAATTTCTGTCCTGGAAAAAGTGTATTTGACACATTGCCTCATTTTGAACCCCTCCCTATAGAAAATGACCATATATGGGAGTAAGATTGCAGTACCTATTGCTTCCACTGGATGTCAACAGTCTCTAGACAGTGTTTGATGATGTTTAGTTGCTCTGGATGGTAATAGAAGAAGAATTTCGAAGTGGTCATCGGATGTAAACAGAAGAGGATGCGCGTTCACCGGCTTGCGCGCGCTGTGGTTTTTTCCTTTCCTATCNTATAGTAAATATACATAAAAGTGTTCCTAAGGATACATTATCAATGATGTTTGATTGTTCTTGGACAAGTGTATAGGTATAGGTTGAACGCGTTCTCTTCACGGTTCAATGGGCGAGTGGACGCTGTATTTTATGAACATAATGCGCCAACCAAACGGAGATTTATGGATATAATAAATGACTTTTTCTAACAAAAGAACCATTGGATGTCTTCGTTGGACACTTGGGAAGCCCTCAGCAGAAGTTCTTCAAAAGGTAAGGGATTTGTTTTCGCTGTGAAATGTGTTTTGTGTGAACCGCGATGGTTTATGAATTTATGCTAATGGCAAAAAAATGGAGGTGCTACTCCCAAACAATCAAATGTTGTGCTTTCGCCGTAAAGCCTTTTTGAAATCTGACAACGCTGTGATATTGCCAAGAATCAGAGCTTTTGATGACTATGCAACACTTGTATATTGATGAATGTTTAATAATTCAACTTTTGGATTTTGAATTTGGCTAGCGCCCCACCGCTCCCTAAGTATTTAACTAGCTAACGTTAGCTGGCTGGCTCGTTAGCTAACGTTATGTGACGTGTGTGATCTTACAATTTTTTTTACCTATCTAGGTTCATTGTTTACCTAGCTACATGTACTAAGCTAAAGTGTACAACACTCGTTGAATATGACCGGTGTCAGTAAATTGTTAAAATTGTTGCCAGCAGAGCAGGTTAGGCTGTTTTCATGTTATCCAGAGGTAAACAAATCATCGGCCAGTGCGTCAAGTGTGCGCTCTGAACACTCCGAGGGCGAAACGAGATGGGTGGGGCTAAAGCTTAAGAGGGTGTGAATGATGCTGAATGGGTGTAGACAAAGAAGAGCTCTTCACAAGATACCAAAACATTCTAAGGCCATTTTATCAAAAGTGAGTTTAAGTTTATCAACTTTCAAAGCATAATTACTTTCCCATTGTTCCTCAACAAAGCAGTGCGTGATATACCATTTTGTAGCTCTGAGTCTCTACTTTAAACCAATCTAAACAATATAATTTCAAATTTTGCTACATAAGACCAAATCCAGGTGGTGAGTCACATTTGTAATTATAGTTTTGCAAAAGGATGTCTAAGAAATGCAATTCAGGCACAAAGTCAAGAACAAGATTAGAGGTTTGGCAAATGTATTTGGGCATTTGATCATTGTTGTTCTGCTATAGGTACATTTGACCACAGTTCCAAAAAATGGGCAGGGCAGAATCCAAACAAACCAAATGCTGTACTGTATGTCAGTGTACAAAATGGCACCATATTTCCTTCATAGTACACAATGTTGGGAATAGGGTGTCTTTTGGAATCAGAGTATGTGAGCAGAGTTGAGCAGTCGGAAATCCTGGTCATCACTTATGCACTGCTCTGGTGCTCACCATCCTTTCTAACTGCTTCGCTAAAAACCGCTCAGCGCTCAGAAACGGCAGCTCCAAACTCGCTCCATTCATTAAAATCACAATTTAACCAGTTCCTCTTGCTGTTACGTATGTAAGCACCATGGTCTTGTAGTGGATGCGAGCTTCAACTGGAAGCCAGTGGAGTGCGTGAAGGAGCTGGGTGACATGAGAGAACTTGAGAACCAGCCAGGCTGCTGCATTCTAGATAAGTTGCAGAGGGTTGATGGCACAAGCGGGGAGCCCACCCAACAGCAAGTTGCAGTAGTCCAAACGGGAGAGGATAAGTGCCTGGATTAGGACCTGCGCCGAGGTAGGGTCGTACTCTACGGATGTTGTAGAGCATGAACCTGCAGGAGCGGGTCACTGCTTTGATGTTTGTAGAGAACGACAGGCTTTTGTCCACGGTTGACTGAGTCACTGGTGCTACCTGCTTTAGTTTTAGCTTGTAAGCAGGAATCAGGAGGATAGAATTATTGTCAGATTTGCTAAATGGAGGGCGAGGGACAGCTTTGTACGCGTCTCTGTGTGTGGAGTAAAGGTGGTCTAGATGTTTTTTTTCTCTGGTTGCATATATAACATGCTGGTAGAAATGAGGTAAAACTGATTTACATTTCCCTGCATTAAAGTCCCCAGCCACTAGGAGCGCTGTCTCTGGATTAGCGTTTTCCTGTTTGCTTATGGCCGTATACAGCTCATTGAGTGCGGTCTTAGTGCCAGCATCGGTTTGTGGTGGTAAATAGACAGCTATGAAAAATATAAATGGTAAATAGTGTGCTCTAAAGCTTTTCATGAGATACTCTACCTCAGGTGAGCAAAACCTAGAGACTTCCTTAATATTAGATTTCGTGCACCAGCTGTTTGTCTTACCGGAGGCAGCTGTTCTATCTTTGCGATGCAGCGTAAAACCCGCCAGCTGTATTTTATCGATGTCGTGGTTCAGCCACGACTTGGTGAAACATAAGATATTACAGTTTTTAGTGTCCCGTTGGTAGGATATTCATGATCATAGCTTGGCTGTTTTGTTATACAATGATTGTACGCTGGCTAATAGGACTCATGGTAGAGGCAGATTACCCACTCGCCATCAGATCCTTACAAGGCACCTCCACCTACGTCCTCGATATCGCTGTCTCTTTCTCCTGCGAATGACAGGGATGAGGGCCTTGTCGGGTGTCTGTTGTAAATCCTTCACGGTAAAGAAAAAATCTTTGCAAGTACGAGGTGAGTAATTGCTGTCCTGATAACTGGAAGCTCTTTTCATTCTTAAGAGACGGTGGCAGAAACATTATGTACAAAATAAGTCACAAATAACACAAAAAAACACACACAATAGCACAATCTGTTAAGAGCCCGTAAAACGGCAACCATCTCCTCCAGCGCCATCAACTTCTAGTACGAAGAGCGGTGAGCCATCGTCAGGAAATTTGCTTATTAAGGTGTCAAGCTCATTGAGGATCTTTCTAAGGGCAATAGATGACCATAATGTTAAGTTTGAGTGGACTAGTGACAGTGACATCATGGAGGAGATGGACAGGTGAGAGAGGGAGAAAAGAGAACATCTCCACTTAGGAGAAATTAGTAGATGTGCCACCACCGCGACGACCAGATGCTCGCAGAATATGAGAGAAAACATAGTCAGATGAAGAAAGAGCAGCTGGAGTAGCAGTGTTCTCTGGGGTGATCCATGTCTCCGTCTGGGCCAAAAAAGTCAAGGGACTGAACGGCAGCATAAGCTGAGATGAACCCAGCGTTCTTGACTGCAGATCGTCAGTTCCAAACGCTGCCACATGGGTTGTGCGCGCAGGGTACACTAAATTATAAGGGTTGCAGCAAAGGTGTGGGAAGCATCTGTAAAGCCTAAAGGGAGAGGTGCAAACAGGTATAGAAAACACACACAGTTGACGAAGCTACAAAAGAGCAAAATGAGAATCTGTAAATAACTAGGTAAGATACTCAAGTGAAAGTGGTGTGGAGCCTCCCTCTCTTTCCTTCCTTGAACAACTCAGCAGAACAACTTGGCAGTGTAAGGATCGATGCTGGTAGATGAGAAGCAAGTACAGGGAGTGAACATTTAATTAACGGACATGGAACAGGACAGGACAGTGTCTGGATATGAAAACATAACATTAATGCTGACACGGGGATGAAACCGAGGAAACAGACAGATATAGGGAAGGCATTCAAAAAGTGAAGGAGTTCAGGTGAGTCCAATGAGCACTGATGTGCGTAATGATGGTGACAGGTGTGTGTAATGAAAGGCAGCCTGGCGCCCTCAAGCGCCAGAGAGGAAGAGCGGGAGCAGGCGTGACAGTACCCCCCCCTCTAGGGGTGCAACCTGGCGTCCCACCTGAGCGAGCTTGACGGGCCGGCCGAGGCATGGGCGCTGGACAAGCCGGCAGGGGCGTAGAAGCCCAACGAGCTGGCAGAGACGTGGGAGCCCAGCGAGCCGGCTTAGGCGTGGAAGCCTGACGATCCGGATGAGGCGTGAAAACCTGACGATCCCACTGATGCGTGGGAGCCTGATGAAACGGCTGAGGCGTGGGAGCCTGATGGTTCGGCTGAAGCATGACGTGGGGTGGGCGTCTGCTGAGCCAACCGAGGCAAGAAGACCTTTCGAGCCTGACGAACTAGCTGAGGCAACTCCGGTTCCATCGATGACAATTGGTGACGTCACCAACCCGACGTCACCAACCAAAACAAAAACCCCAAACTCCCTGATGCTTCCTTTAGTGGTGTCAGCATTCTGTAAGGATCGACACTGGTAGACGAGAAGCAAGTACAGGGAGTGAACATTTAATTAACAACGAACATGGAACAGGACAGGACAGCGTCTGGACATGAAAACATAATGACATTAATTCTGACACGGGAATGAAACAGAGGAAGCAGACAGATATAGGGAAGGCAATCAAAACGTGAAAGGGTCCAGGTGAGTCCAATGAGTGCTGATGCACATAATGGTGACCGGTGTGCGTAAGGCAGCCTGGCGCCATTGAGCGCCAGAGAGCGAGAGCAGGAGCAGGCGTGACAGGCAGAACCATCTTTGTTTCAGCAACAGTCTTAATTTTGCGACAAAACTGCCACTGACATGATCGCCGCTTACAGCTGCCGCTGAGAAACCAGGGGAGAGTGAAGAACTAACAATAATTGCTAATTGCCTAGCAGAGGTGGACAGCACACCTCCCTGTACTAATTGCTGATTGCCTAGGAGAAGTGACCCCCCCCTCCCCAATACAGCCGCTGATTACCAAAACAAGTCACAAATTGCCCTGCCCCTTGATCCTGGTTGATCTGTCAACAACTATCTGCAATTTATGAGCAGTCAGCAGTTCACACACCAAGCAGGCCACTGGGAAAATAGGCAACACTTAAAGTAGATGGCCCTAGCCAGCAAAAACACAGTACTAGACCACAACAGATAAAGACAATAAAATGTATACATATCACTCCTGGAGATATCAGGAGTCCTCTATCTTTTGAATGAACTAGGCTACATGTCATACTAAAAAGGATATAAACACTCTAAATAGGTCAGGAGCCAGACAGGGAGCCTGATAAGGAACAAAAATGAATTATTTAGGCTATATTATATGGATTATTTCAAGGCCTACAAAGAAATACACCGTGAAGGATTTGCAAGTGCTACAAAATAGGCAGGTAGGGACATAAAGCTCTCAGCATTTAAACAACATTTTGTTGTATTAAATCATTATAGTCTATAAATTGCACATAGGCTGTGACTTACTTAGAATTAAATACAAATTAAACGAAAGATTCCTCATTAGGCTCAGACTACAGTGCCTTTGAATTCATTTTTAGAAACACAATTTTGGCCAGTCTGTTGCTTCAGGCTCATGCTATGGTGCCTGGAGAGCAGGCCATCCTCTCCTCGCTTGCAGAGCCACTGGGGATGCTAAACAAAAGCTCCTCGAAAGTGGGACTATGCCAGGCCTATTATCATTTAGGCCAAAATCAAATATGGCCTAAATGATAATAGAACAAAAATTTATCAAACTTTTAAAATATCTGATTTTTTGTTTATAAATACTTTGCTACAATAACACACTGCGCTATCTACCCACCTAGTTCCTAGGATACAAATGCATGCTGGGCCGGGCATGCCCTGAGCTCATGAAGTGAGCGCTACTGGAGCGAAATTGGAGTGGGGGAGATTTCCGACAATCCAGCCTTTGGGAATGTCGCTCCTTGCTCCAGTCAAATTAGGCACACTCTGCTCCTCGCTCTGCTCCAGCTCCACTCTGCTCACATACTCTGTTTGGGATGCATTCTAAGTGAGGGAACGTTTGTGTGTGTGTGTGTGTGTGTGTGTGTGTGTGTGTGTGTGTAGGATGTGCTGAGTCTGGTGGTTAAAGTATGAGTACTGGGTCTGGAGGTTTCTAGGCTTAGGGGTGAGGAGAGCACACTGAAACCCTGGTTCTGATTATAAGACTGGGCTTGGATGGATGGGGAAGCCCTGACTCATCTTATTATACACAGATGGACTAGAGTACTTAAATATGGTGGTATAAGGCTATACAGAAGGATACATAATACTTAAACACACACACACACAAAACACAAAAAACAAACGCGAACACACAACACACACGCTGGTACTTACTTCTGCATGGCATGTGTTAAAGACAGAGTGGTAGATCACACAGACACACACACACACACTGTAGTACTTACTCCTGTACGGCGCGTGCTATAGACAGAGCGGTAGATCCAGTCTCGATGACACTGTCCAGGGTGACATTGGGCAGGTCATCATCGTCACTGTCACTCTTGATGTGCCGCGGCGACAAGCCGTTGTGGTCTGTGTATGCTGCCATGGAGAAAAACAGAAGAGTTAGTCCCATATTCTATATTCTATACTGTAACATGTTATACTGTTGTAAGGTTACATGAGATAGACATATGATAAGGTTTATGTGTGCTGCCATTAGACACATACACAAAAGACAAAGACAGAAGTCCCGTATTACATTATATACTGTACCCTAGAGACAAGCCAAAACACCATACAAGCCAAAAAGCTTCATGATACAATTTTTGTATATCAACAACCACTCCTTAAAAACATTTAAATATCATACTAAATATCATATGATTCTATGTACAGTATGTACAGTATCTAATAACAGTCCAACATATTAGACAGAATCTCTTTGTGTTCTGTATTATAATTTGTTCTTACTGTACTTGGTTTCCAGTTACTGGGAGAAAAAATAAGATATTTCCCTTAATGTTGCTATTTTGGTATTAGTCAAATAATATAGCTTCAAAGAATACCGGTGCTTCTCATCAGCTGTAGCCCTTTTTTACTCTCTGTGTCAACCAAGTTCCTATAAGCACCTAACCTGTCTGAGACCGATGTCTCAGACCTAGTCTTATGACATAAAGTGGGGTTGAAATTATTGACACTCTTGAGAAAGATGAGCAAAAATGACTATAAAATAAATAATTCAAATACTGATCTATATTGTATGCTCAAAAAATTTTGGGAATTATATTATTTTATAATACAATTGCTGAGAGAAAGAGATTGTGTTTAACAAGTAATATTTATTGTTCTTGAAAAGGTAGGGGTAAAAATGATCAAAGATCCCCTGATATTGATTCTGGTGAGTTAGAATGTCTTTGGGGTATGATATCTCTGTAACTTTGTCACTTAACATTATTCATGATTATCCGTAATCATGGTAGCATCCACAATGTGTTTAGAAAAATATTTTATTCTTATTTACAATAAAAGTGACTCCGAAATGACACATGCCCTTTCACACCTGGACAAAAGGAACACCTATGTGAGAATGCTATTCATTGACTACAGCTCAGCGTTCAACACCATAGTGCCCTCAAAGCTCATCAATAGGCTAAGGATCCTGGGACTAAACACCTCCCTCTGCAACTGGATCCTGGACTTCCTGACGGGCCACCCCAGGTGGTAAGGGTAGGTAACAACACATCCGCCACACTGATCCTCAACACGGGGGCCCCTCAAAAGTGCGTGCTCAGTCCCCTTCAGTACTCCCTGTTCACTCAATACTGCACAGCCAGGCACGACTCCAACACCATCATTAAGTTTGCCGATGACGCAACAGTGGTAGGCCTGATCACCGACAACGATAAGACAGCCCATAGGAGGAGGTCAGAGACCTGACCGTGTGGTGCAAGGACAACAACCCCTCCCTCAGCGTGATCAAGACAAAGGAGATGATTGTGGACTACAGGAAAAGGAGGGCCGAGCATGCCCCCATTCTCATCGATGTGGCTGTAGTGGAGTAGGTTGAAAGCTTCAAGTTCCCTGGCGTCCACATCATCAACAAACTAACATGGTCCAAGCACACCAAGACAGTCGTGAAGAGGGCACGACAAAGCCTATTCCCCCTCAGGAAACTGAAAAGATTTGGCATGGGTCCTCAGATCCTCAAAAGGTTTTACAGCTGCACCATCGAGAGCATCCTGACGGGTTGCATCACTGCCTGGTATGGCAACTGCTCGGCCTCCGACCGCAAGGCACTACAGAGGGTAGTGTGTTCGGCCGAGTACATCACCGGGGCCAAGCTTCCTGCCATCCAGGACCTCTATACCAGGCGGTGTCAGAGGAAGACCCTAAAAATTGTCAAAGACTCCAGCCACCCTAGTCATAGACTGTTCTCTCTGCTACCGCACGGCAAGCGGGTACCGGAACGCCAAGTCTAGGTCCAAGAGGCTTCTAAACAACTTCTACCCCCAAGCCATAAGACTCCTGAACATCTAATCAAATGGCTACCCAGACTATTTGCATTGCCCCACCCACCTCTTCTATGCTGCTGCTACTCTCTGTTATTATCTATGCATAGTCACTTTATTGACTCTACCTACATGTACATATTACCTCAATTACCTCGACACCGGTGCCGCCGCACATTGACTCTGTACCGTACCCCCTGTGTATAGCCTCGCCATTGTTATTTTACTGCTGCAATTTAATTGTTTGTTTCTTTTATCTCTTACTTTTTTAGGTATTTTCTTGAAACTGCATTGTTGGTTAATTAAGGGCTTGTAATTAAGCATTTCACTGTAAGGTTGTATCCGGCGCATGTGACAAATACAATTTGATTTGATTGGATTATTTACCAAAAATCTGAAACACAACCAAAACAAACTGCAAATGCATCCAACAAGTTTACAGAGTCACAAACTTGATGTAGTCATTGCGTGCTAGGAATATGGGACCAAATACTAAACTTTTGACTACTTTATTTATAAGAATCTTTAGGGGTGTCAATAATTTTCACCCATACCTTTTTGAGAGAAAAAAATATTACTTGTTAAACCAAATCTCTTTCTATGAGCAGTTGTATTAGTATAACATTATATTATATCATTTCCCAAGAAATATGAGCATACAATATAGCTCAGTATTTACAGTATTTTATACTGTCGTTTTTGGTAATCTTTATCAAGGGTGTCAATAATTTCAGACTCCTCTGTACTTTCTTTGAATTTCATTCATACTCATATTCAATACATTCATTTAAATGAAAGCTTGCTGAATGCCACATCACTTCACTCATAGAAAATCTGATTAATGTTTTTCAGAGTCTGATTACTGTAGCTGTGTTCTCTCCTCTGCATCTAACAGAAATCAAAGCTGCTGCCCTCTTGCCCTGTCTGCAGACCACAATAGATTCTGAAAACACCCAGTACATCCTGTAGGGTAGACACTGTGTGTGTGTCTGTGTGTCTGTGTGTACATGCTTATGTCCACGTGTGTGTGTGTGGTAGCTATGCGCTGTTTGTTCACCCGCACCTGCCCGCAGTTGTTAATAACCCATCCGTAACCACCCAACTATATGTAATATAGTGAAAATCTAAGGCCCGCACCCGACCCTAACCCGCAAATATAGAAAATGTGCTTTACAGTCAGATGGCGGAATGTTTTATTGACAGGCCCTTTTAGGCCTGTGTTTCTGCTTATAAATTCAGACATTTAAGTAGGCTATTTGTTAGTCACCTTTTCTATAATCACACTGAACAAAAATATAAACACAATATGTAAAGTGTTGGTCCCATTTTTCATGACCTGAAATAATAGATCCAAGAAATATTTATTATGCACGAAAACCTTATTTCTCTACAATTCTGTGCACAAATTTGTTTACATCCCTGTTATTGAGCATTTCTCCTTTTCCAAGATAATCCATCCACCTGACAGGTGTGGCATATCAAGAAGCTGATATAACAGCATGATCATTACCCAGGTGCACCTTGTGCTGGGGACAATAAAATGCCACTCTAAAATGTACAGTTTTGTCACACAACACAATGCCACAGATATCTCAAGTTGAGGGTGCGTTCAAATGGAATGCTGACTGCAGGAATGTCCACCAGAGCTGTTACCAAGAATTGAATGTTAATTTCTCTACCATAAGCCGTGTAGAGAATTTGTCTGTACATCCAACCGGCTCACAACCACAGATCATGTGTATCCACGCCATCCCAGGACCTCCACATTCGGTTTCTTTACCTGCGGGATTGTCTGAGACCAGCCACCCGGAGAGCTGATGAAACTGTGGGTTTGTAAAACGAAAACATTTCTACACAAACTGTCAGAAACCGTCTCAAGGAAGCTTATCTGCGTGCTCATCGTCCTCACCAGGGTCTTGACCTGACTGCAGTTCGGCATTATAACCAACTTCAGTGGGCAAATGCTAACCTTCGATGGCCACTGGCACGTTGGAAAAGTGTTCTCTTCACAGATACATCCCAGTTTCAACTGTACCGGGTAGATAGCGTGTTTGGTGTCATGTGAGCGTGCGGTTTTCTGATGTTAACGTTGTGAACAGAGTGCCCCAATGTGGTGGTGAGGTTATGGTATGGGCAGACATAAGCTACGGACAATGAACAGAATTACATTCTATCGATAGCAACTTGAATGCACAGAGATACCGTGATGAGATCCTGAGGCCCATTGTTGTGCCATTCATCCGCCGCCCTCACCTCATGTTTCAGCATGATAATGAACGGCCCCATGTCGCCAGGGTCTTTACACAATTCCTGGAAGCTGAAAGTGTCCCAGTTCTTCCAAGGCCTGCATACTCACTCGACATGTCACCCATTGAGCATGTTTGGGGTGCCCTGGATCGACGTGTACGACAGCTTTCTCCAGTTCCCGCCAATATCCAGCCAATTCGCACAGCCATTGAAGCAGAGTGGGACATCATTCCTCAGGCCACAATCAACAACCTGATAAACTCTATGCAATGGAGATGTGTCCCGCTGCATGAGGCAAATGGTGGTCACACCAGATACTGATAGGTTTTCTGATCCACACCCCTACTTTTTTTTAAGGTATCTGTGACCAACAGACTAAATAAACACTTTTAATGTCATAAATGGAAAGAATGAATGCTTCAATCTAGTTGACATCGATAAAGTTGTTTTCTCTTTCCTCATCTCTGCCTCTCTCGCACAGCAATGACTAAATTGTAAATGTGAAGACGGGGAGAAAATGGAATAACAAAAACATTTACTGGAAAGATTTTCCAGTTTCAGTTTGAAATTAAAGCTGCTAAAATGAACCAACATGGTTTTGATAAGACTCCAGTTTGCCTTGGATGTATATTTTATGTGGTTTACGTACCTTTCATTATTTTGATAAAGATGGCACCTTTATAGACGGTCCCTAACCACGCATTCATTCTCTCAAGATGCTAAAAGAAATAATCCTATTTCTCCGGTCCTGTTCCCGAGTCAAAATGTATTGCATAAAATGCTTAATTCTGCAGGAGTTAGTATTATATTAGGCTATGTGAAAGGTTATAGAACTACAGTTAGTGTCCAGATTTCAGTTGGGCTACTATTCCATTTAACCCATCTGAACAGTACAGTTCCCATGATGTGCCATTTTGAAGTCCCTGTTGAAGTCCCTGTGACTGTTGAAATTGTATGGTGCCTCAGCCATCACACATAACATCCTCATCCTCTTTTACAACTTCACCAAATCTTTCCCAGACATTAGACTACTGTTCTGGCCCTCCCTTCTATTTATTTTCAACTCTCCATTTCACAACCCTTTCTCTTATTGAATTAAACTCCGACATTGTCATTTTTGCCTCAGTGGATCAGGCCCTAAAGCTTAGGCTACGCACTAACGCCAGATACAAATAATGAAAGAAAAACCTCAATGTAGCCTACAGATATGAATTGCACAAATAATTATATATTTATGGACTTCATTCAACCCAAGCGACACTGCTCATGCCATGCTACAGGCTGTCTTGCCCTCAGGCCAGCTGTCCGTTTGATTGACAGCTCCTGACAGGAAGTTCCTGTTCGATCTACAGTGAGGATGGGCCCACCCCAGAGACACCCACAAACACACATGTGCAGACACACACACACAAATATGCATATGCACACACACACACCTAATCAGCCACTATCGCCCTCGCCCTGTAGATAAGAAGGTGGGTGGTGCAGTGTATTTTGGCATTGTTGTTGTCTCTGAGCAGTGGGTGGGGCACGTCTTGATAATGATACCCGTCAAGTGTGTGTATATGTGTCAGTGGAGGCTGCTCAGGGGTGGACGGCTCATAATAATGGCTGGAACGGAGTGAATGGAATGGCATCAAACAGGGATCCCGAGTGGCGCAGCGGTCACAGGCACTGCATCTCAGTACTAGAGACGTCACTACAGGCCCTGGTTTGATCCCGGGCTGTATCACAACCAGCCGTGATCAGGAGTCCCATAGGACGGCGCACAATTGGCCCAGTGTCGTCTGGGTTAAGGGAGGGTTTGGCCGGGGTAGGCCGTCATTGTAAAATAAGAATTTGTTCTTAACTGACTTGCCTAGTTAAATAAATAAAAAAAGATGGAAACCATTTGATTTATGCTGTTGCTCCAGCCATTACCACACGCCCGTCTTCCCCAATTAAGGTGCCACCAGCCTCCTGTGGTATGTGTGCGTATTAAAGAGCTGTAAAGAGGTCTCATTGTATCTGTGATATTATGGCGTCTGTGACAGCATTGGCAGTGCTGTTCTCAATTTTAAAGTAGTCCATTTTCTTCTGCTTTTGTGTTTGAAAAAAGTGTAAAACTTATGATGGTGATTTACAGCACTCCTGCAGTGCAGGAGTCCTTGTGTCACTCAGTTAGTGGCCACTAGATGGTGGTGTTCAAGCCATTTACAAACCATAGCACCCAATTTGAAAAAGAAGACAACCAACGATGTATTTTCATTTGTATTACTTGTCAGTGTTCTGAACGGGGCGTTATTTGTCTTTTTACCTAAACATGCAAACACCATCAAATAGAATTCATAGCAAGCAGTGGACTGTGTTAGTCAGATTTAATGAAATATATAGTGATGGTTCGTTTGCGAACGAGTCGGCTCTAAGAGCCGGCTCTTGTAGGTGAACGTTGGGAGCCGGCTCGCATATCAGAAGAGCCAAATCTATTTATAAAAATATTTAAAAATTAAGATATGAATAATCAAAAGATTTAAATGAATAGAATTAACTAATTCAAAGAACGAAAAAATGTATTAAATAATATATGCTTAAATGCTCAAGCACACACATATTTGTTCTGAAAGATCTGCAGATCCTCTGAGCTGGTTGATGAACAAGGCCTCTAGTAAGCCGTGGGTAGACAAAATCATGACAGGGAGACTGCATAGTGGCCACGTCCATTCCCTCTGAGAGGGTCTTCTCGAAAACGGGACAAATAATTACTGAGAGAAGAAACCGCATCAACCACTCAAGTGTGGCAGCTTGCATTTCTGAATGAAAATCTCTCATAAAAGCAAAATATGGCCAGCATTGCTGTGTGCTGCTGGTTATCACATGGCAATAAAGAAGAGAGAGAAAAGAGGGGCCAGTTTAATGTTTTAAGTGGGATGCTGCAGGTTTGCACATTGTTATTTATTTTTCTTTGATATGGTGCAATATTCTACTATTATGTTGTTCAGATTGTATTCGTTTTTAATTGTTACATTTATATGCACTTTGTTTCTATACTTTAAAAAGGTTATACTTTAAATGCACATGTGTAATAGCATCCTTCTTTTTTACATTTATTTCAATTTGTGGGATGCTGCAGTTTTGCAAATTGTTATTTATTTTTCTTTGATATGGTGCAATATTCTATTATGCTGTTCAGATTGTATTAATTTTGAATGGTTAGATTTATATGCACTTTGTTTATATACATTAAAAAGTTATACTTTAAATGCAAATGTTTAATAGCATTATTTTTCATAACAAACCAATGCATTTTTAAACACATTGTGGTTATGGTAGAGTATGATTTAATTTAATAATTTAATTAGAATTGTTTTAACACCAATCATAGTCAAACTATCGCAAACTGTTTGACTTGAAAAAAGTAGTTTGGGAGCCAAAAGAGCCGACTCTTTTTGGTGAGCTGAGACAAACGAGCCGGCTCACTGAAAAGAGCCGGAATGCCCATCACTAGAAATATAACAGAACAGATGACCTGGAATGACATTCAATCACATGGGATGGGTGCCAAAAATAACTAACTGAAAGCCACACCCCCATATGTCACGAATATGACTGCATTGAGGCATATGTCACTGTGCTTATATGGCTATATTGTATTTATTTATTTCTTATTTCACCTTTATTTAACCAGGTAGGCTAGTTGAGAACAAGTTCTCATTTACAACTGCGACCTGGCCAAGATAAAGCACAGCAGTTCGACACATACAACAACACAGAGTTACACATGAAATAAACAAAACATACAGTCAATAATACAGTAGAAAAAGAAAACAAAAAGTCTATATACAGTGAGTGCAAATGAGGTAAGGCAATAAATAGGCCAAGGTGGTGAAGTACTTGTCTTGTTTTGCACGCTTTGTACAAAATAATACAATGCAGTACTAAGGGATATTTCTAAACGTAGCTCTTTATTAGCTAGTTACTACAGGCATGTTCACGTAGCTCCTTGTACTTTCTCATGGAATTTGTACCTAGCAAAAATCGTATTGGGTCTTCGGCACAATATGCTTCAAAACGATCGTAGTATATTTTCAGTACCTTTGATTCAGCCTCGGTAAGTGTCCAGGTGTTGTAAATATCTCTCCCTTTTTCACCGATCCAGAGGAGCAGGTAGCTGCACTTTTCCTCTTCTCCTCTTTCCTTCAGAGGACCCGTGAACATTAGCTCCACATGCTGTTTGTACTTACGCCATGCATCGGGTAAGTTTGTAGACTCCCAGTCCATTCGAGGTGAAGGAACTCCAGCAAAATCCATCTTGTAATACCTTTTACTCTGACACCATGTCTTGTTTTGAACGCTTTGTACAAAATAATAAAATGCAGTACTAAAGGATATTTCTAAACCTAGCTCTTTATTAGCTAGTTACTACAGGCATGTTCACGTATCTCCAACCATGACCAACCGACCATTTTTCAAACTTCCTGGGCTTTCTTAACCAATCATAGCACAGTATGATACAGCGGAAAGATGCATCCAATTACAATTCAGTATGATTACACATATGAATATTACATCCCCCTTCTTTTAAAACAAAAGAAAAATGTTTTACATATTCTAAGCGTTTCCTTTGAATACATGCTCTGCAGTTTGAACTTCAGGTAAGTAACCATTTATATTGCATACTACACCAACTGAGTCAACAGACTCTGAAACAATGATCCAACATACTGTTACTTTTCGAACAAGGGATTCTCAGTAACTCAGCTTTCACTGTAGAATTGACATCGTAACATTTCAAACAAATACAATACCAAAGCATTTCAAGTGAACTTTCAATAACATGTTTACAGTCTGGAACTCTTTTAGCGCAGCGATCCGCCTACACCCTTTGACATTTCACAGGTCTAGGACAGCTCTGGGCTTGACCTCTCTTCCTGACCTTGTGCGATATGATGCTGAGCATGCTTCTGTGTCAGTCAACAGTTCTTGTGGTGTTGCAGGTAAGTATGGTGTATGCTGTTCTGTGTGTGTGTTTAGTCCATCTAGTTCTCTTTCAGGGGAACAGTTCAT